>OY728139.1:289313476-289770976 GCA_963277665.1 Viscum album
AATCTGGGTACAAAAGAAGATCAACGCCCCATTTTAATTAGTGGGAGCATGAATCTTGAAGAGAAATAAATTTATATTTCATTTTTAAAGAAAAATAGAGATATATTTTCTTGGAACTATAAAGAAATGTCAGGGCTTAATCCGGATGTTGATACTCATCATTTGGGTTTTCCAGAAGAACATCGAGGATTTAAGCAAGCCGTAAGAAAAACACACCCAACTTATGCCTCCAAAATCGAAGATGAGGTGGATAGGCTTATCAAAGATAACTTCGTCAGAGAAGTTCAGTATCCTAAATGGTTGGATAATATTGTCCCTATGAAAAAGAATAATGGAAAAAATAGAGTTTGCATTGATTTCAGAGATCTTAATCGGCATTTTCCCAAGGATGATTTTTTAGTTCTGATCATAGAACTCCTAATTGATGGAACAACTGGCTATGAAGCACTTTCCTTCATGGATGGATATTCTGGGTATAATCAAATCCAAATTCCTCTAGAAGATTAAGAATCTACAGACTTCAAAGCCCCTCAGGTTGTGTTTTGCTATCGGGTAATGCCCTTTGGCCTGAAGAATGCAGGCACAACATATCAACGTGCCCTGCACCGTATCATCAAACATTTTTAGGGAATTTTTTTTAATGTAATGTGGAAGATTAATTGGTTAAATATAGACATTTTTATAATCACTTGGCTGATTTGGAAATCATATTCCACAAACTTCGACAAAATAATTTGAAGATGAACCCCTTAAAATGTGCTTTTGGGGTAACCTTAGGAAACTTTATCAGCTTTGTTGTATGCCACCGTGGTATTGAAGACGATCCTGAGAAGACCAAATCAATCCTTGGTATGTCACCTCCTCGAAATTTGAAGGAATTGAGAGTACTTCAAGGACACTTGGCCTCTATTCGATGTTTCATCGCCAATTTGGCAGGAAAATGCTTACCCTTCACCAAAATGATGAAGAAGGGATTCACTTACTAGTGGACTGAAGTATGTCAAGAGGCATTCAATATTATGAAGAAATATCTCTTGAGTCCCCCGATATTAATACCATCTCTTGAAGGAATATCACTTATACTGTATGTGACATCTTTAGAGCGATCCTTGGGTGCCTTCCTTGCCCAAAATACTGAAGCTAGGAATGAAAATAGCCTTTACTATCTCACTCGGACTATGCTTAACGCAGAAACTTGATATTCATGTATTGAAAACTAATGCCTAGCGTTAATCTTTACAGTTCAGAAATTGAGACACTACCTGTAGCATCATGAGGTCCAATTGGTATCTCGTAATAACCCACTTAAACTTATCCTTAGTTGTCCAATGCTTACAGGACGTCTGTCAAGGTGGGAAATTATTTTGCATCAATTTGATATTCAGTATGTGTCTCAAAAGGAAATAAAGGTCCATGCTATGTCTGATTTACTTGTTGAACGCCCTTCAATAGAAGATACATCTTTAGATATTGAACTTCCTGATGAGGAAGTCTTCTCTATTCAAGATAATCTTCAAACATGGGAAATGTACTTTGATGGTGCTTCCAGAAGTCCAATAGGGAAGAAAATGGAAGATCCTAAATTCAAAAAAGATGGGTTGTGAATTGTACTTATTTCCACTGAAAAGGTAGTGATACCTTATTATTATTATTGTTGGTAGGTGGTACAAACAATGAAGTAGAATATCAAGCTCTCATTGCTGTATTTGAGTTGGCACTTCAGGCACATGTTAATCACTTAAAGGTGAAAGGTGATTCACACCTGGTAATTAAACATGTCAATGGGTATTATGCTATTAGAAACGAAGAATTAATCCCTTTGTATGATTACGTCACAGAGTTAATGGCGGAATTTTCTTCAGAACTGACATTTTCTTATGTCCCACGATCACAAAATGCCCAAGATGACGCATTGGCTAATTTAGCCACAACTCTGGTAGATCCAAATCGGGACGAAACAATCATCACTATTTACCACCTTCGTATAGTTTCACCTTATGTTCAAATAAGAAAAGTGGAAATCATTGAAATTAGTCCCATTTCTAAGCCATATGGTCATACTACAGGATGTATGATACCAATCAGCGAATACCTTCAAAATAGAACACTCCCACCAGATAGAGCAGGGAAAGAACAAGTCTGACGACGTGTGGTCAATTTTAATCTTTATGATAGCCCAGATCACCGAGAAAAAATTCTCTATAAAAGAGGTTTGGATGGAATTCTCTTCAGATTCATTGATGTTGAAGAGACAATGGCTGTCATGAAAGATGTAAATGCAGGAGTCTGTGGTGCCCACAAGTCTTGACATAGACTGTCTGATCAAATTCAAAGGCTTGGATACTTTTGGCCTTCAATGATGCAAGATTGTTTTGATTTCACTAAGAAGTGTCATTCATGCCAAGTATGTCCCATCTTCATTAAACAACCCCTACAGTTGCTTCAATATGCTAAATACTCATGGCCATTTTCCACATGGGGAACGGATGTAGTAGGACCTTAGCCTTCAGCTACATCCAAGCAGTTTAAGTATATTCTTACTGCTACTGACTTCTTTTCCAAATGGGAAGAGGAAATAACTCTCAAAGAAGTTAATTTTGAAAGCATTATTAGCTTCATCAAGTCTAACATCATTACCAGATTTGGTGCCCCTCATACCATATTGATAGACAATGGCACCAAATTCTTTTCATCCGAGGTAAAGAAGTTGTATCAAGAATAGAACATCAAATCCAACCATTCATCTCGGTATCATGCATCGGCCAATGGCCAAATAGAAGCCTTCAGTAAGACTCTTTCAAAATATACTGCAAAAGACTGTAGATAATGATATGAAATCATGGCCTGATAAACATTTTCATGACTTATGGGCTTATCAAACCACCAACCGTACTACTACGCGGTCAACTCCATATTCATTTGTTTATAGAACAGAAACAGTATTGCCAAATGATGTTCAATTACCTTCGCTCAGAGTATCCATTTGTGATCAGCCATCTACTAATGAACTATCTGATAAGAAATTGGATGAATTGGAATGATTAGATGAAAAAATATTGTGCACCCTGCGCCACTTGGAAGTCTATCCCAATCGAATAACACGAGCTTTCAACAACAAAGTTCGTCTTCATTCATTCATTCAAGGAGAATTGGTATTGGTTCTCATAACTCCATTGATACTAGGAAATAAACCTTCCAAGCTTGAGTCAAAGTGGGAAGGACCTTACTCAATACATAAGGTCTACTCCAATGGAGCTTATTCTTTAATCTCAATGGATGAATAACTCATCACGACTCAAACCAATGAAAGATTATTGAAGAGGTATTTTTTGTAACAAAAATACATACGTCCAAGCTACATGACACTAAACTGTACATCACCCTTTCGTCCAACAAGACATTAAACTATGTCATATCCCCCATTTTCCTCACTCCAAGACATTAAACAGCATAGCCATACATCCTAGAAACATAACGCTAAACTGTATATCACCCTTTTCGTCCAACATGACATTAAACCGTGCTTCCGTCCAACATGACGTTAAACTGTGTTGTACTAGCTACATGACCCTAAATTGTGTAGCACTTGTCCTTACTACAAGAAATTAAACTGCATAGTCCCCTCTTTTGTCCTTACTGCAAGACATTAATCTACACAACACCCTTTTGTCCTACATGATTGTTGGCGCCAAAAATGTGGCCCGAAAGGAAGGAATGAAAAAGACAGCTGGCGCGCTGCCTCGCGAAGCACAGCCGCGAAGCCCAGCCGCAGAGCCCCGCCGCGAAGCGTCCCAACCTTGGCGGCCCCGCGAAGCCCCGCCGTGAAGCGTCCCAACCTTGGCGACCCCGCGAAGCGCCGGAGGCGGTAATCGTCCGCGAACCGGTTTGACGTTCGCGACCCGCCGCGAAGCTCCTGAGGCGGTAATCCTCCGCGAACCCGTTTGACGTTCGCGAGCCGCCTCGAAGCCCCGAAGGCCGCGCACGAGCCCTGCTTCGCGGCGCCCCTTCCCTATAAATACTCGACTCCCCCTGAGTCCCCGGGACGGACAATCCGACATTTCGGCTTCTCCTCTCCCGAATCGCGAAGCACGCTATGCCCCGGGAATCATGAGCTCCACGAGGTATTTCTACTTCGCGAGACGACTCTGATTTGTTTCGGTTTGAGCCCCTCTTCCGAGAGGGATACCCTTCGCGAAGCTCAAGGGCGTTCGCAAAGGAAGGGGATTCCCAAGGGAACCCGGGCAGCCGCGGAGCACTTGTGCTTCACGAAACACCCAACCCATACGAGTAATCCCTATGCTAAGGCAGTATCTCTCCACTTCACGAAGTACATTGCTTGGCAGGACCCTGCTTCGCGAACCATTCCTTCTTCGCGAGGTAGTGCTCCTCGAACATTGTTCCACATCGCGAAGCACCTCCCACTCCCACCTATTCCCCATGCTAAGGCCAAGGAACCCCACTTCGTAAAGCACACTCCTCTGCTTAGCGATTCCTCTTTCCGTGCGACCCTCCCGGTTTGCACGATGTGATTTCAAAGTCCCATGGACAACACCTCCCGTAGCGTTGCTTTGCCTAATGCTTCTTCACATAGGCACGCTAACGGCTATTGCTTCTTCGCATAGCCACGCTAACGTGGACCCCTCGATGGTTTGTCCCACGACCCCCCTTTACCATGGCCTTACCGACACCTTCCCTTCCCCAAGGACCAGAGGGTACCAGTTATGTAAGCCCTAGGGGTGTGGAGTGAACCCACCTCGTCCGAGCTGCAGGACGTTAAACTGCCAAGCACCACGTCCTCAACACATGACGTTAAACTGTGACCCAACCTCGTCTCCCTCACGAAGGGTCCCCCCATCTCGAACATTTATTACACCACTCGTCTCCACGGGAATGGAACTCTTCCGCACATGGAATGAGATCCTCCCTGTCGGAGTGGTGTATGTTCGCAGGGGAAGGGCTTCCTCAGAGCGTAAGCCCCTAACCTTTGGTACGGATGATTGCACCCGTGCATCTCGGTACTTCCCCACTACCAAGGTCAGTGGAGGACGTGATAGGGAACGAGGCACCCCCGCTTTGGGCCTCCATCCTGGAGTAAGTCCCAACACCATGGGCCGCTCAACGCGTAAGCCCCTCTTCGCTTCTCACGGACGCACCCTTCGCGACGTGATCGTCAGGTCCTTGCAACCTCTTGTTTCTCACACCGAGCATGACTCACGTGGGCTTAGAGTGAGCACCGACCCTGAAAAACCCTCCTGAACTACGAGGTCTTTGATCCATGTCAAGGCATGGTACGTAGGAAGCCTCCACGAGGTTCAAGCCCACCAATAGTGGACCAAGGTCTACTTTCACATCGGTTTACCGGCGAAACCATCCTGAACTACGAGGTCTTTGATCCATGTCAAGGCATGGTACGTAGGAAGCCTCCACGAGGTTCAAGCCCACCAATAGTGGACCAAGGTCTACTTTCACGTCGGTTTACCGGCGAAACCCCATCTGAACTACGAGGTATTAAATCCATGTCAAGGCATGGTACGTAGGAAGCCTCCACGAGGTTCAAGCCCACCCATCGCTCATTCACGTCGGGTCCAATTCTGGTCCAGTGGTAAGCCATTGCGACCCACCATTTGAACTACGAGGTCTTTGATCCATGTCAAGGCATGGTACGTAGGAAGCCTCCACGAGGTTCAAGCCACATTGCTCGGTCCTTCATTCACGTCGAGTTTCACCCCCGTCCAGCATGACGTTAAACTACATTCTGGTCCAGTGGTAAGACATTGCGACCCAACCCCATTTGAACTACGAGGTCTTTGATCCATGTCAAGGCATGGTACGTAGGAATCCTCCAGGAGGTTCAATCCCAACTCCCCTCGGACCAAGGTCCAGCTTCACGTCGGTTTACCGGCACCATCCCAAACTACGCGGACTTTGATTCCCTGCCACGGGGATACGTAGGAAGCCTCTTCAAGGCTCAAGCCCAACTTCACTGCCGCCCCCCCCTGCGATGGTCCCATTTCATTCTCATCAGTCTCCTCTAGACGTTAAACTCGCGGCATACCCTGTGTTGAACACGGGAAGCTGAGGAAAACCTCAGATACGTGTCTATGACATGTAATTCCCCGCACTCGATGTGGGATTCTTCGGGCTTCCACGCCCTCGAGAAGCCTTGTGATCAAGGATAACAGACAGACATGCCAGGTACCCCAGCATCCAGACACGCTACTGATGCCTCAACGTGACTACTCCCCTGACCGAAGGTTGCTGCCCTGACTGGACCCTTTGGAATGTCCCGACAGAAGCAGCGTAATTAACCGGCGCCCATGGAAACATGGCACTGGGAAGAGTTTCACGAACTACGTATTACATCTATGAGGGAGACCCGGACTAGGTGACGAGTTCCGAGGAGGAATCCACGGAAGGAAGAACCGACATCCCATCATCCCGTTTCGATCAAGGAGCAGACGTACCTGAACAAGGAACGAATGCCGCCCGCCTTTGGAAAGCGGGAATGCGGGGCAACAAAGCCGCGCGTCCCCCCCCTGACGGACGGATGCGCGCGCGCCCCGGCGAAAGCGTCGGAAACAGAAATGGTGAACCCGACGTGAAGTTCTTCTCCTCAATATGGAGATTAGTAGCGCTCGAGACACCAGTAGATTGACGTGTCACCGGATCCAGATATCCATTGCCTGGTCCCGCCAAGCAAATGGCGGGCCTGTCGTGGAACTCACCGGAAGTCGGGGTAGTAGAACGTGGGGCACTCCGCTCTGCAGCGTGTTGGCGTGGATCCTTCTCACAGACATGGAGGATGGAAGAACGCTGGGGCACTGGCTGTCAATCCTTTTCCTCTCAGTACTGATGAGTTGATCCCTTCGCTTTCCAGGAACCAGGTTGCTATTTCAGAGATGCGGTCACCATTCGCTCCTCGCCCGCGCAGGTGCATGGGCAACACCACGACAGCCACTCCACATGGCGCCACCACCGCCACGACGGCTGCCACGTCACGGAATACGGGACGTCCACGTACCCTTTCCCCATCAGAGGTCATCCAACGAAGGGTGATCAACAGCCTCGTGCGCAGGTATGAGGAGGAAGGGGTCATCCCGACCAGGGATATGGCTCGCTTGGACCTGGAGGCCTCCAGGCCCCGCCGTCAACGCCGCCCTAACAGGCCGCGCAGGGAGCCCCTGCTCCCCACCCAGACATTCAACCGTTTCGGGAGCGTATCTCCGGGATGCCTTGACGACTCTTCGCCTTACGCTGAAGAGGAAGGTGCTGTTCGGCTCAGTCCGCTCAGGGCCCCGACCCAGGGCCCCCAGGCGAGAGCTCCCGTCCGGCCACGTCAGCGCCGTCGTCCGGCCCCGCAGGAAGAGCAGGCAGACTACGTCCCTGCACCACCTGCACCGGCCCGCCTGACCCGACGTCAGCGCCAGGTCCGGGCTGAGGACGCTCGCCTAGGCGCGTCCACGTCGACAGCTACCGTGTCCCGAGCCACCGCCGACGTACATTATGAAGCCCTCGCGTACATTGAGCAGGGGCACCCCTTCACCCAACCAGGATCGAGACCCCAACCGCCCTGCGGGCAGGCTGGGTTGACTCTCCGGGTTGCAGGCCCAAGTAGTGATCGCCGCGAGCTAACCCGCGGTGATGCCACCCCGTACGGAGGTCCTCCCCGTACCACTACTCCACAAAGCGTGGGCCTTCCCCGCTCTGAGGTTCGTCATGGAGGCATGCCTCGTACTGCCCCCATCCTGCAGGAAGACCTGCCCCGTGGCAGTGATGCTCAGCGCGGAAACATTTCCCGCGCCCGCTGTACAGGGTATGAGGTCCATCCTTCTGAAGGCACCGTCCATCCGGTCCTTCTCCAACGTGGGGGCCCTCCCTACGTCCTCTCTGCAACCGGCGAAGGTCCTCCTCACCCCAACAACTCGAGGAGTGAAGGTCAGCCTCGCTCCACTCGTATCGACCATGGAGGCCTTCCCCATGCTCCTGCCAGTTCCAACAGAGGCCCCGCCCACATGGGTACTGTTCATGGAGGTCCTCCCCATGTACCCTTTAACATTTGCCCTGGTGCCCCTCGCACCCCGGCTGTCTCGAGTGGGGGCCCTCTCCGCCACGGCGCCAGCACTGCCCCAAGGATGCCTGATAGGGGTCAACCCTGTCCCGAAGAGCCACCCAGGGGCAGAAGAGCGGGTCGTCGCCGCCACAAGAAGAATCCTGGGAAGGCCCAGGTGGAGATCAAACCTGCCCGCTTCTCCGATTCGGAAGCGGAATGCGATTTAGCGATGGAACCTTCTCCCAGCTCCTCCGTATCAAGGACTGGGGCAGGAACCAGACGCGTCAGCCTCGTTCTCCCAGAATTTGAGGTCCACCGGATTCCCGTCTCTCTCCGCAGGTACATCCAGGAGGAAGAGATTCTGAGAACTTCGCAGGTTTTGACCGCGCGGTCACCGCCATCGTCACACGAAGCGCCCTCTACCTCTACTCGGGATCACGAGGAGCTGTTTTGGGGGTCAACGGTGGTAGAGCCACGACATGACCGGACACCGGTAACGGCGATTCCCGTACCCGAAGCAGTGGCTGTTAGCCCGTCCTATCGTGACATTGTGGTCAGGTCACCTCGCTCTTCAGAAGAAGGCCCAGAATTCGGTGGTCAGTCTGCTCGCTCGCCATATTCTCCTCTTCCGAGTTTGCTATCCTAGAGGTCCGCATCAGTACCGCTACCGGTCCCTCAGCCGCCCCCGGTTGATTAGTGGGGCAACACAGGGCCAAACCCCGAGGACGAACCCAGGAGCTTCTGGAGTATTCATGCAGCGGACTACTTCCCAGAGAAGTTCTGGTCCACGGCGGTGCTGAATTTCCGCTTACTCGAGTCGCTTACCCCTGAAGAAGTGGGATTCCTTTGTCGAACCCTACGCGCGACACACCATCGCCTCTGTTTTGAATGGGTGGAGTACCCCAGAAGTCATGAGCACTTCGAAGAAATCGGCGAGCAATGCCGCCTGATCGATGCAGCCGCACTTCTTGCATTCCAGCACCCTGAGTCGCCAGGCCACCAGAGCGCCCTTCAACGAAAATGCGTTCAGAGACTTAAAGCACTCCGCAAGATCGTCAGGGAAGCCACCCCCCATGTGCAAGTCCGTGGCTGGGGACACTATGCTGCCCTTCTGTTCGATCCTATTCGACGACAACCTGATTCGCTATGCGACATCGAGGACATGCCCTCGAGAGGAATCGCGGTCCACATGGCCGACATTGTGGACAGGGAAGACGAACTGGAACTCCTTGATGGAGACTTCCCCCCAGAGGGTGCACCACCACTGCTCGACCCATCAGGGAGAGTCACCCGTCAGCAAAGGAACCTGCTAGGCCTGCCCGTACCCACCTAGTCGCTGGTACTCAGTCGAAACGCCGGAAAAGGTAAAGAGCACGTCGGAACCGTCAAGCACTCTGACCCATCCGCCTCTGTACAGAAAACAGACGAGGATCCTGAGAGGGCCACGTTACGCCAGCAGCTTGCTGAGCAGAAGAGGCTGGTTGACGAACTATTGGCTGAGCGCGCCGCAGAGCGGCGACCCGACTATGGTAATCCCAGGCCGGGGCAGCAGGGGCAAGAACAATTTCCCCCCGGTGAGATTCCTTCGGGAAACCCTGATCATGCTACTGCCACGGACAGGGCGGAAGCCGGAACATACGGCAAGAGGGTGCGATACGTCTCGCCAAACCCCCCTGAGCGACGGGGAAATCTGAAGAATCCAACCCGGGTTCCCCCAGTCGCCCAGCAGGTCGTCCAGCCAGTTGACCCACGAGCGGCCGAAGCCGTCTACCGCGTTGAAGAACCTGGCAATGCGCTTGTGGTTAGGGATCCCCGTCAAGACAGGGACCCCCACCCGGAGGACCTTATTGCGGCACTCACAGCCCGCCTCGAGGCGTTGGAAACACGGCAGGTGGTGGTCCCACCGGATGGCAAGCCTTATCCCGCGTGGGTGGATGATATTCCCGCGCCTCCGGGTTTTGGGAACCCCACCTTCTCGCCGTTTAACGGGACAAGGGACCCACCCCAGCACTTGGATCATTTCTCTTCCAGGTGTGGCCCCATGCTGGGGACCCCAGCTCAGCAAGAAGCCGCTAAGCTTCGATGTTTTGTACAGACATTGGAAGGTCCGGCATTCGTCTGGTATAGCCAGCTCCCTATCGGATCAGGGACCGGTTGGGAGGATCTTCGCCGATAGTTCTTATACCAGTTCAGCTCCACCATGCGAAAGACCAGCATTGAGGACCTCTTCAAGTGCAAACAGAGGCCTGATGAGCAGGTTGCAGACTTCATCGCCCGGTGGAAAGGACTTACGTATTCCCTCGATATGCCACTGACTCAGGAGAAATTACTGACGATGTGCGTGGGGAACGTCAAGACAGAGCTGGTACCCTCCTTGATTACCCAGAACTACCCTGGAGGGTTCAGAGATTTCTCGGATAAGGCCCAGCGCCTCGAGGAGGCCCTGCAACAGGCTAGTCAGGCACGTTTGCTACCCCCTATGATCCCAGCCAGGAGGTCCGCCAGGGCTGAACCCGCCGCGGTGGCTCAAATAGAAGCCCTGAGGCAGCTGGAATTGCTACCGGCGGCACCACCCCCGCAACCCCGCAGAGGTCCTCCACCTCAAGCGCAGGCTCCTGCCCAGCAGCGACCGCCTCAGAACCGACAGGTTCCCCTGCGCAATGCGCCACCGCCACCTAGGCGAGACAACCAGGCGCCACCTCCTCGGCAGGCCCCTCCGGTCCCTCGACAGGACTAGGCCCCCCAGGGCTCCTTACCCGGAAATAAAGTACCATACCTATTCATTCAACGAAAATCAGGTCCCTGGCTACTTCCGAAGTGCTCTAGAGCAAGGGATTGTGCGTCTGCCAGAGTGCAGGAGGCCGGCAGAGGCGCATCTCACCGATCACCCCAACTACTGCCCTTATCATCGAATCCTGGGGCACACCCTCAAGCGATGCTATGTGTTTAAAGACTGGCTTCAGGACCAGGTCAACAACAACATAGTCAAGTTGGGCCCAGCGCCAGCGCAAGTGGCAGGCATCTTTACGGGATCAGAAATCGGCAGTGACAGCGAGGGTGAGTGGCAGCAGGTCCCTAGCCGCGGGTCCCAGAAATACGACAACTGGATGGCTCGAAAAACCGTCGTCCGTGCCCAGGGTATCATCCGGGCACGCCTGAAGCAGTCGGAACCTTCAGAGGAAGTAGCTGGTGCCTCAGCATCGTCTTCACAGTCGACCTCTACCCAAAAGGGCAAGCAGCGGCGACGTAAGAAGAAGCAACGTGCACCGCCAGTGCCGTCGTCATCCCGCACTCTCGACGACTTTATGCCTCCCGAAATGGGCATTCCTCCCAGAATCCGCCTAGCGGTGGATGACTCTTCGAGCGACAGTCAAGGGTACGCTTCGGTTAACACCGTGGAGCTGGTAAAGCCCTATATGACCCCCGACGAGGGGGAACCCCAGGCAGACCTCCCCAACGTTTCCAGCTGACGTCAACGTCGGCGGAATCACAACCGCGCCGGTCATCGAGGTACGTCAGCCGGCATTTGCGGCCATGCCGTGCACGCTACCGAGACCAGGCAGCAGGCTCAGTGAAGATCTCAGCACGCGCAGACCCATCCGGCACCCTCGGCTCTACCTCCACCGCCATTCGTGTTGCTGGATCAGGGAGAGCCGCCTCGTTCATATCACAACCAGTCTTTCCCGGCGACAGGCCAGCATCTGCTGTCCGATCCTAGCCCGGCGACTACTCTTCAGGCTTCTACTGGTAGGAAGCAAGATGCACCCAGTACCAGTTACTCGCCAGTCCAGCCAGCCGGACCCGCTGTGCATCCAAATGCCGAACGACCTCATGTAACCAGAGGTTCGCGTTTGGCACGGAAGTATGATGTTCTGAAGCATCTGGCCGGCATTCCGGCGAGGCTTTCCATCCTCGAGGCCCTTCGCCTGTCATCTGAAATGCGCGAGGCACTTGCCAAGGCCCTAAGGAGCCCCCTCTAGTTCGAGACGGAAGTGGCAGCTGCAGAAGCCTTCCATACCGAGACGATTGAAAACGCCGAATGCCAGGCGGTTATCTCGTTCTCCGGTGAAGATGAAGACCCCCCTATACAGGGGCACATTCGCCCACTGTATATCACTGGCCACTTCAACGGTGTGGAAGTCCGCTGATGCCTCATTGATACGAGTTCTGGAATCAACCTAATTCCGACCCGGACGCTGCGAAAGCTGGGTCTGTCCGAAGGTGATTTGACTCCCTCTGACCTCAGGATCCAGGGGTACGACAGGACAGAGCAAACCCCAGTCGGCAAGATCCGCCTGAAGACCCAGTTCGGTGGCTTAATTGCCAGCACCGAGTTCATGGTTGTTTCTCAGGACACCGCCTACAACGCATTGATGGGTAGGCCATGGCTCCATCTGCATGCAGCGGTCCCCTCGTCGTATCACCAGTGCCTTAAGTACTCGCTCAACGGTCGAGTAGGCGTGCTCCAAGGAGACGCGTCCCCTTTCGCTTATTGTGAGGCCCGCTATTTGGATGCGGGTTATTACAAAAGCAAGGAAAAGCATATCCTGGTAAGCGAGGATGAGCCCGCCCCGATCAGAAGTGATCCCTGGGTAAGCATGGACGACGCCTACATCCTCCCGATCCACCGGTTGGAGGCCACGACCCCCGACATGGGACAATGTTTCATTGTTTCGGGTACGCAGGGAAGGCATGTTCCCGTGTCCAAGCGACGACGGAAAATCACCTCGTACTCCTACGTCAACCAGGCTCGGGTCATCCCGGAACCTCCTACCCCTGTACGGTACCGGGACGTCAAGCTGATGACAACGGCGGTGCGCCATACGTGTCTCTTTCGCCGGGCTGGAATTAACCGACTCAGGCCGACACGTCACCACTGCTTTGATATCATCAAGCGTGGCCCCTTAGGCCGAAGGCCAGATGGGATCGGATCAAATGCATTCATTGCTATGGTCTCAACGACAAGTGAGTCTCCTAATTTGATGACCACTGCTGCCCAAGCCGACACCAGTTGCCCCTCGGGTTTTGACAGCCCAGAAGCATCTTCCGTCGCAAGAAGTCCCCCCATGGCGGGGGAGGAAGACTTGGAGGATGCTCCCCCAGCCTTTGAAGAAGGCGTCTCTACCACGGTTGATGAACTGGTATAGGTGAACCTTGGTAGCGAGGCAGATCCAAGACCCACATTGATCAGTGCGGCCATGTCCCTCGAGGAGCGGCAGCAGTATGTAGACTTCCTCAAACAGCACCGCGATGTGTTTTCCTGGAGTTACGATGAGATGCCAGGGTTGGATCCCCAAGTGGCCGTCCACCGTCTGGGCCTCCCAGCAAAACATCGTGGGTTCAAGCAGCCTCCCAGGAAAATGCACCCTTCTCATGGTGCTATGGTTGAGGCCGAAGTTGACAAGCTTATCAAAGCCAACTTCATTAAGGAGGTCTAGTACCCCAAGTGGCTCGCCAACATTGTGCCGGTCAGGAAGAAGAATGGGAAGATCAGAGTCTGCATCGACTTCCGCGATCTCAATCGCCACTGACCAAAGGATGACTTCCCACTCCCAGTGACGGAGCTATTGATTGACGCCACGGCCGGGTTCCAAGCCCTCTCTTTCATGGATGGGTATTCCGGGTATAACCAGATCCGGATGGCCCCCGAAGATGAGGAGTCCACTGCCTTCAGGGCTCCCCAGGGTACCTTTTGCTACCGGGTAATGCCATTCGGTTTGAAAAATGCAGGTGCCACTTATCAGAGGGCCATGCATCGCATATT
Source organism: Viscum album (assembly GCA_963277665.1). Taxonomy (NCBI): domain Eukaryota; kingdom Viridiplantae; phylum Streptophyta; class Magnoliopsida; order Santalales; family Viscaceae; genus Viscum; species Viscum album. The sequence goes on from OY728139.1 coordinate 289,327,291, forward strand.
CAAACCGTTCCTCGAGACGTTGGTGGAATGCTACATGGATGACCTTGTAGTCAAATCACGCCAGCGCCAGGACCATCTCAAAGACCTTGAGAAAGTGTTCGGTTTCCTCCGTTCCCGTCACCTGAAGATGAACCCGCTGAAGTGTGCCTTCGGAGTCACCTCCGGGAAGTTTCTGGGCTTCGTTGTCAGATACCGAGGTATCGAGATCGACCCGGAGAAGATCAAGGCCATCAGCCAAATGCCTCCCCCGAGCAACATTCGGGAGCTTCGAGGCCTGCAAGGCCACTTAGCCTATATACGCCGATTCATTGTGAATTTGGCTGGCAAGTGTAATCCCTTTTCCCGGCTCATGAAGAAAGATGCTGCCTACGAATGGGATGAGGAGTGTCGGGCCGCCATTGAGGAAATCAAGAAGTATCTGCTCTAACCTCCGGTCTTGATGCCACCCGTCTCCGGAAAGCCGCTAGTCCTTTATGTGACCGCCCTGGAGAGATCCCTCGGTGCGCTGCTCGCCCAGAAGAATAACGAGGGCACTGAGAACAGTCTCTACTATCTCAGCCGCATGCTTCTCGATACGGAGGTCAGATACTCCCCCATCGAAAAGAGCTGCCTCGCACTCGTCTTCGCTGTGCAGAAGTTGCGGCACTACCTGCAACACCACGAGGTACAATTGATCTCTCGGGTAGATCCGCTGAAGTACATCCTGAACCGCCCCATGCTGACTGGCCGACTAGCACGGTGGGCGGTGATTCTCCAGCAATTTGATATCAGGTTCGTGCCTCAGAAGGCCGTTAAGGGTAAAGCGTTGGCAGACTTTTTAGCTGCCCATCCAACCTCCACGGATCAATCCCTGGACCTGGATTTTCCCGACGAGACGATCCTCTCAGTCGATCATGCTGCGCCATGTTGGCAAATGCATTTCGACGGTGCCTCCCGGAGCCCCACCAGTAGAAGGCTCAACGACCCCACGCTCAATAGAGTGGGTCTGGGCATTGTTTTCATTACCCCGGCGCAAGCCATCCTGCCATACTCGTTCCTGCTGTCAGAAGGTAGTACAAACAACGAGGCAGAGTACCGGGCTCTCATCACCAGCCTCGAGTTGGCCCTTGAGATCCATGTACCCCATCTACATGTGAAGGGAGATTCCGAGCTGGTAATCAAACAGGTTAATGGAGACTACGTCGTCAGGAAGCCAGAGCTTGCACCGTTACTGGAGTACACCCTCCTCCTAATGGCCCAGTTCTCTCCTCGGCCAGAGGTTACCCATGTCCCAAGATCGCAGAACGGACAAGCGGACGCCCTGGCTGGCTTAGCCGTGTCACTCGCAGAACCCGAGCAAGATGATTTGGTCATACATGTGGCCCACCGGAGAGTCATTGCTCCCGTCACCCAAGAGGACCGTGATAGCCTGCGAGTAAGTCATCTCACCGCCGGACCCTCCATATCGGGAGTCCCAGGTTCGTCAGACGCAGTGGTTGAAACCACCCTCGACTGGAGAGCACCTTTTGTCGAGTACCTCCAAAATGGTCAGCTCCCGGACGACCGGGCCGAACGCGAGCGAATCCGACGCCGCGCGCTGCAATTTACCCTCCAGAGCGGCCCCAGTCTTGAGCAGATCCTCTATAAGCGGAGTTTCGATGGTGTCCTCCTCCGTTGCATCCAAGGAGTAGAGATACCTCAAGTTATGCAAGAGGTTCACGCCGGTTCCTGTGGCGCCCATCAAGCTGGGCCGAAGCTGTCCCAGCAAATCCAGAGGTTAGGGTACTTCTGGCCCTCCATGATCCACGATTGTATTGGATACGCCAAAAGATGCCATGCGTGCCAAGTACACGCCAACTTCTTGAATCGGCCGCCAGAACCCCTCCACCCCACCAAGTACTCTTGTCCATTTGCGGTATGGGGACTTGATGTAGTGGGACCGTATCCGCCGGCAACAGCCCGCTAGTGTAGGTTCATCCTGACTGCTACAGATTTCTTCTCCAAGTGGGCAGAAGTAGTTCCACTCAAAGAGGTCAAGGCTCGTTCCATCGTTGACTTTGTGAGCTCCAACATTATCCACCGGTTTGGAGTCCCTCACGCTGTCCTCACCGATAACGGCACCAACTTCCGGGCAGCTGAATTGAAGAAATTGTACGCTAAGTACGACATCCGGTCGTACCATACCTCCCGCTACCACGCGCAGGCGAATGGGCAGATCGAGGCGTTCAACAAGACCCTCTCTAACATTCTGCAGAAGATGGTTGGTCTGAACAGGAAGAGTTGGCCGGACAAGCTCCCCAATGCCCTCTGGGCTTACCGGACGACGACTCGTAACTCTACCCAGGTGACCCCATATTCCCTGGTGTATGGAGCTGAGGCCATCCTAACCATTGAGATCCAGCTGCCGTCGCTACGCACTGCAGTTTATGATCACCAGACATCAGATGAGGTAGCCGAGATCCGTCTAGCTGAATTAGAGGCACTGGACGAGAACCGGCTTCGTTTACAATCTGGAAAGGCATCAGGACAAGATAGCGAGAGCCTTTGACAAGAAGGTTCATCTCTGCTCTTTTCTGCAGGGTGACCTGGTATTGGCCCTTCGAGCGCCAATGATTCCCGGTAGGAAACCACCCAAGTTAGAACCCAAATGGGAAGGGCCTTATATCATCCATAAGGTTTACCCCAACGGAGCGTACTCCTTGGTGACCACAGATGGAGAGCGTGTAACTCCTCCCACCAATGCCAAATTCCTCAAGCGATACTTTGCCTAGGGCCAAAAAATGGTCCCGCACGACCCTAAACTGCGAGAGGGTCCTGCATGACCCTAAACTGCAACTTGGTCCCGCATGACCTTAAACTGCCTCTCCGTCCTCACTGCAAGACGTTAAACTGCAAGCCATTCAGGTCTTCCTGATCAAGGCTCAGCCTCAGGCCCCTCGGCCTCTTTGGGCCCCTGGCCCCGTCTCCACCGCGGTCTGGTCCCAGGCCCCCTCGTTTCTCTCCGACTTACCCTCTTACGGGATCGTACGGTACGGTGTAGGACTACGTCCTCACGTTGGGATCATGTACCATACGGTACACATCCCCGAATGAGATGCCCCTCGTCCCGCATGACGTTAAACTGCATGTCAAGAACTACGTATGGATTGATTCCCATCTTTATGGGATACGTAGGAACGCTCGGACGCCTCGTTTTGAGCCCAGCCCCAAGCTTTTCTCTTCCACTATTCCCCCTGGGGATAGTCTCCTTGGAGGATCTTTGTGTAGTAGGGAGTAGGCTTTCGTGGCCCCGCTCATGCAACCCCACTTGCGCAAAGATTGTAAAGGTTGAACCATGCGCCCACTCTCGTTCTTCTACCCTCCCACTTCCTCACCGCATGACGCTAAACTGCATGGCCTTCAAGAACTACGTATGGCTTGATTCTCATCCTTATGAGATACGTAGGAACGCCCGGACATTTTGTCCGTTGGCCCAGCCCAAAAGCCAAAATCTTCCCCTAGGGTCAAGACATGGCAAGGCGCACACTTTTGCCCCGAACCACGTCGAGCAAGCCTCGACCCGGCTGCATATTCCCCCTGGAGGTGTTTTCCCCTTTCGTGGATGAACGCAACTGAGCTTCACCTGCTCCTTGACTGGGATTCTGTCCCAAGGTGACAAACTTTCCCCAGGTGGTGCTAGCGATTCGGGCCACGACCCGGGATTCTTCATAAGGGTGTATGGTGTGATGTAGGACTGCGTCCTCATTCACGTCGGGATCATGTACCATGCCGTACGCCCTCCCTTTATGAGGCTCAGCCTCAGGCCCCTTGGCCTCCTTGGGCCCCTGGCCCCCCGTCCTCATGTAAGATGTTAAACTACAAACCAGTCAGACCTTTCGGACTGATAACTTCCCCTTTTCTCCGGGCCACGGTCCAGGATTCCTCACCCGGAGTGTACGGTGTGGTGTGGGACTACATCCTCATTCACGTCAGGATCATGTACCATGCCGTACAACTCCCCTTACGAGGCCCAGCCTCAGGCCCTTTGGCCTCCTTGGGCCCCTGGCCCCACGTCCTCATGTAAGACGTTAAACTACAAGCCAGTCAGGTTTTCCAGACTGATGCCTGACCTTAGGCCCCTTGGCCTTTCCGGGCCACGGCCCAGGTTCCCCCCTTACCCAGGGTGCGTGGCGCAGTGTAGGATCATGTCCTAATTCACTTCGACTTCCTCGCCATAACCCACACCTCCCTTGTTTAGGGTTTATTACTCCCCTCCTCGTCCAGTATGACGTTAAACTGCATTTCAAGAACTACGTGTGGCTTGATTCCCATCCTAATGGGATACGTAGGATCACCTGAACGTCTAGGCTTCGGGTCCAGCCCCATCTCTCAGGAATCCCAATCCCATCTTGGCCCCTTGGCCCGTCCTTCCTCCATAAAGGGATCATATGGTGCGGTGTGGGATTATTTCCTCATTCACGACGGTCTCGTGATGACCACGCCATGCTCCCACCCCCTACTGAGCTGTTTCGTCGACCCTTTTTCTTCGGCGGTTCACCAATGTGCTTAAGAGTACTCTGGTTTATTACCTAGAATGCCAATCTTTACTCGGACACGTCCACACCCGCTTTCCAGGCTTTGCGTATCCCTTCATCAGGGCTTTCATCATTTTCCACACCCGGAGGGACTCCCAAGAACGGCCTGGATACAATGCCCAAGGGCTCTCCTACCGATACGGGCCAACGCCCCCCAGGGTTTCGGACAACAAATCGATAAAATCCCGCATTGCGAATATGGACAACGGTCGATGCTCGTTTGTTGTTCCCACCGCAGGCTAAGGCGATACAGACGCTGTATTTCCGTCATGGATAACAGTTTTCCTCTGTCGTCACGCCAACCCATTAAGCCCAAATGTCGGGTACACAATTCACACCCTTCATCACTTCATCATGTCCAAGTAGAGTCTCGGGACTCTTGGTACTTTTCCCCCGTGCACGTCTGCGCGTTCGAGGAACAAGCTACATCAAAGGTGTCCTTCGAAACTCTCTGCTGACTCCCCTTTGATGGATGCCCCAAGTACTGCAATGAGGATACCCCCCTTGTTTCCCACACCGAATTTATCTCACGTGGTCTTAGGGATTGGGTTAACATCTGTGCTTACTCGGGAGTTGTCACCATCCATGGTCCGAGCTCTAAGACCATAAACTAAGACTCTCATCTGGAACTACGTTCAAGACCCCTTGTCTTCGGACCCAGCTTGAGTTCAGCAAATTTACCTCTCTAATCCTGCCTTCAGGACCCTGATCACAGGGCCGCATGGCGTAGTGTAGGACTACGTCCTCATTCACGTCGGGTCTGCAACAACTGTACCACGCACACCCCCATTCTGAGGTCCGGTCCTCCTGTTCTCTGTCCCGCATGACGTTAAAAGGCACCCTTCCGAACAACGTATGGCTTGATTCCCATCCTAATGGGATACGTAGGACCACCTGGATGTCCAAAGTTCAGGTCCAGCCCCATTTCCTGGTCACCCTCAAGGTTGAGTCCCTTGGCTCCCCGCAGTGGTTCACCCATGTATTAAGAGCACTCTAGTCTAGGACCAAGAGTGTCAGATTCAACTTGATCAAGTTCCTTCCACTTGTCAAGCTTCGTGTTCCCCTCTATTCGGACTTCCATCATCTTTCACACCCGGAGGGACCCCCAAGAACGGCCTGGATACTACGCCCAAGGGATCTCCTACCGATACGGGTCAACGCCCTCCAGGGTTTCAGACAACAAATCGATAAAATCCCGCGTTGCGAATATGGTCAGCGGTCGACGCTCGTTTTGTTAGTCCTCATTTCAGGCTAACGCGACAGGATGCTGTGTTGCGAACATGGTCAGCAGTAATCCTCTGTCGTCATGCCAGCCCCTTCAGTCCTTGAATATTTGGTTGCATGATTCACATCATTTTCCACCCCATCATGTCCAGGTGGAATCTCGACACTTTTGGCACTATCCCTCAGTGCACCTTTTCATGTTAGGGGGACAAAGCTGCAATTTGGAGCCCTTTGGGGCTCCCATGGTCCGAGCTCTAAGACCATAAACTAAGACCCATTCGGGACTACATTCAAATTCCCATCCTCATGGGATATGTAGGACCGCCCAGACGCCCTGTCTCTGGGTACAACCCATTCAGGAAGCCAGTCTCTCCCCCTGTTTCCCCTCTATATAGGCCCCTCGGCATAAGGTTTCCCCCTCCAAATGGCGTACAATATGATGTGGGATCATGTCTCCGTCAATTGTGTTTTATAACACTGCGCACATTTCCCACCTAGCATCGTCTCTGCTACGTCTGCATTGCATGACGATAAAATGCATGCTTGGTCCTATCATACGACCCTAAACTGTGACATTATCGTCCTGGCCGCACGACGAAAAATGGAACCGCATTGTGGTGACCTCGCTGTAGAGGACATCACGTTGGGTACTGGCCACGCGCCATGCCATTTGTCAACGCCCATCGCGGCTTGATCCTTGTGGCGATATCACTGCATACTATTCTAGGCCTGTCGCTTCACAAAAAAAAAACCATTCACCTTAAAGAACAAACAAGATACATCAAATTACGCTTCTTTAGTGCAAGGGCCACGTCCGCACTCCCCTTTTCCCCTGGCACTGGTATCCTACCATGTCACCTCAAGAACTACGTATGGCTTGATTCTCATCCCTATGAGATACGTAGGAGCGCCCGGGCACTTCCCCGCAGGCCCAGTCTAACTTTTCATGGTCCGAGTTATATGACCCTAAACTAAGATCACCCCAAGGGAAAGGAATCTTCTCCCTCTCCCTAATACGTTTCGTTGCCGTATTCAGATGTGTTTTGACAAAAGGCCCGAAGCATGGGATTTTCATAGGGACATTCCCCTCATCTCATGACCAAGCTTCGTGAGCCCACTATTTGGATCCTCATCCTCTTCCACATCCAAAAGGACCCTCGGACGACGTGGATACTAAGCTTAAGAGCTCTCCATGAATGCTGGACCTAAGGGCCCTGCAATCATTTCGGGCCAACGTCCCTACGGATATTTGACAACATTTGCGACATGGTCCCGTGTTTCGAACATGGTCAACGGTTGACCCTCATTTGTTTGTCCCCATTTTTAGGCTAACGCGATAGGATGATGTGTTGCGAACATGGTCAGTAGTAATCCTCTATCGCCACGCCGCCATCATCGTGATCCGAATCTCGAGCGTCATGATTCACACATTTCCACTCCCTCATGTTCAAGTGGAACTCCACCATCCTCGGCTCTTTCTCTTTGCGCATCTAGGTGCGCTGAATGATCGTTTTAGTGTCATCGGGCCGGTAGTCACCGAGCATCCCTTTGCCCCAACCTTCCCCTCTCTGCGTCAGGAAATTCCCACCACTACTGCTTGTTTCCCACACCGAGCACGACTCACGTGGGCTTAGTAGTTTTGGCTGGATGTGTACCAACACGGTTAGGCTGCTCCTCGTCCAGTATGACGTTAAACTGCGCTTTCAGAACTACGTGCGGCTTGATTCCCATCATCACGTGGGATACGTAGAGACACCCAAGCATTTCACCTAGGGTTCAGCCCCTGGAATCACGGAATCTTGTTCCTCTCCATTCCCAGCCCTCGCCAGAGGCCCTGTCTGGAAGAAGGAATGATCCATGATCAGGCCAATGCGCCCAATTTGGCGTACTCCCTCCACGGTGGTGAAACTACCAAGGTGTTAGATTCTGTTTGAGCAAACCACCAATCCATGTTCCACGCTTTGCGTGTCCCTTATTCGGACCCTCGTCCTCTTTCATGTCTGAAGGAACCCCCTAACGGCCTGGTCTTATGCCGCATAGGCTCAGCTACCGTCCTGGGCCAACGTTCCGGAAGACTGGTCATGTCTGGAAGGACCCCCTAACAGTATGGATGTCTGGCCTATGGTCCACCAACTGTCCTGGGCCAACGTCCTGAAATATTGATCGACAACAAATTGATAAAATCCTGCGTTGCGAATACGGTCAGCGGTCGATGCTCATTTGTTGTCCCCATTTCAGGCTAACGCAGTAAGGATACCGTCTGTCCGCCACGGTTAGCGGTTGTCCTTTATTGTCACGCCATCCCCACAGTGTTCCGAATTTGGGCATCGTGATTCACACTTCCCATTTTTATCTGTTCGAACAGATTTCAGCGCCCCTGGTGTTGCCCCGTTCGTGCAGAAGAGCACGTTGGAGAAACGGTAATTCGGATATCCTGGAAGTTCCTCCTCCGATCAAGCCTTCCCCATCTTTCGGGAATCTGGACTGGCTTGAGGAATTGTCGTCAAACGTCCCACCAACATTGTAGGGACGTAACAAGGCAATTCAACAGTGGAAATCGTGCGTGCTACGGAACTCAAAACAAAGGAGAAAGAAAGAGTTGAAGCACAAAAGTGTTAATAAAATCTTTTTTTGGGTTTGTTACAATACTCGGGGGTCGACTTCCCCCATGGACGGGTTGACCCCGTCAAAGGAGCGTTGCAGCTCCACCACCCGTTGACTTGCGGCGTCCAAAGCCTGTTGCCACTGATTCAACTCCCGCTCCTCTTCATCAGCGGCGGGGCGTAATTCGTCAACCCTGGCCCTGGCCCTTTCTACCTCGGCCCGAACGGCATCCATCCTTCCAGAGGTTTGCCCCATATGTTCCTCAGCCTCCGCTAGCTGGGCCTTCAATCGTGAGACCAGCTCGGACTGCGCATCGAGAGTGGCCGAAAGCTCGTTGGCCCGGATCTACATCTGTTGGACCTCGCCTTCAGCCTCCTGGAGCTTCCTAATGCTGGTCGCCTTCCTCCGCTGCCATCCCACGCTCAGCCCACGATCATGCTCCCGGATCTTCTCAGCCATGAGGTCTCGGATGAAAGCGTGAGGGCGTTGGGCATCCACTCCCCCGGCACACAGCTCGCACAACCGCGAGCGGAGCCTATCAATTTCGGCCAGCCATTGCGCTTGGGGAGTGTCCCTGATAAAGCGCGTGATCAGCTTCCATGACCGGCGGCGGACTATGCTGCTGTCTTCATCATTAGAGGCCGTTTCATCCGAATCTGTGCGGTCGGCAGGCTCGTACGCAGGATATGCCTGCAGGAATTCCTCAGCGGGATCTGCATCTGGTGTTGAGTCTGAGTCCACCTCGATGACTTCAGGTATGGCCCCGCTGGTGGTCCCGCCAGTGATGGTGTGCGCCGCAGCTTGAGGAGGTGAAGGGACTATCGTCACCATCACCGGCATGCCCCTGGGAGGGACGCCGCCAGACATCCCGACCAGCCTCGCTGCAGCAGCCCACGCCAGTCGGAGAACTGTATGACAGAAAGAGACATAAACGTTAGTCGGCATGGCCCACATGTGGCAACGAGGAGACCGGTGGAGGAGACTTACGAAGATCGACTTCCGAGCGCTGCTCCTGGGCCGGTACTAATGGTACTCCGAGACGAGGCCCCCCGTATACTGTTGGAAGGTCTGGAGATTTCAGAGGAGCCACCTCAGACCCCCTGGTCCCACCAGACGTAGAACTGGACGCAGCCATAGGCGCGGGTTCTGAAGGTCCCGCATCGTCACCCGCCAAGGAGCGAGAACGAGGCCTACGAACAAGTTCCTCCTGCATGGCTCAAACATTAGTGAGAAGTCCATAGGGATTCAAGAACAGATCGTAAGGAGAGAAGTTCGAAATGCTACCTCGAGAGCCTCCGCGAAGTCGTCGGACTCTGAGCTTCGGTCCCCGACCTCGCCCTCCTCCAGCGGGCTCCCTCCCCCAGCCTCATCCTCCAGAGAAGAGTCCCCTGATTCCTCCGGCAAGGGGAAGCGCTCCCTCAGATCGGCAGCCGATAACTATGGGGGCACCGTCTGATTCAACAGTACCCTCACCCGATCTGTCATTGGGCGAGGAACACCGCTGGAGTGGACGTAATCCTCCAGCTCGTTCATGTATTGCTCCGCCTTCGCTGGAGACACCATGAATCCAGCCCGAACTGGGCCTATGCCCGGCAGTTTCATCCCGAGGCGATTTAGGTGGGCCCACATCTCAGGTGGGCTGAGGAATTGCCGGACGACATCCCAAATGTCCCAAGCTTCCGGAAAGACGGCATATTCTGCCATGTCGATGTTACGCAGCCGCTTCCCCGGAGCCTGAGCGGATATCCGACGGAATCCCCTCGGTGGCCGCCCCTCCGGATGACCCTGCTCTCCCGGAACCACCGAATCCGCCGCTGCTGCCATACCCTCGGCCGGTGCGGGTCTCTCTGCCATGGCAGCCCCGCTGCCGCGGGCGGCCCTAGCTGCCCTCCGACCCCGACCTCGAGATAAAGGAGGCCCACCATCACCAACTCGGATTGTTGGCTGGTTCAGCATCTCCCCGGGATAAGCGGCCTCCCAGATGATGGCGTACTCCTTCACTAAGCCGAAGGCGGCAGTGGACGGAGGCAATGTGATCTGCATCTTTCCATCCTCACGTGTGAACATGAGCCACAGCTGCCTCATCACACACGGGTGCTCCTCGTGACGCACCTCCCAGTATACCTGCGGGGTCAGCCACTGGAGGCACTGGAACTGCCTCGCAAAACGGTGCGGGGTGTACGGTTCACAGATTGGCTCACGATCTATCCGATCCACCAAAACCCCACCTCGGAAGGCCAGGAGGTAAGCCCGATGTTCTTCCGTCCCCCGTCCATCATCAGTAAGCCTCCCTGTCGGCAGTGGGAAGGGATGAAAGTTGAACTCGTCCGCCCTCCACACCCTATTCAGCACCATCGGAACGGCCAGTTTGAATGGGAAGCTCCCAACTGCGTTCAGAATGGAGGGGCGAAAGTCTGATCCCGGCGGCGAAATGGGGTTTGGATACTCGTAAATCCCCCTGATATGCGCCGCGATCCACCCATACAGGAGGTGGAAGGGCCCGCATATTATTGGCGGCTTCTTGCCCTCGCTAATACGCCGCAACATTCTGTATAGTTTGGAGAGCATCAGGATCCCCAGGTTGATCCGCTGCCCCATGTCCAACATTGATGCCATGATGAACGAGCTGGGCCGTACCCCCATGCTTGTATCTCTCACCGGTAGGATCCACCCACAGATGAGAGCCGCGATGAACGCCGCCAGCCTGACTATTGGCTGTTGTTCGGTGCTGACGCTGAAACCCCAAGTCTTCCATTGGCTGTCCTCCAAAACACGCCAATACGAGTGTCCCTTGCCCCGCTGGGCTGCCCTCGGACAAGTTCGAGGCCTTGGAGGGAACTCTCGATCTTCTGGGAAGTTCAGAAAGCATTTGAACCATCTTCTGAAGTGGACATCCCTCACTGCTTCCTTTTCCTCTCCAGGGACAAGCGCCATCAGCGCTGACGCCAGCCGTGGCATTTGCTCAGCATCTCCCCACACACTGGCAACGGGGAGGAACTCGTCATACATGGCCCCCAAGATCGGGACCCCGGAAATCTGGTGGACATCCCACAGGCTGATACCCACCTCCCCGTGATGCAGGTGAAAAGTGTTGGTTCTGGACGACCATCTACTCAACAGTTCCGGCATCAGTTTCTTTGGTTAATAAATGTGGAACTGGGAGGCCCATGCCGCCTCATACAGTCCCACTCTCCTCAGCTCGGCCTCGAACTCCTCGCAGGAGGCGCCTACCCAATAGGCCCAGGCCCAGTCATCGGTAAATTTGCCGCCCTGGCGCAGGTCCCACTCATCGGACCATCCCTTCTTTGGATCCTGCAGAGCCGCCTTCAGCATGGTGCGGTAGAGAGGAGGGGACGTCTCCGGTTTCAGTGGCCTCCCGTCAATGTGGTTCACATGATTGTAGAGGCAATCAGTGGTGACGGGTGTGAAATCTTCCTGTGCATGACCATCGGCCGCCCTGAACCATTGGTGCTGGCATGGTGTGCTCCTGAACCAGCAAGCTGGTTCATCCCTTCTTGCCTCAGGGACGAAGACGTCATCCTTCAGCCCGAAGCCATACAACGGAAGTTTCTTGCACTGCGGGTAATACTTCTGACCTTCCGACAGCAGGTCTGTCAAGGAAGTGTGGTCCGAGTGGCTCTGAATCATCTCCCCCAAACCCGGACGGTTGTCCATCTCATCTCGAAGAGCAGCGTCTGCAAGGACCCCCAAGGCAGCTTCTTGATGGGCCATTTTAATTTTGGCCCTCAGAAAAGAATTCTTTCGGACGGATCGCGACGCTCGGCCGCGAAGCTCGACCGCGAAGCCGGATCCCGAAGATCGGTCGCGAGACCAAGCCGCGAAGTCTGGCCAAGGCAGACAGAGGTTCGCTTAGCGCGGACGTGGAGTCGGGGACTCGCGGTTCAGCGCGAAGCTCGATTCGCGGAGTGCTGTCGCGGAGTACGCGGAGCGTCGCGAAATCGAGAGCACAAAAGGACAAGGAAGGCGCGTAAAGACAAAAGAACGCGGACCCCCTATTTATAGGCGACGACCCCGGAGCATCGCGGCGCGCCTCACCCGCGCGAAGCATCGCGGCGCGTCCGGATCCGCGGCCCAGGCGAGCAGCGCGGGCCCCCCTTCACGCACATCGCGAACCACCGACAGTTTTGGCGATTGTCCCTCAGACTTCGACCCTTCGCCCTCCGCGGCTCCAAGTCTGAGGGGGGGAATTTGTTGGCGCCAAAAATGTGGCCCGAAAGGAAGGAACGAAAAAGACAGCCGGTGCGCTGCCTCGCGAAGCACAACCGCGAAGCCCAGCCGCGGAGCCCCGCCGTGAAGCGTCCCAACCTTGGCGGCCCCGCGAAGCCCCGCCGTGAAGCGTCCCAACCTTGGCGACCCCGCGAAGCACCGGAGGCGGTAATCATCCGCGAACCGGTTTGACGTTCGCGAGCCGCCGCGAAGCTCCTGAGGCGGTAATCCTCTGCGAACCCGTTTGACGTTCGCGAGCCACCGCGAAGCCCCGAAGGCCGCGCGTGATCCCTACTTCGCGGCGCCCCTTCCCTATAAATACACGACTACCCCTGAGTCCCCGGGACGGACAATCCGAACTTTCGGCTTCTCCTCTCCCGAATCGCGAAGCACGCTTTGCCCTGGGAATCATGAGCTCCGTGAGGTATTTCTACTTCGCAAGACGACTCTGATTTGTTTCGGTTTGAGCCCCTCTTCCGAGAGGGATGCCCTTCGCGAAGCTCAAGGGCGTTCGCAAAGGAAGGGGATTCCCAAGGGAACCCGGGCAGCCGCGGAGCACTTGTGCTTCACGAAACACCCAACCCATACGAGTAATCCCTATGCTAAGGCAGGATCGCTCCACTTCGCGAAGTACATTGCTTGGCAGGACCCTGCTTCGCGAACCATTCCTTCTTCGCGAGGCAGTGCTCCGCGAACACTATTCCACTTCGCGAAGCACCTCCCACTCCCACCTATTCCCCATGCTAAGGCCAAGGCACCCCACTTCGCAAAGCATACTCCTCTGCTTAGCGATTCCTCTTTCCGTGCGACCCTCCCGGTTTGCACGATGTGATTTCAAAGTCCCATGGACAACACCTCCCGTAGCGTTGCTTCGCCTAATGCTTCTTCGCATAGGCACGCTAACGGCTATTGCTTCTTCGCATAGCCACGCTAACGTGGACCCCTCGATGGTTCGTCCCACGACCCCCCTTTACCATGGCCTTACCGACACCTTCCCTTCCCCAAGGACCAGAGGGTACCGGTTATGTAAGCCCTAGGGGTGTGGAGTGAACCCACCTCATCCGAGCTGCAGGACGTTAAACTGCCAAGCACCACGTCCTCAACACATGACGTTAAACTGTGACCCAACCTCGTCTCCCTCACGAAGGGTCCCCCCAGCTCGAAAATTCATTACACCCCTCGTCTCCATGGGAATGGAACTCTTCCGCACATGGAATGAGATCATCCTTGTCGGAGTGGTGTATGTTCGCAGGGGAAGGGCTGCCTCAGAGCGTAAGCCCCTAACCTTTGGTACGGATGATTGCACCCCTGCATCTCGGTACTTCCCCACTACCAAGGTCAGTGGAGGACGTGATAGGGAACGAGGCACCCCCGCTTTGGGCCTCCATCCTGGAGTAAGTCCCAACACCATGGGCCGCTAAACGCGTAAGCCCCTCTTCGCTTCTCACAGACGCACCCTTCGCGACGTGATCGTCAGGTCCTTGCAACCTCTTGTTTCTCACACCGAGCATGACTCACGTGGGCTTAGAGTGAGCACCGACCCTGACAAACCCTCTTGAACTACGAGGTCTTTGATCCATGTCAAGGCATGGTACGTAGGAAGCCTCCACGAGGTTCAATCCCACCAATAGTGGACCAAGGTCTACTTTCACGTCGGTTTACCGGAGAAACCCATCTGAACTACGAGGTCTTTGATCCATGTCAAGGAATGGTACGTAGGAAGCCTCCACGAGGTTCAAGCCCACCAATAGTGGACCAAGGTCTACTTTCACGTCGGTTTACCGACGAAACCATCCTGAACTACGAGGTCTTTGATCCATGTCAAGGCATGGTACGTAGGAAGCCTCCACGAGGTTCAAGCCCACCAATAGTGGACCAAGGTCTACTTTCACGTCGGTTTACCGGCGAAACCCCATCTGAACTACGAGGTCTTTGATCCATGTCAAGGCATGGTACGTAGGAAGCCTCCACGAGGTTCAATCCCACCCGTCGCTCATTCACGTCGGGTCCAATTCTGGTCCAGTGGTAAGCCATTGCGACCCACCATTTGAACTACGAGGTCTTTGATCCATGTCAAGGCATGGTACGTAGGAAGCCTCCACGAGGTTCAAGCCACATTGCTCGGTCGTTCATTCACGTCGAGTTTCACCCCCGTCCAGCATGACGTTAAACTACATTCTGGTCCAGTGGTAAGCCATTGCGACCCAACACCATTTGAACTACGAGGTCTTTGATCCATGTCAAGGCATGGTACGTAGGAATCCTCCCGGAGGTTCAAGCCCAACTCCCCTCGGACCAAGGTCCAGCTTCACGTCGGTTTACCGGCACCATCCCGAACTACGCGGACTTTGATTCCCTGCCACGGGGATATGTAGGAAGACTCTTCAAGGCTCAAGCCCAACTTCACTGTCGCCCCCCCCCTGCGATGGTCCCATTTCATTCTCATCCGTCTCCGATAGACGTTAAACTCGCGGCATACCCTGTGTTGAACACGGGAAGCTGAGGAAAACCTCAGATACGTGTCTATGACATGTAATTCCCCGCGCTCGATGTGGGATGCCTCGGGCTTCCATGCCCTCGAGAAGCCTTGTGATCAAGGATAACAGGCAGACATGCCAGGTACCCCAGCATCCAGACACGGTACTGATGCCTCAATGTGACTACTCCCCTGACCGAAGGTTGCTGCCCTGACTGGACCCTTTGGAATGTCCCGACAGAAGCAACGTAATTAACTGGTGCCCATGGAAACATGGCACTGGGAAGAGTTTCACGAACTACGTATTAAATCTATGAGGGAGACCCGGACTAGGTGACGAGTTCCGAGGAGGAATCCACAGAAGGAAGAACCGACATCCCATCATCCCGTTTCGATCAAGGAGAAGACGTACCTGAACAAGGAACGAATGCCGCCCGCCTTTGGAAAGCGGGAATGCGGGGCAACAAAGCCACGCGTCCCCCCCTGACGGACGGATGCGCGCGCGCCCCGACGAAAGCGTCGGAAACAATGATGTTAAACTATGAATTTTTAGGGTTGTTGTTTCCTGATGTTTCTCACACCGAGCATGACTCATGTTAGCTTAGAGTAAGATTTAACCATAACACTTTCTCTGGGCTGCTAACCACATGTTAGTCCGAACACCATCTTTGGTTTGTCCTCAAGTACAACTCGATCATTAATTCATTCTTCAATTGAACTATGCAGACTTTGATCCTTGACATCTAGGCTAGGTACGTAGGCATACTCCTGAGGTTCAAGCCCAAAACCAATCTCTTCACGTCGGTTCACCTCTGTCTCATACAATGTTGATACATGAAGCAACCCAAAACCAATCTCTTCACGTTGGTTCTCCTTCATCCCACATGATGTTAAACTATGTATATCGCTTTTGTCCCTACTACATGACGTTAAACTGTACAACACCATAATCTGTTCTATATGACATTAATCTATACAGACTCCCATTGTCCCTCACCTGAGAGGGAATCATCATTGACATTGATCTCCAATCATGTTATATGTCAAAGACTGTGTACAAACATGGTAAATTCCTAAACCATTAATCTTGGGTAAAACCATCATTGCACTAAAATCCCCTTTCACCTTTCACTTGTACGAACCAAATCTGTACATAGGGTATATCAAGAACTATGTATGGCTTGATTCCCATCCTTATGGTGTACATAGAAATGTTTGAGCCTCCCTCGAATCCAGCTCCAAGTCTTTGGGCCTAACCCCAAATTCCACTTTCAGTCCCATGGCTGAAAATTCCCCCTGTGAAAACATGAATGTGGTATGAAAACCCAAGTCTTTATTCACATCAGGTTTATAAAACACACAATGTGTATTCCTCATTATGGTCCGATCTCAATGACACTAAAATAAGATCTCATACACTCTCGTCCCACATGATGTTAAACTGTATTTCGAGAACAACGTATGGCTTGAATCCCATCCTTATGTGATACGTAGTGAAGACCATAATTTCAATTCAGGACCCAGCCACAACATGATTATGGTCTGTATTGGTCTATACATCTCTTTCATGAAATGGACAATTCCCATTTTGATGTTTTATACTCCTAACCTTGAATACTTCCAGATCTCCATAACCCTTTTCTTGACTTCTGATAACAAAATGTCTGATACCCGAGAATTATTTTGTTTGACTATACAGCACGTGCCCTTAGGCATCCTTGCATAAATAGTCTATATAACAGACCTGTCAGCCAAAAGATGCTATTATTTGACTATGCAGCCAATGCCCTTAGGTGGCCCTACATAATTCAACCCCCTAACGGGTTTGTAAAATAGTGGTGATTTCATTCTTGGGAGGAAAAACTCTTTTGTCCTTATTGGTCTTAACGACAATATGTAGGGATCCACAAAAATAGCCATCCTTAACATATTTGTCCCATACTCTTTTTCATGATCTAAATGTATTTAAGTCTATGTTTTATATTTCCCTTCCCAACGTTTGTGTCAGACCTTCACATGAGTGACATTCATACGATTCGTTGAAAATATTGATGGGAAATATCCTCTCCATATTCAAGTACCTCTCTCCATACAGTAGACTCTATGCTTTGGAAAATTTGAATCTCCATAAACTTTCACTGGAATTTTAGCAATAGAAAAGTAAAAATTCAGAGAGTTGTTTTTCCTGACTATGCAGCACGTACCGTTAGGTGGCCTTGTATAAGTAGTCTACAAAACGGACCTGTGAGCCAAAAGATGCTATTATTTGACTATTCATCCAATTCCCTTAAGTGGAATCTATAATTCAACTCTCTATCAGGTTTGTTAAATAGTGGTAACTTCATTCTGAAGAAATACTTCTTCTAATTCCTTTTAGCCATTTTTTCATATCATTCCTCAGATTCAAAATTTCATAATTTATAGTTTACATATTTCCCCCATACTTGAATATGGAAATATGTTTTCAGATAAATTATCAAGGAATTGAGAAAATTTTAATCCATTCAATCAGAGCTATTCGACCTTTAACATTATCCTTTTTATGTCTGGCGTGCATGACATTAAACTATCCACAAAAGAAAAAGGAACTCTGAAGAAAAGTCAAGTCCCAGCACAGTAAACATACATTTTGTATGATTTAGGTAATATTTAGAAATAAAAAGATTCAAAGTTTGTAGGGCTATTATTGTAATCCTAGAAAAAATCAAACTTTTCTTATTAGGCATGTTGTCTTAGGTAAAAATTTTAAGCAGGTATCAAAATAATGCAGACACAAATGATTGAATATGAAAGTGTTTTTCATTGATGCACAAGAGTTAGATGAACTTCCACAGACTGGAGTCTCTTCTCATTTCCAAGAATTACAATAGGCTTTCAATATAATTATTCATTTGATTTACAGAATCTAGAACTTCATCAGTAACCATCTGGAATTAATTCATTCAAATAGATATAGTAAGAGATATATTGATACCAGCTCTTCTTGGAACAATTGTAAAAGAATGTTCTTAAGTGTGGATTGAGAAAATTTTCTGCGGATAAAACAATGACTCTGTTTCTATCCAAGAGACTTGGAAGATGGATACAAGGATTAGAGAATGGATCATTGGAAGTAAAGAGCCATTTGAAGAGAGTACTCTTTTCATATTTGTTTCTAATGTCATGATAGTCTTCTCTTCATCAACTGGCAGTAGAAAACATATCATCCCATGGTTTTCCATTTTCTTATCTACATGGAAATGGCATGGAATAAAATTTTGAATGTTCACATCATTTTTGTTGCTCTTAGTGCACAACATAACTGAAATAGAAGAGTTGTAGTGCAGCTGCATCTTGGGCATATAATTATTTGCATGTGGAACGTTGACTCCTTGCAGATGACCATGGCCATACAAAGGCAGGTAGATACTTTGTGGGAAATTGACATGATATTTCTTCAAGTACTTGGCCAAATCTGGGAGAGTTCTATTGTAGATATCATAATAGTCGTGGCCAACGATGTTTCTCATATCATCAATCTTCTTGCTAGCCAACTCTTCAGCCAATCCAATTCTTTTGGGAGCCATTGAATCTGCACAAAGATCAGATAATTAACTTTAATGTAAGTTGGTTCTTCATAAAATTTGTGAAGAAACTTGAAAAAATGGCTAATTCATTAAGGTGTTCAAGTATAATGGTGGCGCGTGAGTCCATGTTGGTCGCGCAAGTTTTACCATGCTAGTACTAGCACGCAAGTCAGTAACTCACACCAGAAGTGCGACATGAACAGAAGCACGGACGAACGGAAAGCCGAGTCACTTGCATGAACGAGAGCCCACTTGCGTGATGAGAGCAAGGAGCTTCGAAATCAGAGTGCTTTGAGTGAGAGTGGCACCCATATTTATAGGCGAAGTAGTATACCTTCACACCGTACCATGCACGCCGCTACCTGCGCGCTCAAAACCTGCATGCCCAAAATTCCTTGTTTCTTGTTTTCCTTTGAGTCAAATCCTACTTCCTTTTTCAGATCCAACTCTGAGGGGGGAATTTTGTTGACGCTTCCTTCTGTCACAGAGTTTAATGAATGAAAAAGGGGAATACCTTAAGAACAAAGATATTCAACCTTTGAAGAACATAAAAAATTGGAAAAGGCATGAACAAGGATTTATTTAAGCTTGGATCACGCAAGTTTCACCATGGTCACGTGAGTATACTTGCACGCCACATATTGGTCGTGCAGGTGACTTGGTCACCATATTTTATATTCCCCAAGGTCCTCAATGGCCTATAAATAACCCCAGTGGGCCCCCCATTTTGAGGGAAAAAAATCCAAAAGACAGATTTATGTTCTCGGCGCTCTAGTCTTTGCTTGAAGTCTTTCGAACACTTATAAGGTAAATTTTTAACTAGAATGGAAGATCTAAATAGGGGGGGGGGGGAAGGCCTAAGTTTTTAAATCCATCAACACTTGCGTGCCTAAGTGTCTAAACCTTAAGGGAAATGAACACACTTGCGCGCCACCTTATCCCTTCAACAGAACTTGCACACCACCCTTTTGGAAGCCTTTATGGATAATATTAAGGGCTTGAGACAAGTCTCTCCCAAGTATTACCCTATTGGATAACAGTCGCCCAAGTCCACACATGTCGCAAAAAGTATACTTGCGCGACCAGGACTTGCACGCCCAAACAAGACTTGTACGGTTGCCTCTTTTTGGGTTTCCCTTTTTCCTATTCAAGTCTTTTCATCAAATCCACCTATGCTCTTAAAGATTTAGCCTTCAAAACCCTCTTCAAAGCCATTTATGGCATGGTTCCTTTGTTGGATTCCTTATCTGAAAGGAATTCTGTGGAACATCTCTCAAAACCTCGTGATTTACATAACTTTATGTCACTAAGGATTGAGATTTCATTCATTTCAACATCATCCTTTATGATGAGAAGTTACCAAATAAGGGCATCCTCCTTAGGAGTAATCCCCAAGTTCCCAAATCTGGGCATCCTCCTTAGGAGTAAGCCCCAAGTTCCCAAATATGGGAATCCTCCTTAGGAGTAAGCCCCAAGTTCCCAAATCTGGGCATCCTCCTTAGGAGTAAGCCCCAAGTTCACAAATCTGGACATCCTCCATAAGAATAAGCCCCAATCATAATTTTCCTTAACCTGGGCCTCCTTTTCAGGAGTAAGACCCAATCATAATTTCTTTTTGTTTTGGGAATCCTTCTCATGAATAAAACCCAATCATAAGTCCCCTCTTATTTGGTCATCCTTCTTGGGAGTAAGCCCTAAGTTAATTATCCAAATCTCTATAAAGCACATATACCTTTATGGACCTTGTTCTCGGGTTTCTTCCCTAAAGTAAATCCCAATCCTCATCTACATTCGGCCGTCATACGTACATAAGCCCCACATTATTTTTTATGATTACATATTTTGTGGCACAATCATCAGATTTTACTAATATCTCTTGTTTCTCACACCGAGCATGACCCACGTGAGCTTAGAGTGTAAAAATAATTATGAAATCATTCTTTGGTCCATCAATCATGCATAATCCTCATACTTCTTCACTCTAACTACATGGGTTATGATTCTTTTTATAACATGGATACATAGGTATCCCATCTACGGGTACAGTCCCATCTCTAAAATAATCCATGTCCTTTTGAACGAAAATAAACTTCAAGTGCCCCGCTGAGTGGCTTTAAAACCTGTATGGTTATTATAATGACCAATAGATTTTTATAGAATGTGTTTAAGGATACCATTGACTAAGAATATCTTATAAATACAGATCAATATCTATCGATGATGAACTTAAAATACATATAAAAGATTCTGTAACGCCCCGACCCCAGTTACCCATAGTCGTTGCGTTATTACATAACATTGGCATGATCACAAGAAAGATCAAATCTTGAAAGACCATTTAGTTTAGAAGCCTTGGAAACACTAGATATATATATATATATATATAAAGTTTTACATTACATCATGAAAATTAAAACTACAACAACATAGTCTCCATAGACCACACTCTTATCCCCTCAAACTATCCCTACAGGTCATTCATAAATTACTTCTTCCCATCCTGGAAAAAATAAAACATAGAAAAGGGGTGTGCTCAAATGCCCAGTAAGGATAAAAATATAACGGAATCTTTATTAAATAAGAATAAACATTTAAGGTAGTGTACAACTAAAACAAAATCCTTTTAAACTTGAACTTCAATATAGTATGGAAAAAATAAAATGAAATAATTCCATTGACTAATTCACATGGATATTCTAATAATCGAATAATCACATGTAATATCAATAACCACTTTCATAATGATGTAATGAATAGTGACAGACTATCAAAACGACATAGCCAAGGCCTCGTGCCAAGACTACAAATAAGATTTTGTCAAGGCCTTGTGCCAATACACTAGTTTGTCTCATGAGACCTACTGATGCATCGAGGAGCTATAGTGGGCTCCACCCGTCACATATTGAGTCCAATAAATTCCTCATATGAATAGGGTTAAACATAACATAAACATTCATATTAAAACTAGCATACGAAATGTCAATACTTTCTCCATAAACCATGAATGGTATAAAAATAACACATCCACAGTCAAACAAATCACAAAACCTTAAATACAATATGTAAGTTTTGTATCATAAAAAATCAACATCAAATAAAATTAAAATCCATCAAAGGATATTGACATAGATGAAATCAAAACTATTTGAGAGAAATATCCATTTTTTATCATTTAAAAGTCACATAATTATAAAATAAAACATTTAATTTGAAAATTTTCTTATAATATTTTAAGGGAAGCTTCGAAGATTTTATAACGGCAGAAAATAGTCACACCCTCCGTATAAGTTAAAAAACATTCTTACCTTAATTCTGTCGAAAAGGTTAAAAAGGACCTTGTTTAGAAAATGACAGAAAGATTCCTTTATAAACCACTTATAAAAGTCAACAAGGGTATAAATGACTTTAACCCATATTCTAGTAAATAGTAAAAATGTTTTGAAATACATTTTTAAAAAACATGGATGTGGATGATAAAGAAGTCCCAGTAGATAATCACGTATAAACTACCTTGGATAATGAAGAGATTATGAAAAAAACCCTTACCTTGTACTTTTGCTTGGTTGGGGGTAGGTTAACCTCCTGTATAATGGTGACATAATTGTTATTAAATTATACAATAATCATATACATTAATATGATATCATATATGATCTTTTAACATTGCTTTGTTAATAATATCTTAGTATTATCGTCGTTTCGGGTGTTAACTTACACGTTTTATTTTATATGTTTTGTTATGTAAGACATGTTTGTCATGGATAGGTTGTATCATAATCATATCCAGAATGATATCAAGTCCTTAGATACTATTATTAATCATCAAATTAGAATTATACTTGAATGGATACAATGGAGAATGAATCTCGTCGCGTTTGTGGAGACGGTAGTCCGTACGTACGCACGAGCGACAATTTCATTATTTTGATATTAAAATAATATATAATTGGATGGTATATCATATATACAGAATCATTATCATGTTATATTTATTATTTAAATTAATTATACATCATTATTATATCCATCCAAATAATAATTTCTTGAATAACAATTACAACACGACATGGAGACGGTAAGCCGTACGTACACACGTATGGTGACATGTTATTCAAAAGATGGATAGAATTATGAATTTGGTTGTAAAATATTTATAATAATATTAAAGTACATAGGAGATACTGGATTCATTATTTTATAATGGTAATAACAAAGAAAGAAGATGTTGAAGAAGAAATGAATTTGAAAAAGGGTGGTGAAAACATTACCTCTTCTTCGGGTTCTTCCTTTTGATTTGATCAAAAGGGATCATTAGGTTGGATTTCTGATAAAACGAAGGCCTCTAGGTTGTAGTGAGGGAAGTTGAGAGAGTATTTGGGCAGGGTTTGGCCGATTCAAAAGGCTTTGAAGGTGCGAATTAATGAGAAGGGGGAGTTCCCTTTTATAAGAGGGGTGAGGGGCACCTTTGGAAAAGCTAGAAATATTATTTTATAATAAATTTATATTCAGTTTCTAATGGCTCAAAAGTGGATTATTTATAGGTTAATGTGGGAATGGGTCAAAATACACTCAACCAATAGAATTTAGACAGTTTTTGGTCATTATATTAACCTTATCTTTTAGTTTTAACTCTTAGTTAATTAGTTTGACATTTACCATGTCACTTTGTATTTTTATATTATATAATTAATAAACATACTGTATACCTCCAAGTGACCCCCAAGTGGACCATTAATGATACACCTATTATGATATAAGTCTCTTTGCCGAACCTTAGATTTTTAGGAATTGAATATCAATTAATAATATAATATGTGTTTTATAAACTCTTTTATGTCAATTTTGACACTATTTGAAAAATTGATTATTGTGAAACTCATAACAGAATGATTACTTCTAAGAAAGTTAATTAAATCATTACTAACATGTCATATTAAACTATATAATTAGTCTAATTAATAAAAAGTCTCAAATTATATTTACTTGGGTATTTATAATATCAATTATTTTAATTTATCACTATTATGGTGATTACTGTATCATCATTGTGTCATAAATAAATTAAATTATTTAATGTCTAAAAATTATAAATAAAATATCATTATGTAGGAAATCGTTTTAGATTTTAATGAATATTTATAATCTAATTTATCTTATGTTTAACCTTATATTAAAATTGTTTTATTAAATAAACTTTGATTTTAACTCTTTAAACTCTTCTTTGAATTAAATAATAATAAATGTCCTAATCTAATCCAAGTGGACCTAAATGATAATATTTCATTCCGAAGGTTTTTTTTGGTCGAGATACACTATTCAAATAGAATTAGTACATGTGTTAGGGTAATCTTAATATTTTACCCTTAATTACCCTATTTACTTTTAACCGTGGTAAATAAAAGTAAAAAGTTACTATTCACCAAAAATTATTTTAATCTCATTGAACCAAATTTTACTCCTTGATATTAATAGTGTCTCTCGGATTTTTGAAATTTCACTCACAGAAGCGGTAAAATTATGTTTTATGAAAAATTTAGTTTTTTAACTACCACTTAGTGGTTTCAGTATTCATCAAAAAATGAAAGTTTCCAGAAAAATACAAAAAATTAGGCCAAAGCTATATTTGATATTATGAATTGAAAACTGATACTATTTTACCAAATTCGAAACATATCAGTTGCATTAATTATTTTAAAAATTAATTCCCGTCGTCAAAACAAGTAGCGTGTTTTTAAGAGATAATAACTATCAAAAGATTGACACTTGTTTATGTCCGGTTTAATTGTGAAATTATGTACAATGACCAACATTGTATTAAATGGTAAAAATATATTCTAAATATACTTTAAAACCACTCAAATTCATAATTTATCAATATAAATTATTTTTATTAAAAAAGTTGTTTTTAATTAAAATTTAGTAATTTTCGCTATTAATCAAAATATAAATGTTATCCAAAAAGTTCCAAAATTTCACCTTAGGCTAAATTTGATACTCCGAATCCAAAAATGAAGTCCATTTTGAGAGATAAAATTTATAAAATTTCAAAAAGTAGGTATTACTATTCATAACGGCTAGTTTGATTGGTTGTGGTGTGTGTTAGAACTCGAAGTTGCGTACAACACACGCTACTGTATTATTCAAAGGAAAGCGTACCGTGGAAGCTTGGGATGTTTCATTGTAAATTTTTGATGTCCCCATTCTAAAAAGTAAATTTATTTAGTCAAATTGAATATATAAAAGTTAAAAATATTGGATTTAAAAAGGGTTCACTATTAAAAGTTGGTAAAAGTACAATACTGAAAATGAATTTGTTCATACATTATGTCTAAGAAACTCATAATATGGATTCTAAAATTATAAGGAGTATATAAAGTTTAAAATATAGTTAATACTATTCATAACCTCTTTTTTAACGGCTTGTTTGGTAAGCCATGGTGTGCTTGAACTCGGTGTTGCGTGTAGTGCAAGTTATTGAATTATTTTGAAGAAATAACTCACTATGAAATCTTGGGGTGTTACATTCTCCCCTCCTTCAATAAATTGCATCCTCACAATTTGAAATTGTTCTTTGAAAATAAAAGGTTGAATATAGAAAATATCTTTGTGGGAAAACCCACATCGGAAATTGGGTTAATAAAATTTAGTCTTAATAAGAGGAAAAGATAAATGAAAGGGTCACCACCAAATTATGATCTCTATTCAGAGAACATTGGTGGAAATTAGAGACATATAATTGGAGGAAAAACGTAAATATTTATAGGTAGTGATTGAGGTCATCAATCACAAACAAGTGTAAAATTGAGGGCCTCAAATTCATCAATCAATGATGATTTAAAATAGCATCGGTTCAGCAAAACATATGGTATTAGGATAACACATTTTTTGTTTTAAAATCCCTTCACTAAAGTATAAGAATTAATTTCTTCGTTGATTAAGAGAAGAAGAAAAATATATACCTGACAATTAGAGTCTCATCCTTTAACTAAGTTCTACCACAAACTCATCATTCACTCTAAAGGATAATAGAACTTAAAAATAATATTATATTTATCCTATTCGTATAGGGTTAAAAAAATGAATTTATAATTCATCCAGTAGAACCATTAAAAAAATGAAATTATTAAATCCATGACATCATGTGGGTCAGTGGTAGGTGATACACCCTTGTCTCCCTTCGGTTGTGGGTTCAAGTTTCGCAGCCTTGCCGGACGCGACGGGTTGCTGCCCGACCTCCAGGTTGTCCTTTTATGGAAATCCAAAATAATCCAAACTAGAACTATCCAAAATACTTCAGTCCAAAATTTATAAGGAAGGTAAACACAATGAAGATCCTTTTTTCTGCGTAATAACATGTGAACACCTTCATCATGTATTCTTTTAAAACACTACAACATCCTGAATTACCATAAAACCTTATTTATTACATTCATGATCCCTTATTCCTTAAAGAATAATAGATATACTCTTTCAATCCAAAAATGTTGTAAACCCCAACAATGATGGAATATACAAATCATTAATTAGTTTCAAGGTAGTCAAGAATATCCAATATAATTTATCCAAAGCAATCATGTATTATTCTAAAATCACTACCTCAGTATCAGAACCATATTATGGTTTATCTTTCTCTCAACCATATATTTTCCAAAAATTTAACCTACTATTGATTCACTTTTCTTTGTTCCACACAATCTCAAGTCCTTAATGAAATAGTACTGAAGAACAATCCCTATATACTCCAAAATTATTATAACAAGTACGTTGTTGATAAAGTACTCAAATGACATAATCAACATAAGAACTCTAATCATTCTTCTTCATCTGTGGTAGTATCATAACCTGATTATTATCCAATAGCATCATTTGCGGCATAGTCTGATGACCGGGACAAAGGTTTGCATAGTGTCCAAACTCCTTGCAAATGAAGCATTGTACATTTGAAACCATTTTCTTACCCTTCCAGTCACGTAATTTGTGCTCTTTTCCTCCACACTTATAACCAACTCCCATTCCTTTCAGGAAAGTTCCAGGGTGTTTCTTCCCACAGTTATGACATATGGGAAAATTCTTCTTTTCCCTCTTTCCTTTATCCATATTTATCTCTTCCATCCTTTTTTTCTCTTGCTTCCCTTCAAAGCCATAGGACTCAGCAAAATCTTTACTTATCTTATCAACAGATGATATTATTTCTTCATATGATGATAATAAATGGGAGACTATTTCTCTTATAAATTCAATCTTATGACCGTGAAAGATATGATCCTTCTTTCTCTTTTGATCATGTGCATTGCTGGAGTTCTCATTCCTTCTACTGGGCGCCATTTCTAAACAATTTCATACACTAGATTAGTTTATGAATAACAATACCTAATCCCACACTTGTAAAACACATAACATAAATTAAATAGTTTATAGATATAATCCACAATCATAAAAATGTCTCCTTTGAGGAAGTATATACTCATAAACCCTTCATAATAGTTTGTAATGAAAATGAGAATTATCCTAAGCATATCCACCGGGAGTGTCATAACCAAGAGTGAAGCAAGGCCCGTTGTCGTGCACCAGTTCCCATTCGAGTCCAGCTCAAAGCGGTGTTTTCGGGTTTTACCCCTTGGTACATCTGTTCCAGAGTCGCCTCTACCTGCTCATATCCAGATAGGGATGTATTGCTCGGAAAACTCAAAAAATCTCTACAATACCAAAATTCTAGGAAGTTCTTCTATAGTAATCCTCAAAGTCCATCTTAAATCTATGTTCTCTAATCAGAGTTTATCTAAATCTAGCTTCCAAGGTCTGTACTAAAATTTCTCTAATACCAACTGTAAAGCCCCGACCCCAGTTACCCAAAGTCGGTGCATTATTACATAACATTGGAATGATCACAAGAAAATCAAATCTTGAAAGACCTATTAGTTTAGTAGCCTTGGAAAAACTATATATATTAATAAAGTTTTACATTACATCATAAAAATAAAAACTACAACAACATAGTCTGCATATACCACACTCTTATCCCCTCAAACCATCCCTGCAGGTCATTCATAAATTACTTCTTCACATCCGGGGAAAAAACATAGAAAAGGGGTGAGATCAAATGCCCAGTAAGGATAACAATATAGAGAAAACTTTCTTATATAAGAATAAACAATTAAGGTAGTGTGTTACTAAAACAAAAGCCTTTTAAACTTGAACTTCAACATAGTATGGAAAAAATGAAATGAAATAATGCCATTTACTTATTCACATTGATATTCTACTAATCGAATAATCACATGCAATATCAATAACCACTTTCATAATGATAGAATGCATAATTCCAGACTATCATAACCACATAGCCAAGGCCTCGTGCCAAGGCTACAAATAAGATTCTGTCAAGGCCTTGTTCCAAGACACTAGTTTGTCTCATGACACCTACCGATCCATCGAGGAGCTATAGAGGGCTCCACCCATCACATATTAAGTCCAATGCATTCCTCATATGAACAGGTTTAAACATAACATAAACATTCGTATTAAAACTAGCATACGAAATGTCAATACTTTCTCCATAAACCATGAATGATATAAAAATAACACATCCACAATCAAACAAATCACAAAACCTTCAATACAATATGGAAGTTTTTTATCATAATAAATCAACTTCAAATAAGCTTAAAATCCATGAAAGGATGTTGACATAGATGAAATCAAAAATATTTGAGAGAAATATCCCTTTTTTTAATCATTTAAAAAACACATAATTATAAAATAAAACATGTAATTTGAAAATTTTCTTATAATCTTGTAAGGGAAGCTTCAAATATTTTATAATGGCGGAAAATAGCCACACCCACCGGATAAGTTAAAAAAACATTCTTACCTTAATTCTGTCGAAAAGGATGAAAATGACCTTGTTTGGAAAAAGACAGAAAGATTCCTTTATAAACCACTTATAAAAGTCAATAAGAGAATAAATGACTTTAACCCATATTCTAATAAATATTAAAAATGTTTTGAAATACATTTTTAAGAAACATGGATGCGGATGATAAAGAATTCCCAGTATATAATCACGTATAAACAACCTCAGATAATGAAGAGATTGTGAAATAAACCCTTACCTTGTACTTTTCCATGGTTGGGGGTAGGTTAACCTTATTGTATAATGGTGAAATAATTTTTATTAAATTATACAAGTATCATATACATTAATATGATATCATATATGATCTTTTAACATTTCTTTGTTAATAATATCTTAGTATTATCGTCGTTTCGGGTGTTAACTTACTCTTTTCTTTTATATGTTTTGTTACGTAAGACGTGTTTGTCATGGATAGGTTGTATATTAATCATATCCAGAATTATATCAAGTCCTTAGATACTATTATTAATCATAAAATGAGAATTAGTCTTGAATGGATACGATGGAGAATGAATCTCATCGCCTTCGTGGAGACGGTAGTCCATATGTACGCACGAGCGACAATATCATTGTTTTGATATTAAAATAATATATAATTGGATGGTATATCATATATACCAAATCATTATCATGTTATATTTATTATTTACATGAATTACACATCATTATTATACCCATCCAAATAATAATTTATTGAATAACAATTACACCATGACGTGGAGACGGTAAGCCGTACGTACGCACATATGGTGACATGTTATTCAAAAGATGGATAGAATACTGAATATGGTTGTACCATATTTATAATAATATTAAAGTATATAGGAGACACTGGATTCATTATTTAATAATGGTAATAATAAAGAAAGAAGAAGTTTAAGAATAAATGAATTTGAAAAAGGGTGGTGAAAACTTTACCTCTTCTTCGGGTTCTTCCTTTTGATTTGATCAAAAGGGATCTTTAGGTTGGATTTCTGATCAAACTAAGTTCTCTAGGTTGTAGTGATGGAAGTTTAGAGAGTATTAGGTCAGGATTTGGGCGAACCAAATTGCTTTGAAGGTGTGAATTAACGAGAAGGGTGAGTTCCCTTTTATAAGAGGGGTGAGGGGCACCTTTGGAAAAGCTAGAAATATTATTTTATAATAAATTCATATTCGGTTTATAATGTCCTAAAAGTGGATTATTTAGATTTTAAGGTGGGTATGGGTCGAAAACCACTCAACCAATAGAATTTAGACAGGCCTGGGTCATTTTATTAACCTGGTCTTTTAGTTTTAACTCTTAGGTAATTATTTTGACACTTACCATGTCACTTTGTATTTTTATATTATATAGTTAATAAACTTACTATATACCTCCCAGATACCCCCATGTGGTCTAGTAATGATACACCTATCATGATATAAGTCTCTTGGCCGAACCTTAGATTTTTTGGATTATAATATCAATTAATAATATAATATTTGTTTTAAAAACTCTTTTATGTCAATTTTGACAGTATTTGGAAAATTGATTTTTGTGAAAATCATAACAGAATGATTAATTCTAAATAAGTCAATTAAATAATTCATAACATGTCATATTAACCTATAAAATCATTTTATTTAATAAAAAGTCTCAAATTATATTTACTTGGGTATTTATAATATTAATTATTTTAATTTCTCACTATTACGGTAATTACTGCATCATCATTGTGTCATATATAAATTACATTATTTAATGTCTAAAAATTATAAATAAAATATAATTATGGAGGAAATCGTTTTTTATTTCTAATTAATATTTATAATAGAATTTATCTGATGTGTAACCCTATATTAAAAATATTTTAGTAAATAAACTTTGATTTTAACTCTTTTAACTCTTCTTTGAATTAAATAATAATAAATGTCCTAATCTAATCCAAGTGGACCTAAATGATAATTTTTTATTCCTAAGGTTGTTTTTGGTCGAGATACACTAGTCCAATAGAATTAGGAAAAGTGTTAGGGTAATATTAATATTATTTTTACCCTTAATTACCTTATTTACTTTTAACCGTGGTAAATAAAAGTAAAAGGTTACTTTTCCCCAAAAATTATTTTCATCTAATTGAACCAAATTTTACTGCTTGATACTAACCGTGTCCCCAGATTTTTTAAATTCCACTCACAGAAGCAGTAAAATTAGGGTTTATGAAAAATTCAGTTTTTTAACTACCACTTAGTGGTTTCACTATTCATAAATAAATGAATGTTTCCAGAAAAATACCAAAAATTAGGCCCAAGATATATTTGATATTATGAATTGAAAAATGATTTATATTTTACCCAATTCAAAACATATCATTTTCAATAATTAATTTAAAAATTAATTCCCGTCGTCAAAACAAATAGCGTGTTTTTAAGAGATAATAACTATAAAGAGATTAACACTTGTTTATGTCCGGTTTAATTGTGAAATTATGTACAATGACCAAAATTGTATTAAATGGTAAAAATATATTCTAAATATACTTTAAAACCACTAAAATTCATAATTTATCAATATAAATTATCTCGATTAAAAAAGTTGTTTTTAATTAAAATTTAGTAATTTTCACTATTCATCAAAATATAAATGTTATCTGAAAAGTTCCAAAATTTCAACTTAGGCAAAATTTGATACTACGAATACAAAAATGAAGTCCATTTTGAGAGATAAAATTTAAAAAATTTCAAACAGTAGGTATTATTTTTCATTACCGCTAGTTTGATTGGTTGTGGTGTGTGTTAGAAGTCGAAGTTGCATACAACACACGCTACTATAGTATTCAAAGGAAAGCATACCGTAGAAGCTTGGGATGTTTCATAGTAAATTTTTGATGTCCCCATTCTAAAAAGTAAATTTATTTAGTCAAATTGAATATATAAAAGTTAAAAATATTGGATTTAAAAAATGTTCACTATTAAAAGTTGGTAAAAGTGCAATACTGAAAATGAATTTGTTCTTACATTATGTCTAAGAAACACATAATATGGATTATAAAATTATAAGGATTATATAAATTTTAAAATTTAGTTAATAATATTAATAACCTCTTTTGAATGGCTTGTTTGGTAAGTCATGGTGTGCTTGAACTCGGTGTTGCGTGTAGTGCAAGATATTGAATTATTTTGAAGAAATAACACACTATGAAATCGTGGGGTGTTACAGATTCCTTAAAAATCATAAATATCAATCATTGATTGTCAGATCTAAAGGAAAAATCATTTTCATACTTGGTAAATTAATAAGGATTCACGAACATAACTCAAATCTATAAGAGGGTCCCTGAGTAGAAAATAATTCCCCTCAAAAAGGTGTGATGAGTCTGACCTCCCATCCTCTCGACCATTGAAAATTATTAAGCCTCATCGGTCCACAACTAATGAGCACCTACCTTTAGAAATTAAGTCCAAATGGATATAGAATCATTGAATGTTTTCGGTTCTATGAATAAACTCATTAGAAACTGATTGGAATGTTTAAACCTTAAACAAACATGGTCATCCCCATTTCTAGAAGAAACAATGACCTACCATCTCCATGAACAGTGTACTTTATTTTTCTATATGTATATTTTATAGATGATTATTAATGTGTATATATTTAATAAATGTAATATTAATTCCATAAATAACATTTTGGTGACGATCTATCCAATATGAATGTATACAGATCAAAACTAACACAAAGGAATTATCACAAAAGAAAAGGAAGTTAACACTAGGAAACAACAATTTTAAAAAGGAATTATTAAGAAAAATGGAGTTGAAATGTAATAAGTGGATCATATATGGTTTTATAAGTATTTAAATTATTATGGTATACAATTATAATAAATTTAAATTTAGTATACATGAGGTCAACACTTTTTCAATGAAATTCTTACATAAGGTAATGCATTAATGTTAATATCTCATAATTTATCAAGATTCTTTGTGATTATGTTTCTGATGAAAAACATTCATGATTTAACTATTATTAATATCAGTAAATATCTTTTCCTTTGGTATTTGGTTTTGATAATATGTTTTCTTATTTAATTTTCCTCACTTGATGTACTCAAGAGAACTATGTTATTTTAAGTAAAACTGAATTTGGTCCTCTCATTAGTTGAAAATCAATTTTCTTTGATTTCTATATAATATAAACCAGTAATAAATAATTTTTTACTATTATCCTATGATTTTTTAAATTACTTTGTACCCATTTTTTACTTTTTACAAAATTGTTTTAAAGGAATCTTCC
This sequence comes from Viscum album, assembly GCA_963277665.1. Lineage (NCBI taxonomy): Eukaryota > Viridiplantae > Streptophyta > Magnoliopsida > Santalales > Viscaceae > Viscum > Viscum album. The sequence continues at coordinate 289,360,112 of OY728139.1, forward strand.
TATAATTTAATGGATGTGGTATTTTTGACTTTTTACTGATAATGTTAAATGAATCATTATTTAACATAAAAAAATTGAAATAAATTAACTACTATTATATCCAATCAATGCTTTAAATTTTTTATTAATTTTTTTTAAGGATGTATAATTTTTTCCCTTAATAATTGGGTAATTTTAGGATTTAAATATGTTATTTTAAAATAAAAAGGTTCTTTTCCTAATTAAATATTCTAGTATTATTTTAGAGTAATTTTTAACATTTATTACATTCTTCGATGCTCCATAGGATTTTCTAGGGATATGATCCAATGATTAAATCTTAATTATTTCTTTTGATGGTTTATGGATTTCATGATGAAATATAAATGAAACCAATTTCTTCTAGGTGTTATGTTATGATGAGTTTTTTTATGATACCGTGGCACACATATGAAGAAAATTATGACATTTTGATTTGTGGGAGAGAAGTTATATAGCCTTATAATGCATTGGGTAAGAGGTATTTTTCCTTGAGATGAATGGGTACTTTGGTTTTCATCTAAATTCTGAAATAATATATAATATAAGAGGTTATCCTATTAAAAAAATAGGGTACATGATTGTCTATCCCAATCCTTATGAACGTACCTTAATTGTTATCCCAATCCTAACATGTTATTAGTTCCTCGGTTAGTAGAGTTGAAAAAAAAATTCTATGAATACGATTATTCCACACTTATTTCCACTCTATTATCACGTGATCATATGATAATGTTATATTCTCATAGATCATTTTCCTTGATCTATTTATGTTTAATGTCTTATAAACTACTACGATTTATTCTATGAGTTATTTTTTATTATTTAATAATTTCTAGGTATTATTTTCAAAGATTATTCTCATGTCCTCATACCCATTATGACCATTTCAAGTTTAAATGATCCTTGAGACTCCCCGTTGTACCCTTACTAAGAATTATGGTTCACCCATTATTATGTTTTCTTTACTCCGTGACATGAGTAAGAGTTTTAAGTATGGTGTATCGAAGTATAGTGTTAGTTATGAAGAATTAGGTATGAGATGATGTGGATACTTTATAATTACGTTTTCCAAATCCATGATTCCAATTATACTTAAAATTTATTGTTCTAGAATAGATTGTATTGTAATGTGTTGACTATTCATATAATATGAGGATATATTTATGAATGAATATAATGGGTTGTTATAGTTGGTAGTAGAGAAAGGTTTAGTAAAATTTTGAAAAGAGGAGAAGAAGAAATTACTAATAATAGTTATGAAAATTTGATGTATATGACAATTTATTATGATATGGTAGAAAAAAGAGTATTGTTTTCTTAAAAAATAACCCTATATTTATACTATATGTGGAAGGGGTATTGAAATAGATGAATCTGGGGGGGTAATATCCCTTAAAAGAGTTGGTTCAGGATATATAATATATTATTTTTGTACCTGGTGAGTATGACCTTACAACACACCATGTTTGACACTCTCGAGGGATTTATGTGGATAATTTAATTTTTTCTTGAACCATCATAAATGATTTTTATAGGTTATGATCATGGATGAACTAGAATAAATATATGTTTTCATAAATTGGAAAGAAGGTTCCTTGATTTAAACAACACATAATTCTTTTTTAAATATTATGTTGTTTCCCACTACGATTATTGTTTCGCATACTTTTTTTTAGTTTTTATCAATACCTTGAACCCGAAGGAAGATTATAAACATTCAATGTTATTTAAAATGAAATTATTTTTCTCCTATGAAATAATTTTTTTTAATGGAATGAAAATTTTCATTTTTATTCCTATAAATATTGTTAATCCATGAATCATGTTTATCTTCCAAACAAGAAAACGAGAGAACAACATTCCACTATGTTCTTCAGGAGGAAACATACACATTCTTTTAGGGGTTCTACTGATCCATATGTTTCTAGGAAATGTATTTTCACCATAAAAATTTAATATATGTTATCATGTTATCAAAGCATAAAAAATTCATTTTGGGTGTTAATCAATTTACTGGTGAATGAGATCATTTGTGTACTCTCATCAAGAACATGAAGAAAAGGAAATAAATTGAATCTATGGAAAATTATTTATTTTGAATGTTATTTTTCAATATCTACATTAATCATATTATTTATATAAAAACTAAAAAGGAGTTCCATGATATGAGGTATAGGGATGATGAATCCATTAGTATATAAGAGGAAAATGTTACAGGACATTCAAGGTCCTTTTATTGAATTCTCATTAAACGAAATATTATGTTTTATTAATTCATCTATGGCCTAATACTACTTCCCCAAAGGGTGAATTATATAAGGTACATTAGTAGTGAAGAGTAAATCATTTTATGTTATACCAAGGTATAAATGAAATTTGATTTACCCATCAATACCATGGCTTTGATGAAAAAAATAAATATGAAATTCATAGTAAATAATTATAATAAAAACCATTTAGTAAAGAAAACAAGCCCTCCATAATGCTTGATGTTTGGACAGAAACATGAAAGAAATTTTCTAAAGGGGATATTAAATTCATTTTGTTTTTATGTGATAGTAATTGAGAAATTTAATGCCAAAATGTTGGTAAGGAAGGGTAAAAATGACAACATAAGGCACCACCCACAATCTTGTATCTCAAATGCATCGAGTATGGAGACTATGGTAACTAGTGATAAAATCTTATAGATAATTATGTTGATTGATATTAGTGTCCTATTAATACTAGAGAAAAAGGTAAATATGATGTGATAACTAATATCATTGTGGGATACAATAATGAAGTGGTGAACGACACACTTTCCAAGTTCTAATTTTATTTTTAAAATCGTTCTACCCACTCTTTTAAATATGAAAAAATTTCAAAGTGTATATCAATTATTCCACAATTATAAAAATTTTAATTAGTATTTAAGACACCAAATGGTATGAAAATCTCATCTCAATTTTATGATTCACATATAATTTATTTTTATTGGAATTTTCTTCCTGAAAATATCATTATTCTCCCTTTAGTCTAATTTGATGTTATGTTAGGCATGGATTGGATTTACTTATATAAAACTAAAAACAATTTCATTGGAAGGGATGTCTTATATGACATTTCAAACATAGTTGTGATAATATAATAATGTGATTATAAGTAAGAAATTTAGATGGAAATTTCATCCATTTTATGGGTCTTGTTTCCAATATGAAATGGGGTTTATCTTAGATTGTAGGTTATAAAATAAACACCCATCTTATGTATATTGTAAGGAAGTTTTTTGATTTTTATAAAAAGAAATATTTATGTGTAAATTCAAATATAATGTTTAGTTCTTAATAGAACTCATATCTGGTTCTACTCATATTTTCAAGAATCGAAATAGAATTTCCCTGATTGAGTTATAAGAATTATAGAAGACACACTAATAGAATTATTACTATGGATTCATTCATAATTGTGGGTTACCATTTGATGATCATGTTATTTTGTAGGCTGATATGTTGATCAATGTAGCTCTACAATTATTATAAGGAACTTAACATGATGAAAATAAATAATATTTACCCTCATACCCATATTGTTCATTTTTTCGATCAATTATGAGGAGAATAACATTTTTTCAAGATTGAACATAAATCAGAATCGTATTAGTTGATTATCAAATGTGACGAGATAACCAATAATGAATTCCATTTGAAGTAAATACAATATAAATTTTTTGTAATTCTATTTTATCTTACTAATTCAATCAAATTATTAATGGATTTAATGATTAGAGTCTTAAGGTATTACCATGGTCAATTTGTGGCAGTGTTTTTGGATGATATTCACACACACACACACATTCATTGATAAAGAAATATAATTGAGATCATTTGGGGATTATTTTGAAGACCATGAGTAAAGATAAATTTTATGGGATATTTTAAATGATTGATCTTTATTGTAAAAAGTTTCATTCTAGGATCATATAATGTCATATAAGGGTATATCAGTTGATCCATCACTGATTGATGTCATTGAAAACGTTCCCAGAACAAATACTATGACAAAGATACATAATTATCTTATTTTGGAATAATATTATCACTATTTGTGTGTAATTTTACATGGGTATCTAATAATATAACTATACTAATTTTGAATGAGTCCATGTCCCATTGTATATATTCATGTTAAGATAATTTCATGGAACTTGAGAGATGGTTAATAAGTGAACATACACTTATTTAACCCTATTATTAAGAATGTGTTTTATTTTATATTGATACATAAACGAAGGGACTAGGTATTTCCATCATATAGAATGATTTTGTGATATCTTATGACACAATCTTACTGATGGTTAATGTGAAAATTACCTAACTCATTATTTTGAGTTAGCTATGGTAATATTTTCATTATAAATTGAAGGAGTATTTTTTTCGGAAATGTGTAGTGTATATACTGATCATAAACGTAATGAATTGGATTTTCACGATTTTATTATTAGAATATTACAGGAAAATTATGAGACCAGTCGCTAAGATGACATGCGACTCCAAGGCCCAGTGTGCCCGAAATGGTCTTTTAAAAAGTAATATGTTTTTAAATAGCACGTGAGAGAATATTTCTAGAAGAAAGGTAATAAATATTAAAAGGTGGCCCAGATCAGAAATTTGAGGGCATGGTTGCATTAAATATGGTATGTTTACACTAGGAATGACATAACTTTAGTCAGTGTGAACCTCTAGTGGGAAAACAAGAAAAATGGAAAAATAGTATATTAAATAATTAAATAAAATTATTCTATTTTTAAAATACTTATAACTCATGAATGGTGCTTAGATTGAAAATATGAGACCACCGTTGAGCTTGTGACGGTGTGATTTCCTTAGGTAGAGCCTAACATTGTCCGGTGCTGGCCAACTGTGGAATTTTGTTTTTGGGAAGTAACCATAATTAAAATAATTAAATAAATTTTGTTTTATTTTGGAAACATATAACTCTTAAAATGTATCATGTATTGGAAATATGAGAGTACCGTTGAGCTCTTATGGTTGTTCATTCATTAGGTTGTGCCTAACCTAGACTGGTGCAGGTTGAGGATAAAAGTTAATTTTTTTCATTTTTAAGGAAATAAAAATAAACTTAAGAAATTTTATTTTATTCAAAAAAGTTTTTCTTTAACGCTATGTCAATCTACCTATTTCATTTCATAAATGAAATAGCAAAATAATGTTGCGACTCAAGAATAACAAAAACCCTATTTAATTTCCAAAATAAAATAGCTTAACAATGCGGCGACTCAGCGTAACATAAATGATGAAACTAATTTCCTCCATTAAGTTTATTAACAGAGATATGGGATCGGGAGAGGATCATGGATTTTTCTCTGAAGCCTTAGATTAAATTCTTTGGAAAATGATGAGCATCCATGAACGATGAACGACAACATATCAATAAATGGATTCAGATCAGACGTCGGAGGACTGACGAATGATGAATATAGGATTCACCTTTAGTCAGGGATCAATCCAATCCTAGGTAGGGGTTTATTTCTAAGTGATTATCATTCCATGTACTTCACTTATAAACGATGAACACAGATAAACTCACTAACTAGTTTATATGCGGGTCAATCATTATTGCGTGTTTGGGAATTCTATTATGTGGATTGAGGAAAGGGGATTAAAAAGAAGTAATTGACTGATGTTATTCACATATTTCTAACACAGTGAATGAAGGACATAAATCAATGATTAAATTTATTTCCTTGTGTGTTATTTGTGATCTCTCCCCCCTCTTGCGTTCTTCACTGACGGACCCCAATGGCCACATCAGATTCATGCTGAGAGGTTCTGAATATGGTCGAACCCCCTAGATCGAGAACATTACAGTGTGGAACACACAAAAGTGGTGGTGGAGACCCAAGGATCATAGTGGGGATTCCAGATAAATAAATGGACTACTGGAGTGAGTGTTGTGGCCCATGGAAACACCAGCCGGTGCATCGATGGTGGTGAATGAAGCCAACAACGTCTCCCATGGGTGTTGATTAGAGGCCGCCAAGAGGCGGCCAATGATAGTATGGGTAAACGCAGGAGTCGTGGAACATCAGGGGGGGTGAAGGGCAGTGGTTCAACTAGACCACAAATATTGAACCCGCAAAGACTCACATGTTGGTTCAGAGACGATGCCCACCACGTCTTGGGCAGAACATATCGGTCAGCTCTAGTGGGCTGGGTCGGAAAGGCAAGCCAACGTTGGGCTAGGCCCAATGCCTTGGTCCAGGCTGCTTCATCAATTTGGTCTGGTGTAGTGGACTAAGATGGGGCCATTTGGTCCGGGCCGGATCGACCCACAGTGGAGGGTTGGACCTGGGTTGGGTTAGCGGACCAGTGTCGAGTCGGCTCGAGTCGTCCCAACTGAGTTGGATCATAATTTGAACCAACTCACCCTTATTTACTAAAAGGATTTGAACTTCTAAACCGTACACACGATTGAAGATCCGTTTGTGGTGTTGGCACCCTTGTGGTGATTATTTCATTTTGATATACTATAAGTGGGTTCTAGTAGATTTTGAGATATGACCGATGGATTGAGGAATTGATTCTCCTCGAATCAAGCGTCGTATGAGTGGGAATCCTGTGACTGGATATAATGATAAGACTATGAAGAGTGGGTCCACCTTCCCCAGCATGCCTATGTAATGAGAGGGTCAAGGTGCCGTAGTAGTCCTAAGTGATGAGTGGGTCTAACTTCCATAGCATGCCTAAGTGAAGAGTGGGTCTAGGTTCCACAACACACCTAAGTGACTAGTGGGTCTAGATGCCTCTGCATGCCTATGTGATGAGTGAGTTTAGGTTCTCGAGAAATCCTAGGTGACGAGCGGGTCTAGGTAGCTCAGAATAACTATGTGACTCATCGTGGATTAGTGTCCAAACAGGACAAGGTGCTCAGCATTTAAGGCTGATAGTATTTCTTTTCATACATTGTATTTATTCCTTTGGGGGATGAATCTGGTGACTATCTTGATTGTACATCATAGAGGATTCACTTTGTGTAACTCATTGGTAGTCATATTTGTTTTTTTCTATGCTGTATAACATTGTGGTTTGGGGTCCCTATTGAGTAATTTTTTTCTCACCCCTAAATGGGATTCAACCGCATGTGTCGTATCTTTCGGAGATAATCAACTCTTTGATGGATTCTTTAGTGGACTGGGGCTAGGTGGTGCTTAGAGTGACCTCACAGATGATATGTGGTTCTACAACTTCAGACAACTATTTCTGTACCTACCATTCAGGTAGAGTTATCGAAAGAGGAGTTCTAGAGACTTGTACTTTTACTTTTCTGTTTCAGTTGGTCTTGTATTATGGATATGTTTACATTCAGTTTCTTACTATTGTACCTTGTGTTTGTTTACGTAGTGTTTTCACCTTCCAGTATCTATTTCATGGAGTTTTGTATGTGTGTATTCTAAATTTGGATAACCCCTCCCATTTGTTTGGGATATTCCTACTTGGTGCTAGTCGCGAGCCCCTGGCCTATGGGAGGTGGGATTGGGGTAGTCACAACATCAGTCCTAGGAGGACGGATAATGATATATTGTTATCACATGAGGTAGGTTATACCTTAAGAAACCTGAGTCTATGAGTTTGTTGTAACACCCCTAGCCCAGTTACCTAGAGTTGGTGCATTATTTTAATACATTGGCATGGTACAAGGAAATCATGTCCCGAAAGACCAATTAGTTTAGCAGTCTTGGAAATAGATTACATGCATCAAGTTCACATTACAATTTAAGACCTGAAATACATCATAGATAGTTCTTTGAGAACAACATTATTTCCTTTTAGCTTAACAATGCATATCAATCATAATACACTTCTTGGAAATCCTTAGAAAATTAAGCATAAGAAAGGGGTGATCTCAGATGCTTGGTAAAGGTAAACAATTTAGCAGGAGATAACATAATAAATAGGCATGGTGAATAATTGAAAACACATGCCTTTACAAATAATAAACATGAAAAATTTTATGGAAGAAATATGAGTTAAGTGAATAATTCCATAATAAAATATAGTCAAGGGTATTATACTAGTCGAATAACCACACGAACCACCAATATTTTTTTTCATAATGAGGGGATGTATAATTTCGGACACTATGAAAAATTTTGTCAAGGCCTTGACCATGATGTCTAAAAATGATTAAGGTCGTATCCAAAACCACAAATCAAATTAGGAAACGCCTCAACCAATTACTTGTCAAATTGTCTCATGATACCTATCGATGCATCGAGGAGCTATAGTGGGCTCCACCCGTCACTTACTATGTCCAATACATTCCTCATATGAAAATGTTGAAACATAACATAACATTCGTATTAAAACTAGCATAAGAAATGACAATACATTATCCATAATCCATGAATGGTATAAAAATTACTCATCCACAGTCAAACATATAACAAAACCTTCAATACAATATGGATGATTTGTATCATAATAAATACAACTTCAAACAAGTTTAAAATCCATTAAAGGATGTTGACATAGAAAACGATGATTCATAAAACTCTTTGAGAGAAGTATCCCTTTTTCATGAAATCGTTTAAATGTCCCAAAATTTATAAATGAATATATTTAAATACAATTTTAAATCAAAGTGTCCCATACCACTTTAAAACTTTTGAATGGAAATAATATTTTTAAAACCTTCATGTTCATATAAATAAATCCTTAAAAAACATTTTGAAATCATGCACATTAATGAAAATGATTTAGAAGAATAATTATTTAAAAAATTTAAAATTATGTTTTAATTAAAGAGTTACTTAAAAATAATCCCATTGAAAACTCTTTTATGAAACATGGACAAGGATAATAAATATTTCCCAGTACAAACATACATAAAAACACTCTCGGATAATAAAAAGATTGTGAAATTAACCCTTACCTTGCACTTTACTATGGTCGAGGGTACGTTTAACCTCCAGCATAATGACCATATTAGGTTATTACATCATACCAGAATCATAATAATATTTATTATATCATACATGATTCATTTATGACTTTATATAACCCATTTAATAATTATTTCCATGTTAAATGAACATTTTGGGTAATGATCTCTTTCTTTATCGTAGGTGTTTAAACTTGGTATTCTTGATTGTAGAATTTAGATCATGATTTAAATACTTTTTGAATATAAACCTTTATTTATATATCATATTTATTTATAATATAAATATTTATAATAGATAGATATTTTAAAGGGAAGGCACCGTTTATGGAGACGGTAGGCCGTACGTACGCATAAACGCTGTTTTCGTCTTCATATCGTATTGAATGGAAGTAAGTGTATAAGATATATGTAAGTATATACATAAATAATTACATAAAACACATATATATATCCAGTAGCATTATTATTTCATATATTACAAACTTATGAATGATATATAGTTTTTAATAATCATTGTATGGTTAATGTTGGAATGAATCTCATCGGGTCGTGGAGATGGTAATCCGTACGTACGCACGAGTGAAAACATCATTAAATTGAAAGTGAAATCATATGTAATTGGATGGAATATCATATATAGAGAATAATTAACATGTTTTATTTATTAATTACATTTGTTATACTCATTATTATACCCATCCATATAATGATGTGTTTGAATAACAAACTACACCACGACGTGGAGACGGTAAGCTATAAGTATGCACGTATGGTGATTTTTTCATTTTTAAGATAGATAGAATAAAAAATATGGTAGTACCATATTTATAGTAACATTAAATTATTTAGGAGGCACTGGAGTTATTATTTTTCAGTGGAAACAACAACGAAAATGGAAGTGGAAGAAGAAATGAACTTTAAAGAAGGTGGAAATATTATTACCTCTTCTTCGGGTGTTTACTTTTGATTTGATCAAAAGGGATATTTTGGTTGGATTTATGATAAAATTAAAGACTCTAGGATAATTTTAGGGAAGTTGGAGGGATATTCGGAAAGGGTTAGGTCGAGCCAAATGGCTTTGGAGGTGTTATTTTGAGAGAAAGGGAAGTACCCTTTTATAAGTGAGGTGAGGGTCACTTTAGGAAAAGATTGAAATATTATTTTATAATAAACTAATTTCCGTGTTATAATGGCTCTAAAATGAATTATTTATAGGCTAAGGTGGGTATGGGTCTAAAAAAACTCAACCAATAGGTTTGAGTTAGGTTTAGGTCACAATAATAACCTTATCTTTCGGATTTAACTCTTAGTTAAACATTTTATCTTTTACAGTGTCTTCTTGTATTCTTACACTATATGGTTAAACAACTTACGCTAAAATTAAAAGACAACCTAAAGTGGTTAATTAATGAAATATATAATATTATTTAAGCCTTTTGTTTGAACCCCATATTTTTATGAATATTATATCAACCAATAATATAGTATTTGTTTAAAAAATCAATATATGTCAATTTTTACATTATTTGGTATTTAGTTTTTGTGAAAGTCATCAAAACTTGATTATTTAAAACAAGTTACATTTAATCAACCATAACATGACATATTCCTCTATAAATTTCGTGGATGTCATAAATACGTTGGAATTATATTTTTTTTAATATTTATAATACCATTTATTTGATTCTCTCATTAATAAGGTAATTACAACATCATCGTTGTGTCATAAATAAATTAAATTATTTAATGTCTAAAAATTATAAATAAAATACCATTATTTAGTAAATTTTTTAGAATTCTAATTAATATTTATAGTCGAATTTATATCATGTTTATCCCTATATTAAAAATGTTTTAGTTATTAAACATTTAATTTAACACTTTTAACTCTCCTTTAAATGAAATAATAATAAATGTCCTAATCTAATACAAGTGGACCTAAAGGATCACATTTTATTCCTAAGGTTGTTTTTGGTCTAAATACACTTATCCAATAGAATTTGGACATGTGTAAGGGTAATTATAATATCATTTTTACTTTAATTAACCTATTTACATTTAACAGTCGTAAATAAACGTCAAAAGTTACTATTCACCCAAAATTATATTCATCTAATTGAACCAAATTTTACTTAATGATATTAACCATGTATCTAAGATATTTGAAATAAAACTCACAAAATAGTAAAATTACGTTTTATAAAAATTTGCAAATGCTCCTAGAAGGTGTGTAAAATAGGTTAAAAAGTTCAATAAAATTTTATACATCTAATTATATTATAAAATGACACCAATTAATTAAATTAAATTTATATAGGTTTTATATATTTATTTTGACTGAAAGTAAATTTAAAGAAAATAAATAATTATTGAAATGAAAAGTCGGTTTTAAATAATGACGCAGTGTTTTTCACTAATCATCAAAATTTGAAAGATTTCAGAAAAATACCTAAAATTTATACAAAGATAATTTTAATATTTCGAATCCAAAAATGAAGTCTATTTTAAAAAATTAAAAACATATAAGTTTCATTTAATAATTTAAAATTAATTCTCATTGTAAAAACCAAAAAGTGGGTTTTTTAAAAGTAAAAACTATCAAAATATTGACATGTTTTTATGTCTAATTTAAATGTGAAATTACATACAATGAACTAAATTGTATTAAATGATAAAAATATAATCTAATTATACATCCAAACCGTTCAAATTCATAATTTAACACTATAAATTATTTTGACTATTTTTTTTCAATTAATACACGGTTTTTTTTCACTATTCGTTAAAATAGAATGTTATCAAAAAAGTACGAAAACATTATCCAAACTAAATTTTTATGTCCCTATTCTAAAAAAGAATTTAATTTAATTTAATTAATTATTTATAAGTATAAAATATTTTTTTTAAAAAGGGTTCTCCATTGAATTTTTTGAAAAATACCGATTTTTTCTAAATAAATGTATTTGTTCTTATATTATGTCTAAGAAACACAAAATATAGATGCTAAAATAATATAGAATATATAAGATTCAAAATTCAGTTAATAATATTCATAACCACTTTTTGAACTGCTAGTTTGGTAAGTTGTGTTGCGCTCAAACTTAGTGTTGCATGTAGCGTAAGCTATTGAATTACTTTAATGAGATAACATATTTTGAAATCTTGGGGTGTTAAATTATCTCATCCTTCAATAAATTGTGTCCTTGTAATTTGAAATTGTTTTTTGAAAATAAAATGATAAAAATAGAAAAATACCTTTGTTGAAAACACACATCATAAATTGGGTAAATAAACTTTAGTCTTAAGAAGAGGGAATGGGAATGAAAAAGTTACCACAAAATTATGATCTCGATTAAGAGAAATTTTTTGGAAATTAAAGACTCATAATTGGTGAAAAAATGTAAATATTTATAGGGACTGATTGAGGTTATAAATCAATAACTAGTGTAAAATTGAGAGCATCAAAGCCATCAATCTATGATGATTTAAAATATCATCAGTTAAACAAAACATAGGTATTATGATAACACTTTTTTGGTTTTAATATCACTTCCCTAAAGTTTAATAATTAATTTATTCATATAACAAGAGGAAAAAAATATATTTTACAAGTAGAGTTTCATCCTTCAACTAATTCCTACCACAAAATAATTTTTCACTCCAAAAGATAACAAAATTTAAAATAATCTAATTATCCAAATTGTATAGGGTTCCAAAAATAATGAATTTATAATTAATTATTATGAATATTAAAAAAACTAAATTATAAAAACCTGGAAATCATGTAAGCCAGTGGATTGTGATTACCCTTTTCGCCCTTCAGTTTCATGTTCAAGTCTCACGGCCTTGTCAGATGCGATAGGTTGTCGCTCGAAGTTTGGGTTCTCTTTTTCATAACATTTCAAAAATAATCTTAAAAAATTCATTAACTTTTATTATACTATCCAATGTCAAACTTCATCCATTCAAACCTTTAGTCTTATCCAAAATACATCTGTCCAAACTCACAGTACAAAATTTATAAGGAAGGTAAACACAATGAAGATCCTTTTTTCCACATGAAAACATGTGAATAACATCCTCATGTATTCTTTTAAAATGTGGTAACACCCTGAATTACCATAAATCCATATTCATTACATTCATGCTCTCTTATTCTTTATAGGATATTAGATATACTCCTTATATCCAAAAATGTTGTAAACTCCAACAATGATGGAATATAAAAATCATTAATTAGTTTCACCATATTCTAGAATATCCAATATAATTTATCCAAACCAATCATATATTATTCCAAAATCACTACCTCAGTATCAGAACCATATTTTGTTTTATCTTTCTCAAAACTATATATTTTCCAAGAAATTTAACCTACTATTGAGTCAATTTTCTTGGTTATACACTATCTCAAGTTCTTAGTGAAATATTACTGAAATATAATCCTTTTATACTCTAAATTTATTATAACAAGTATATAATTAATAAAATACTCAAATGACACAATAATTTAATAACAACATTAGAAATCTAATCATTACCCTTCATCTTTGGTAGTATCATAACATGGTTATTATCTAATAGCAGAATTTTAGGTATACTCTGATGATTTGACCTTTGCTTCACGTAGTGTCCTAAATCCTTACAGATGAAGCATTGTACATTTGAAAAAATTTTCTTCCCCTTGCAATCACGTACATGGTTTCTTTTTTCTCTACACTTATAACAAACTCCCATTCCATTCAAAAATTTACCAAGGTGATTCTTACCACATTTATCACAAATGGGAAAATCATTCTTTCCCCTCTTCCCTTATCCATCTTTCACTCTTCCATCCTTTTCTTCTCTTGCTTCCCTTTAAATCCATCGGACTCGGAGGATTATTTACTTATCTTATTAACACGTGATACTATTTTTTCATATGATGATAATCTGTGGGAGACTATTTCCTTTCTAAATATTGGATTAATACCGTAAATGATATGATCCTTCTTACTCTTTGGATCATGCATATTGTTGGAGTTCTCATTCCTTCTACTAAGCACCATTTCTAAACAATGGCATAAACTAAGTTAGTTTATGAATCAAAATGCATAATTCCAAACCTGTAAAATACATAATTTAAATTGAAAACTTTATGAAAATAATCCATAATCCTAAAAATGTTTTCATTAAGGAAGTCTTTAGTCTTAAATCATTTATAATGGTTTGTAATGAAAATGTGAATTATCCTAAGCATATCCCCCGGGAGTGTCTTAACCAAGAGTGTAGAAAGGCCCATTGTCATGTACCAGGATACTTAAGGTCATGCCTGAAACTCTTTATTAGTGTTTTCACTCCTAGGTACATTTGTGCTAGAGCTGCCTCTACCTGCTCGTATCGAGACAAGGATGTATTTACTGGAAAATAAACAAAATCCCTACATTACCAAAATTCCAGGAAGTTCTTCTATACTAATCCTCAAAGACTATCTAAAGGGAATGTTCTCTAATCATATTTTATCTAAATCTATTTATAAGATAGTTTCTAAAATTTCTTTGATACCAACTGTAACGCCCTGGATCCAGTTACCCAGAGTTGATGCATTATTTTAATACATTGGCAAGATATAAGGAAATCATGTCCTGAAAGACGGATTAGTTTAGCTGTCTTAGAAGTAGATTACATATATCAACTTCACATTACAATTTCAGACAAGAAATACAACATAGATTGTTCTTTGAGAATTAAATTATTCCTTTTTAGCTTAACCCTGTATATCAATCATAAAAAACATGTAGGAAATCCTTGGAAAATAAAACATAAAAAAGGGGTGATCTCAGATGATCAGTAAGGGTAAACAATTTAGCGGAAGATAACATAATCAATAGGCATGGTGAATAATTGAAAACACGTGCATTTACAAATAATATAATTGAACAATTTATGGTAGAAATATGAGCTGAGTAAATAATTCAATAATAAAACATAGTCAAGGGTATTATACTAGTCAAATAACCACATGAACCATCAATATTATTTTCTTAATGAGGGGATGTATAATTCCATAAAATCTGAAACATTTTTTCAAGGCCTCAGCAAAGACGTCTAAAAATGATTAAGGCCTTAGAAAAAACCATATATCAAATTGGGAAAAGACTCAACCAATTGCACATCAAATTGTCTCATGAGACCTAGCGATGCATCGAGGAGCAATAGCGGGCTCCACCCATCAATTACTATGTCCATTACATTATTCATTAGAAAATGTTAAAACATAACATAACATTCATATTAAAAAAAGCATACAAAATGTCAATAATTTATCCATAAACCATGAATGGTATAAAAATAGCTCATCCATAGTCAAACATATCAAAAAAACTTAAATAAAATATGGAATATTTGTATCATAATAAATCAACTTCAAACAAGTTTAAAATCCATAAATGGATGTTGACATAGATGAAAATGATTTGCAAAACACTTTTAGAGAAGTTTCCATTTTTAATGAAATAATTTAAAAGTCACACAATTTAAAAAGGAATATATTTAAAGACATTTTTTAATCAAAGTGCCCCATTCCAATTTAAAACATTTTAATGTAATTGATATTTTAAAAACATTAATGTTTATATAAAGAAATCCTTAAAAACCCATTTTGAAATCATGGACATTAATGAGATTGATTTAGAAGAATAAATATTTAAAACATTTAAAATTATGTTTTAATAAAAGAGTTCCTTAAAAATAAACCCTTTGAAAACCCTTTTTATTAAACATAGACATGGATAATAAATATGTCCTAGTAGATACCTACTTAAAAAAAACTCAGATAATAAAGAGATTGTGAAATTAACCCTTACCTTGCACTTTCCTTTGGTCAAGGGTATGTTTAACCTCCTGTATAATGGCCATAGTATGTTATTAAATTATACCAGAACCATATTAATATATTTTTATATCATACATGATTCATTTATGACTTTATACTACCCATTAAACAATGATTTCCGTGTTAAATTAACATTTCGAGTAATAATCGCTTTTTTATAATATGTGTTTTAACATGGTATTCTTGATCATATAATTTAGAAAATGATTTAAATACTTCCAGAATATAAACCTTGATTTATATATCATATATATTTATAATAGATAGATATTTGAAATGGAAGACACTGTTTATGGAGACGGTAGGTCATACGTACGCAAAAAATATGTTTCCATTTTCATATCGTGTTTAATAGAAGTAAGTGAATAAGATATATGAAAGTTCAAACATACATACATATATTTATATATATATTACTAGTCTAATTATTATGTCATATATTAGATTATCATTAATAATATATTTTTATAATCATCATTGAATGGTGAACGTGGGAATGAATCTCATCGCGTTGTGGAGACGGTAATCCGTATGTACGCACGAGCAACAATATCATTAAATTGATGGTGAAATTATACGAATTTGGATGGTATATAATTTATACAGAATCATTATCATGTTATATTTATTATTTACATTAGTTATACTCATTATTATACCAATCCAAATAATGATGTGTTTGAATAACAAACTACACCACGACGTGGAGACAGTAAGCCGTATGTATGCCCATATGGTGACTTTGTCATTTATAGGATGGATAGAATAATTAATATGGTTGTACCATATTTATAGTAACATCGCAATATGTTGGAGGTACTGGAGTTATTATTTTGGTATGGAAACCACAAATAAAGAGAAAGTGGAAGAAGAAAAAAACATTAAAGAGGGTGGTGAAATCATTTCCTCTTCTTTGGGTGTTTCCTTTTGTTTGATAAAAATAGATCTTTAGTGTGGATTTATGATCAAATTAAAGACTATAAGAATATGTTAAGGAATTTGGGAGGATATTTGGGCAGGGTATGGCCGAGCCAAATGGCTTTGGTGGTGTGATTTTGAGATAAGGGGAAGTACCCTTTCAAAAGAGAGGTGAGGGTCACTTTCGGAAAATCATGAAATATTATTTCCTAAGAAACTATTTTTCGGTTTCTAATAGATAAAAAATGATTTAATTCTAGGATAATGTGTGGATGTGTAAAAACCACTCAATTAATAGGTTTTATGCAGGTTTAGGTCACTATATTAACCTTCCCTTTTATATTTAACTCTTGATTAAACATTTAACTTTTATTGTGTCTTCTTCTATTCTTAAACTATATGGTTAACAAATCTACCATAAGCTTCCAATAGAACCTAAAGTGGTTCCTTAATGACATATATAATATTATTTATTCCCATTGGATGAAACTTTTATTTTTAGGAGTATTATATCAACCAATATTATAGTATTTGTTTTAAAAAATAATTTATGTCAATTTTGACATTATTGGGTATTTGGTTTTTCTGAAAGTCATGAAAACTTAATTACTTCAAAAAAGATACATTGAATCAAACCTAACATATCATATTCACCTATAAAATTCTTTTATGTCATAAAAACTTTGAAATTTCTATTTATTTTAATATTTATAAAACCATTTATTTGATACCTTCATTAATAAGGTAATGAGTGCATCATCATTCTGTCATAAATAAATTAAATTATTTAATGTCTAAAAATTATAAATAAAATAATACTGTGTAGTAAATATATTTATCTTTCTAATGAATATTTATAGTCAAATTTATATTGTTTGTAACCCTATATAAAAAATTGTTTCGTTATTAAACATTGAATTTAACACTTTTAACTCTTCTTGAAATAAAATAATAATAAATGTCCTAATATAATACATGTGGACCTAAAGGATCATATATTATTCCTAAGGTTGTTTTTGATCGAAATAAATATATCCAATAGAATTTGGACATGTTTTAGGGTAATTATAATATCATTTTTACCGTCAATTACCCTATTTAGTTTTAACCATGGTAAATAAAAGTCAAAAGGTACTATTCATCAAAAATTATTTTCATCTTATTGAACAAAATTTTACTTAATGATATCAACTAAATCTCTTGGATTTTTTAAAATCAACTCACAGATGTAGTAAAATTAGGTTTTATGCAAATTTGCAAATGCTTCTAGAAGGTGGATAAAAGAGGTTAAAAAGTTCTATAAACCGTTATACATCGAATTTTATTATAAAATGACACCAATGAATTACATTGAACTTATATAGGTATTATATAACTATTTTGACCTATTATAAATTTTAATAAAAAAATTAATTAATTAAATAAAAAGTTGGGTTTAAATAATAACGCAGAGTTTTTCACTATTTATAAAAAATTGAATGTTTTCAGAAAAATACCAAAAATTCACCCAAAGCTAATTTTGTTATTATAAATTCAAAAATGATGTCTGTTTTACAAAATTCAAAACATATAACTTTCATTTAGTAATTTAA
The DNA here is from genome assembly GCA_963277665.1 of Viscum album. Classification (NCBI taxonomy): domain Eukaryota; kingdom Viridiplantae; phylum Streptophyta; class Magnoliopsida; order Santalales; family Viscaceae; genus Viscum; species Viscum album. Next base: position 289,378,463 of record OY728139.1, read on the forward strand.
AATTAATTCCCTTTATCGAAACCAAAGGACATGTTTTTAAAAAGTAAAAACTATCAAAATATTGACATGTGTTTATATCAAATTTAAATTTGAAATTACTTATAATGACCTAAATTGTATTACATGATAAAAATAAAATCTAATTATACGTCAAAAACTTTTAAATTCATAATTTATCACTATAAATTATTTCTATTAAAAAAGTAGTTTTTAATTAAAACATTGTATTTTCACTATTCCTTAAAATATGAAAGTTGTCAGAAAAGTACCAAAAATTTATCCAGACTAAATTTTTATGTCTATCTTCTAAAGAAGAATTTAATTTCATTAAATTGAATATATACATGTGTCAAATATTGGTTTCAAAAAGGGTTCACCATTTCTATTTTTGAAAAAAACATCCTTTATCTGAAAAATGATTTGGTTCTTATATTATGTCTAAGAAACACATATTACGGATGTTAAAATTATATAGAATATATAAGATTCAAAATTAAGTTAATACTACTCATAAACAATTTTTGAACTACTAGTTTGGTAAGTTGTGGTGCGCTCGAACTCAGTGTTGCGTGTAGTGCAAGCTATTGAATTACTTTAATGAGATAACGTACTATGAAATCTTGGGGTATTAAATTTTGTTTGGAGAAGCAATGTAAGTGTTTTGAGTTCATATTTTAGGCCATGGCATCCAGTGTTGGTGTGACGGCTAACATATCTATACACCATGTACCTGATTTTTTATTTTCGACTCAGCACATGAAAACACTTTTTGTAGGGAAAAACGATTGTATATGCATCGTATAAGAATGGGTTGAGTTTTATATGAAATTATTGAGTTAGATAACTAGGTATACTCTATTGATTATGGTAACTATTATTTGGATTCAATATGCTTCCATGAAGACAACCATACAGGATTCCACCACGTGATCATAAAGATTATTCGAGGGGTGAAGAAATAGTTACAAGTATTTTTACTATAGACATCACCTTTAAGTGGTGTACCAGCTATAACACCACCTATGGAGTAGCATATGGTACTCATAGTACTAGAAAATGAGATACACAGATTGAGCACACTTAACGAGTTTTAGCGACAGTGACCTCTCAAGATATGAGGTGAGCCTGACTCATATGTGGTTAAATACTAGCTTGAGGTTGTGAGTGAGGTTTTCCTATGGCAATTACACCCTTAGATTATATGGAAGTCCTAGCAGTGAACCATATATGTGGCTAAATTGGGTGATGGAAGGGTATAGATTACCCGATCTTAAAATGAGGTGACTCATTCGTGGATAGAGTTTAAGAACCTTTATATTTGAAGGGGATCTCACCCTAAAATAATAGGGTTATGCCTACACAAGAGTTTCTACATCTTATGCATGATGACATGTCTATAACTGAGTATTCATCAAGGCGTATTGAAATTTCCATGTACTCGATAAATATTATGCGACTAGTTTTTCAGGGCTCGGACCTCCGAGAAAGGTGTGTTTAGGGACATGAAAGTCGTCACTATTACTCGGTGCATTCGTACTTATGCTCAGGTTCCAAAGAGAACCTTTGTGGTTGAAATTCTTTTGGCTGAGGAGATATAACTAGGATATGTCTACAATGGGAAAGAAGGAAGCCGAAATCATTCTTAGAGACTTGATCATGTTGGACATTTTGAGAAGAGGTCCCAAGTCATGGGATCTATAGATCTGGGCCCTTAGGGTGTGTCTAGTCGGCCTAGAAAGAGGTGATGTTTTTCAAAAGATGGAAGGGGTTATCTCTCTAGAAATTGCCTATCATATTGTGATGATAGTGAAATAGTGGATGAGACACCGGTCCAGATACAGTGATAGGAATAGATAAAATTTTTGGATGGTAGATGTGACATAGGAGCTGGGAGAGCAGGAGGAGGTTGTATACATTTCGACATGTTTCCAAAACCACCCTCATGTGGTCCACACAAGGAATAAGAAGCTGGAAGACCTGGGAAGGGGTAGCTGCATGATGTCAAGGAATATGTCCCAAGGGAACTAGGAATGATTTAAGGTATGATATGTGTGTATTCTTACCTGCCTTAATTAATAGACATAGGTGATAATCATTATTCCCTATCATGACTGTTGTTTAAGACCAGGATTTTCAGATTAAACTGTTGAATTGACCCTTAGGTCTAGATAGACCTATAAAAGGAGACTCGATAATCACAATTATGCTAACAGTGTGATCTTACCCTTGAGGTGAGAGTTTTGGTTGGAACCTCTTGGTTGCACCATCGATCCCTTACATCTTCATTCTTTGAATGGATTGTTTATCGCCAGTCCATACCCAAATTTAATGTTTTAGGAAAAATGGTGCGGTATATTTACAGAAATGGAATTCGGTATTCCTTGGTCGGTGATAAAGGGATCCCAAGTAGCCCAGGATAGTCTCATGCATAAAAGGATGCAAAGAATTACTCTTCAGTTGTCTAGAATGACCCTCTATATAGTGGATGAGACGTGTCCTCAATTTCTTATAGTGATGGATGAGTATGATGAAATATTTCTAGAATATGTTCTAGGAATACCTCCACACATGAAGGTGGAATTATGTATTGACTTGTACGTCAAGACAAATCTGATATTTACACCAAAATATCATATGGCTCCCACAAAGATTCGTGAATCGAGGGTACAGTTGGAGAAATTGCAGAGGAAGGGAATCATGAAACCCTATGATTCACTGTGGGAAGCCCCAGAATTGTTTGACAAGAATAATGATGAGATCTTGAGGTTCTCTATGGACTTCTGACACCTGAATCTGGTGACTGTGAAGAATAAGTAAGCACTACTGATGATCGATAGTCTCTTAGATCAGTTTAAGGGATCAAGATGATACTTGGAAGTTGAGACCACATGATTACAACTATGCGACCCACAACATTGAGTTGGAGACGATAGTCTTCGCATTAATGAGGTGGTGACACTACCTTATGAGAGGAAAGTTTATCATCTACTCTAACACCAGAGTCTCAAGTATATCTTCTCTCATAAGGATTTGAACATGATATAGAGTAAATGTATGGAGTTCCTCCTAGGCTATGACTTCAAAATAGTATATATTACTATTAAGTGGAACATGGTTGGAGGTTTTCTTAGTAGGAGATGCAGTTTGTAGTTTCTAAATGATGAAATGGAGTATTTGGCCTCATTACAGTTATCCTTTATTGATAGAGATGATATAGCTTACCCCAAATTTGTGGTAGATACCCCTCTACTCTTAAAGTGATTTAGTGAGGCACATCTTGATGATACCGACTATGAGTCTTTGAGTACTCAGTTTTCTATAAGGAATACCCCTGATGGATACTTGAAAGGTTGGTAGTACGTTGTTCATTTAAAAGGATGCATAGTAGTAGTAGGGGATTCCTAGAGTAATGAGATTTGTCGGGGTATGCATATGGGTTTCAAGGTAGACACTGGGGATGACAGAATAGGTTGAAGATGGGACTACCTATTTATATAAAAGTGGAGTGCTTATTTAAATAGTTTATTAGTTTTTCATCACACAGTATCAAGCCCTTGTTCTTGGAAGTTGTTTCTCTTTTCCACCTTGGGTGCCAAGAAGGGAGTGAGAAATGATATCAACGGAATTCATGATAGGTTTATCACGTATGTCCAGGGTAAATCGTACCATTTTAGTGATCAATGACCAACTCAACAAGTTATTTACTTATTATCTTTTCGGAAATAGACTCCCATAGAGAGTGGGTGACTCATCTATGTGTAGGAGACAGTTCAACTCCACAGATTCCCATCGATGATAGTCTCAGATTGAGATGCACGCTTTACATCCTCGTTGTATAAGGGATTGTAGTAAGTATTTGGGACACAGATGTGCTTGAGCACAACTTACCACCCATAGTAACACTTCCAAATAAAGTGGACCATTCAGGTTCTAGAGGATATGCTATGTGCATGCATCCTCAACATTGGCCGTAGTTGGGAGGATACCTTACCTCTCATTGAATTTGAAAAACAATTCTACCACTCCACCATCGATATGGAACCATTTGAGGTCTTGTATGGGTGAAACTTTAGGTCACCACTTTGTTAGAATAACCCATAGTGTTAAGGTCATGGACCCAGAGTTGGTGTAGGATACTATAGAGAAGGTGCATGTCATCTAGGAGCAGATGAAGACTGCACAAACCCATGAGATATCTAATGTTGATAGATGATATAGACCCATGGAGTTCGAGGAGGGAGAACTTGTTTTCCTTTCGGTCTCTCCTTGATGTGGGATACAAAGATTTAGCAGGGGAAGAATGTTATCTCAGAGGTTCATCATACCTTTTCTAATACTACATCGAGTGGGTGTGGTGTTATACCCCTTTTCTCTACCTCCGTAATTAGGGCGGGTGCATGATGTCTTCCATGTATCCCAGCTAATGAGATACGTACATGACCAAACCATGTCATTGAATGGGGAGAGATGGAAATTGATGTTGGGGAAAATGTTGTTGAGTTTTCAGTGGAGAACAAGGATAGATAATAAATGACCTTCCGTGGGTGATCAATTACTCTAGTGCACATTTAGTGGTAGTAAAAGAATCTTTAGGGGATCACATGGGAGCGGGAGGATCAGGTTCGTGCTCGTACCCTTATCTTTTTGGGAATCCCTTGCTTTGACTTTTTGGGATGTAAATCCTTAAGGATTCAAGAATGTAATGACTCAGATTTTCCAGTCTTTACTTTTAAGAAATTAAGGGTGAAATTCTGAGACTAGGAACTAAGGCAACGTGTGATTCCAATACCCAGTGTTCCAAGAATGGTAAGCTGAAAAATGTTATGTTTTAAATAGTATGTCTGACCAGTTTTCCTGAAGAAGTGGAATAACTTTTAAACGAGTGTTTGGATCAGAAATCCAAGGGCACTATTGCATAAAATATTACAGGTTTACCGTAGGTGGGACATAACATTAGTCATCATAGGCCTCCTGTGTGAAAACCTGATAACAGAATAACCATAAATAAAATAATTAAAGAAAATTATTTTATTTAAATAACCTTGTAACTCATGAATGAAGATTCAGATTAAAAATATGAGACCACCATTGAGCTCATGAGGGCATTATTTCCTTTGGTGAAGCCGGACATTGGACGGCGCGAGCCAACTATGGAAATTAGTTTTTGGGATGTGACTTTAAATAAAATAATAAAATAAAGTTTATTTTATTTTCTAATCCTATAACATATAAATGGTATCTCAGATTAGAAATCTGAGAGTATCATTGAGCTTGTGAGGGTGTTCATTCTTTAGGGGGGCCTATCCTTGACCGACATGGGCCGAGGTTAAAAGTTAATTTTATGGTCATTTAGAAACATAAAATGAACTTAATAATGTTTATTTTTGTTAAAATAGTTTCTCTACAATGAAATGTCAATCCAACTGTTCAATTTCATAAATGAAACAACATAATGACACTGTAACTCAAGCGTATGAGAAACAATGTTTCATTTCATAAATGGAACATTGTAATGATGCGGCGACTCAATGTAACAGAAACATTGAAATTAATTTCATCCATTAAGTTGATTAACAAAGATACAGGATTCGAGGGGGATCTTGTAGATTTATCTAAATCTATAGAGGTAAATCATCAGCGAACGAAGTGTGGTGACGATCGATGAACGAAAAATGATCAACAAACAGATTCGGACTAGACACCCTGGAATTGAAGAGCGTCGACGAAAGGATTTACCATTCCATAGTGATTAATCCAAATATAGGTATGGGTTTTTGTATATGTGATTAACATTCTTTGTTCTTCCTTTATAAAAGAAGAATGTGGATCAACTCACTTAAAAGATGATCCATAGGTCAATTGTTCTTGTTGGTATTAGAACTCTTTTGCATGGATTGATGAATGTGGAATATAACGTAGTAATTGTTTTATGTTCTCCCCCTTTCTCTAACCCAACGAAAAAAATCCAATGAAGAAGGTCAAAATTCATTTCCTTGGGTGTTCTTTGTGATATCCCCCATCTTGTGTTCTTCATTGATGAACCCCCATGGTGGCGTTGGATTCTTATCAGGAGGTTCAAAATGTGGTCATACCTTGAGATCAACCATATGATGGCTTGGAACACACAACCGTGGAGGTGGAAAACTAAGGATAATAGTAAGACATATGAATCAGGAAACGGAGCACAAGAGTGAGTTCAACGGCCTGTGGAAGTACTCGACAGCATGCTACGACTGCGAAGGAAGCCTACAGAATCTATTGAGGGTAGTGATTAGAAGCCGCTAGTAGGTAGCTGACGACGGTGTGTGAGGACATGGTAGCCATGCCACATCACACGGCTGAAGGCCCGTAGTCTAGATGGACCGCGGCGAACATCAGGGTGGTTTAGAGATGCGGAGCCCACCGTGTCTCAGGAAGAACAGACTGGCCCTCCCCAGCGGGTCGGTCACGATGGGCCAGGTCGACCTGCTGGGTTGGTTCGAACCCGGGTCGGGTCGGGTCGGGTCGATCGGGAAAACCACACCCAGACCCCACCTACCCCTTTTCACAAAAGGAACATAACTTCCAAAACATACATCTTAATGGTGAGCCTTTTGTGGTGTTGTGACCCTCATGATGAGACAGTGCTTTTGATATAATCTAAGGGGGTTTTAGTGGAATCTGATATATGGTCGATGGCTTGAGGTGTAGATTCTCCTATAATAAAGTGTACTACAAGTGGGAATCCAACGACTGGATATGACAAGAATACTATGACGAGAGGATCTAGGTGCCCCATCATGCCAAGGTTGAGATAGTATCTTGGTTCCCTAATATGCCTAATAGATGAGTGGGTCTAGGTTCCCCAACATGCCTATGTGATGATCAGGTCTAGGTTCCCCAACAGACTTAAATGACATGCGGGTCTCGGTTCCCTAACAAGCCTACGTGATGTGCCGGTCTAGGTGCCCCAACTGAACTCAGTGACACATTAGGGATGAGTGTGTCAATAGTACAAGGTGCTACGATTTTATTTCTATTAGTTTTTATTTTTATACTTTATATATATACATTTGTGAGCTAACTCCAATGACTCTCTTGACTATATTTCTTAAAGGCAACATTTCGTGTACCTCTTTGGCCGTCTGCTTTGGGTATTGCTTTATGGTATAACTTTGTGGTTTTCGGTCCATAATGAGTAATGTTTTACTCACCCAAACACAGGATTTTATCTAATTTGACATGTTATGTGCAGATGATCGATGCTTTGACAGAGTCCTTGGTTGACCGGGGAAATGTGGTTCTTAGAGTGACCCGATAGATGAGATGTGCGTCTACAACTTCAGTCAACTATTCCTATACCCACCCTTCAGGTAGGGTTTTATATGGAGGAGTTCCAGGGAGTTGTACTTTTACATTTAGGTTTCTGTTGGGCCTGTATCCTAGCCCGTTTACCTTTATATTCCTACAATCATACCCTGTGTTTGTTTACTAAGTGTTTTCACCTTCCAGTATCTATGGTTTGGAGTTATGTGCATGTGTAATGATACTTTGAAAAATTCCTCCCAATTGTTTTGAATATGTCCACATAGGGATATTCCCCAGCCCTTGTCCAATGGGAGGTGGGCTCAGGGTAGTCACTACATTGGACCCGGGGGACGGGTCATGACAATAAATGTTTAAAGTATATATTCACCATAAATAGTTTAGTATGTTCTATCGAATATGGTTAGAGTTGGATAAATATAAAAAATAATCAATAAATTTCCAATAGGGGAATGTTAAAATGGTGGAAGCTATAATTTATTGAAAGGAACATACTATATTATTTATGGAGAGAATCAAAGGAGATACAATATGACATTATTTATAATGTTTTTATATGGAAATATTGATGAAATTTGTAAAATATTTTCATTCTAAAATGATTGTTTTACTATTTATCCATGTGGAGATTGAAGAGACATACAAAAAGTTGTATGGTTTCAATAGATGGTGAGATATGTTCCTGAGTTCAACCTCAATTATGATGGAATGATAATATTAAAAGAATTAGAATGTTTCCCATCAATAAAATACAAGGATAAAATGAAATTGGATGAAGCCCGTAGTTTTTTATTATCTATTTATATTGGAAGTATGAATATATATACAGATCTTAATGAATTTTTATGGTGGGATAAAAAATAGAGATATTTTAGTTGATGTATCTTGTTGATTAATATGTTAGAAATTTAAGACAGAGAGACATAATTCATTGTTGATGTTAACACCAATAAAAATTCTGGAATGGAAATCTGAAAATCACTATGGTGTTTTTCTTAAGACACTGAACAATATGAAAATTCCATTATGTTATTTTGGTTGTAGTTGATCACCTTACAAAGCTAATATAATTCAATTCAAGCAGAGAATATTTCTTATTTTATCAAATATAGAGAATAAAATTTTAATAGGTGGTAATGTTTCATGGAGTATAACATTCAACTTTATCTGATTGGGATTGGAGGTTTACCTCAATGTTCTACCAAATTCATCTACATGATCCCAATATAGTGTTGTGTATTTGTACTTCTTATTCTCCTCATAAACGTTTTCAGTATAAGATAACCATTAAAAACAAATATAAATATCATTTCCTTGAGAATTCTGATTGAACCATATAATTTACATTATGGAAAGAAGTGTATAACTCTAATGTGTATGGATTAATTTGGAGGAAGAAATATATTGAGTCCCAAAATATATATGTAAATTGAAGAGAAAGTTAGATCCATTCAATAATATATCAATATATCTTAAAGTCGATGGTTTCGTTATTATCAAAATTATTATAGTAATCTAGTATTCATTGATGGGGAAAGGGTATACTATGAATGTCTCTATGGAAGAAAGTTATGAGATTTTGAAATAATGGATAGTTCAACCCTTGGTATAATATTCCCTTTGAGATACTTGATTGAGTAGAGACAGTATGATATAAAATATAGTATCAACCAATCCTCTCTAAATTTTATAATTGTTTCCGTGTATTTCTCCCAAGGTAGTATATATTTGAACCATACCAAGTACTAAACATAGTTGTTTTACCACTAGAGCTTGATATTTTATATGAAAAATTATACCAACCCTATATTTCATATATTAATATTACATAATATTAAAGAAAAAAATATAATAGTGTTACAATACCATGATCCAAAGTATTAGTATTTTAGAAAAATTTTGATCATACATAATATTTACAAATTAAATCATGAAAATATATTTAATTCATCATTCTCTAGCTTCTTATTTGACCTCATGTTCTCCTTTGTACAATTATTAACCTGAGGATATTATCAAAAGTAAGGATGTGCTAAAAATCTATTAAGATTATTGATAATAGATATAAAATAAGGGTGAACATAATAATCATCATAACATAACCATGGAATCGTCATCATAATCATTTGAGTAAGTATCAGGTAAAAGCATGGAATCTGAAAATGCCTAAAAATAAAACAGCATGTCTTAGTGGTCAACTACCACTAATATTTTTGAACAAATATAGAATCTCATTCATGAGTATTTCAAATTATCTCATGATATAAATCACATTACCAAATGAATTTTAGTGCTATTTAATTCTTATTGTACCTTCCACACATAACATTTACATTATCATACATGCCACATAGAACATATATCAATCTTGGACATAAAACAACCAATGGAAAGTAATGTGTTTCATTTAACAAATAAGACATTCATTAATAAAATATTGGTTTACAAATATAAATAGGGAATAATATACATGGTATAAAAACATCAATCATGTGTGAAGACGAGTGAATATAACAAGAAGTAAAAGATGTATTTTTGGAACGAAGAGTTATTTTTTGAAAAATAATTGAATTATCCATAATAGCATATTGGAAACATGTATATACAAGAAAAGAAAATATATGGGAAAATTAATAATATTTAATGAACATTATATAAATATCCATAATGAAAATTGAGTGAAAGTGGGAAAACCCAAAGAAAGTGAGTTGGGTTTGAGAATCCCCTTACCTTATGACCGAACTCAATCTTCACATTAATATAAATTATAATAAAATTAAATTCATTAATTAAAAAAATACAGAACCTTTTATACATTTATTTTATTCACTATATTTTTATTAATTTCATTTATGGTATTTTTGATGAGTTATAGAGTTTAATTTTGTTGTGCGAGAGTGTTCATTTTGTTGTTTTTCATGATCAGTATTCATGTGCATGAGTATGGAAGTTCATGTAAAATGAGAATGATTCTCCATAATTTTTATTAATGAAAATTAATTTGTAATTGGTATTATATATCACCTTGTTAAATGGTAGGAGAATGATTTTTTATATTAGACATTAATGAAAATAATTTAATTATCTTTAGCCGTTTTACGACTATTATTAGATTAGATTATTTTATTTAACATCAAGTTTATATATGTCCACATGCATAGTATATAAATTATAATATTTATAATAAAATATTATTTAACCATAATAAAGTTTTTATAACCATCCTTGAAGGAGTTAGTGAAAAATTAAATTGCATCATTCACGGTGGTGGTAAATTGACACACCATAGACTATATTTTCTTGTTTAGAAAAAAAATAAAAAGGGAAGATAATTGAAGATGAATTATCAAATTAGCATAAGAAAAATCTATTATATAAAGGATAATTTGTTACTATTACATATTAATATGTTTTTGTGAGGATGGGATAAGAAATGAAATGGAACTGAAAAGAAAATAATTGAAAAAGAAAGAGGATTTTACCTCTGGAATTTATCCTCATTGAGAACCAACATATGAAAATGGGATCATTATTTTGATGAGTCCAAGGTATCAAAGACATGGGGGATAGACTTTAGAAGTGGTGTTTTAATATGTTTGACAAGAAAAAAAGCATGGAGGGTGTGGGGAGAAGAGGCGGTGAGGGTGATATTTTCGGGGTGGAGAGGGTTGTTTTCACATTATATTATTCATTTAATTACTATTTTCGCTCAAGAATGTGAATAGATTGAGAATTATCCCAAAATATAATAATATAATTATGTTAATTTCAAGATTATTGTTCTTACACTAGTTATTACACACAAAATAGTGTTTTTATCTCATAATGTATATATACCGCAAATTACACTATTTCATTATTTAGTAAAAATTCATGTATTTTATTTAAATTTTAAAAATTAAACCTATCCATTTTTTGATGTGTACATTTCAAAAATGAACTCATGTTTATGAAAATAATTTTCTACATGTTAAAAATTCAATTTTTAATTAAAATCATCATTTTCATAGAAAATATTGATTATAAAATTATAATTGATTTTAAAACACTTTGAAAAAAATTATGGTATCATAAAATTATATTATATTCACAAGAAAAAAATCTTACTTTATAAGTCTAGTTAATGAATCAAAATTTTATTTTAACTCATAATATTAATTATAAAATATTAAATAATAATTTATATTTTATAAAAACTACCAACACTTAATTAATAATTTTTAAAATATTTATTTACTTTCTCTGTGATATAATTATATAATATAATCATTTTTATGGTGCCTAAATTTTATTTATAATTTTATAGATTAGGTTACTATTCAATTTGAAAATATTCTATTCCTAATAGTCATATTACTAGTGAAAAGGTAATATTACTATTCCATTAGTAAACACTTCTTAACTTCTAGAAATACATTTTATTTCTTTAATTCTTCATTTATAAAGCTTTTTATTGGTTTCCCAAAGTTATTTTATGTGATTTAAAATATATGGCATAATTATAAGAAGTTAATTTCTATTGATAAAAATTTTAGGCCATTACACTCTTCCGCCCTTATGAAATTTCTCTTAAAAATTTTCATTTTTAAAACTATGGTAAAAACAAATGAGGTTGCTTCTCCTTCATCACATCCTCTAGTTTCCATGCTGCCTTTTTGTACACGTGGTTCTACAATTGTACTTTGACTAGGTGAGTAGTCTTGTTCCGTGGAACTTTATCTCTATGGTCCATGAACTTCACTAGCTTATCCACATAAGAGAGACCATTTTACAACATTACCACATTTTTGATTATGTACATGTGAGGGATCTATTATGTACATCCTCAATAGGGATACATGGAATACATTCTGGACATAAAATATGATTGTGTAAGTTTTAGTCGATAGGCTGCAACACTGACATGATCAAGGGTGTCAAAGGGTCCCATGTACCTGGGACTCAACATGGTTTTCTTCCCAAATCTAATTATCATCTTCCCTAAGGCTATGGAGAGGAATAACATGTCTCTAGCCCTAAAATCAAGGTCTCATCGATTGCTGTCTATATAGATCTTCAATCAACATTGGGCTTCTTAATGTGACACTAAATGGTTTTCACTATCTCAAACATTTCTTTGTCCATTTTAGTTCCTAGTAAATTACGTTCACCAACCCCATCCTAACATGCCATTGTTCTTCATATTTTCCAATAAAGGGCTTCATATGTATCCATTTGGATTCTTTAGTGGAAACTGTTGTACAAAAGAACTAGGAAAGAGGAAGATATTGGTCCCATACTATTTTGAAGTCCATAGAACATTACATAAAAATATCCCCTAGTGTATGAATAGTCCACTTAGATTGTCCATTAGTTTTAGGATGATAAGCCAAATTGAAGGTCATCTTTGTGTTTAGAGCATGTTGGTGACTTTTCCAGAACAACATGGTGAATCTCAAATCTTGACCGGATACAATCGATAGCGGTACTCCATGAATACTTACCACTTCTCTGATCTATATACATGCAATTTGATCTAGTTAGAAGTCTGCATGAATTGAGATAAAGTGAACTATCTTTATAAGATGATCCACAAAAACCCATATAAGAATTTTTCCTATGTATTTTTTTAGAAGTCCAGTAACAATGTCCACAGTTATATATTCCCTTTTCCATGTTGGTATGGGTAATTATTGGATCATCCCCTTAGTCTTTTGCCTCCAATCCATCACTTAATGACAAACCTAACACTTTGATATACATTAAACAATATTATTTTCATATTCTCCCACAAATAGTTTTCTCAAATATCTCAATACATCTTTGTACTCCCTGGGTGAATAGAGAAGGTTGAGCTATGTGTGTTATCCAGAAGCTCCTTATTTATCTATGGATTAGATGGTACACATAATTGTGAACCGAATATTTTAACTCATTCCTCATAAATTTTTAACATTATGGATTTCCCCTTTCTAAAAAAGGATACTTTATTCTAAATTTCAAAACCACTTCTTTATGAATCCATTATTTTTTCCACGAGGGATAATTGATAAATAATTTGAGAAAGGACTGGTGATGTAAATTCTTTAATGAATTCCATGTTTGTCCTTTTAGAATATTTTAATATTATAACCTTCTCAATTATCATATTTTATAATGGTGCATGATACTTTATACATAGAGAATCCACCACTTTATTCTCTTTTCCGGGATGGCAGTGCATTGATGAGTCATAATCTTTGATGAGATCTAACTATATTCGCTGGTGAGTGTTATGCTCTTTCTATGAGAATATATACTTGAGTCTCTTATGATTATTATATATTTCACAGTTCTCCCCATAGAGATAATTTCACTAGATTTACAATGTAAATATCACAGATGACAACTCCAGATCATCCATGGGATAGTTTATCCCTTTTATTTTCAACCGCATTGAGGAGTAGACTATAACTATATCATTTTGCAACAACACAAAACCAAATCCCTTTTCTGAAAAATCTGTGTATACCAAAAAGAGTTACCCACTTGTTGGATGTGTGAGTACAAGCATTGTGATATCCCTCTTCCTTAACTCATTAAAGAAATGTGCACATTAATTGGCCATGAATTTTTTTCTCCCTTCCAATTCATCTTTTTAGTCAATTTGTAAATCATTATTAGGTCTTCAAAAATCACTGAAAATACTCTAACAGGCTGAGGGAGCTATGAATCTCCATTGTAGATGTTGTACTAGGCCACTCTTTGATTTCCTTTTTCATATATGGGTCCAAAGATATTCCACTGTTGGTGATACCATGTCCCAATAATGATACTTCTTCCATTTAGAACACACATTCATTTTGCATTTCATTATATTTGTACCTTCATGATGTATTTAGCACAATATTCAAATGCTCCTCATGATAACCCTTTTTATTGGAGCATAACCAAAGATCACCAATAAATACTACCAAAAATTTTCTCAAGGAAATCTCTATAGACACTATTTATAATGTTCATGAATATTGTAGGAGCATTAGTGATTCTGAAGGGAACCGTTATGTACTCCTAGTTTCCATACCATGTTTGAAAGGTAGTTTTTTAGATATCAACATTATTCACATTTATTTGGTGATATTCAAGATAAAGGTCAACCTTAGTGAAATACGTGACCCCCCACAATTGATCGAACAACTTATATTTTTACAAAAGTGGATACTTATTCTTTATCATGAATTTCTTGAGATCACAATAATCAATGGAAAAACACATTGATCCATCCTTATACTTGATGAATAAGATTGGTTAACCCCATGTTAAATCACTCGAGTGTATAAAAACCTTGTATATATTATTTTTTAACTACTTCTCTAGTTCATCTAAGCTAGGAGGATGTCCAAAAAATTATTCAGTGAACACATCAATGTAGTCCCCTACAATAGGCATGTATTTGATCCCGATAGTATCATTTGTCTCAATCATTTAAGCTAGATATGCTTTCTCATAAGGAAATATTATTCTCACATGAGATGATGAATCTAAATAAGATCCATCCTCCCCCATAAAATTTTATAGAATTAGACAATCCATCATCATGAGAAGAGTGATATCCCTTTCTGGATAGTTTATGTTTATTTCGTATAAAGATTGCTAATCCATACCCAAAATTGCATCAATCTCTACTAATGAAAGTAAGAAAACAATTTTCAGAGGTTCTATCCATAAACATTAATCAGGTAGGAGACATATGCTTTGGATTATATAATATCTCCATGTAATGTTCTTATAGAAAACTCATCCCCCATATTTTGAGTTGATGTTTAAATATTCATACTAAACTTGTAATATATAAAGGAACACATAGATCTAGAATCAAACACTGCGTTATCTATTCTTGAATAAATAACCAAGATACCTATCACCACATCATCACTGGGATTCACCTCAATAGTGGCGATGGAATAAGCCTTCCCTTGATTATTTGGCATTGGTGGTTGATGATTTTGATTACCCTCAATGACATGAGGTTCAGTGCACTTGCTTTTATAGTTCCCTTTCACCCTACAGTTGAATCATTGAACCATGGGTGCTGCACTATTTTACTCTATCATATCATCCATACTTTTTATATCTCTTAAACATTTATCTGCATGGGGGCCTTCTCTCTTAAACTTATAGCATTTCATTTTCCCATGGAGGTTGTTCTAATGATTCTTATTCCCACATTTTTAAAATGTGAGTGTTTGAGTTTTCATTCATTCTTTCACATTAGATCCCCTGGTAAAAATAATATATTTCTTTTCTTATTACCATAGACATGTTACCATTTTTAAAACACTATATCAACTTTTAGAGAACATAAAACAACTTCTTCATAACTAATAATATCTCGGATAACTAGATCCTTTTGAGGGTGTGGTTTTAAACCACTAATGAATCTATCAATTTTTCTATCATTATTGATAACAAAACCCAAATCACACCATGAAATCATTGTGAAATTTTATTTGTATATTGGGAAAATTTTCTTACCTTTTTTATTTAGCTCTATGAATTATCTCTCCATATTTGTAAAAATAGTTCATGGGAAGTACTTACTAAACAATATTGTCTTAAATTATTGCAACTCCATATCTTCAATTTCGTCCTTCATCGTGGTTTTTTTAGTCTAAAACCACCATTGATAAGCCTCTCCATCAAGACCATAAGATTCCAGATTCCCCTACTCCTTCTTAAAACATGTTATCATAGAAAAGATATTCTCCATCGAGTTAAACCATTGTTACACAACCAATGGATTAGAATATCCACTAATTTTCAACCGTCGTTGCCCATAAAAGACTTGGAAGATAGTTTATCCCTCTTAAAAGAAGGATGATGTTCTATTTTATTTATCGTATTATTCATAGCCTAATAAATTTTGGTAACAATAATCATGAATAATTTAACACCACCTATATATGAATTGGGGATGACAATCAGGAAATCGCTGAATTATCCCCTGCACTCGTTGTTGGCCTAGTATCTCTTGGTTCCCACCATGTTCATAAATATAAAAAGGTTAGAACAAAACATAAGTCAACAATTCATGAATAAATAATTTAGTAATTTTTTAAATTAACTCAAATGTCAAAAGTTGTGTGATCTTTTTGTTTGGAATTTTTATTAAACAAATATTATTTGTCTCTTAATTATACATAGTCCTATACTTATGGTTTTAACTTATTTCAATAATCCTAATTCCCAAATTAACTAAACCGTGATTTGATACCAACTATAGAAAAAAATATTTCCTACATTAAGATTACATCAATTTAAAGATAATTAATATAAAAGTGTTAAAAAACTAGGTTCCAAAGGGTTAGTGTCTTAGAAAAATTTGTATCACACATAACATTTAAAAAATAAAAGGCAACCATTTATTTGATTCCTTCTTCTATAGATTTTTATTGACCCTCCTGTTATCCTTAATATATGTATTCACCGGAGGATATTTGTAAAAAAACAGGGTTATATAAAAGACCACTAAAATAATGAGTAAGAGACATAAAACATGGGTGATCATAATCATAATCATCATAACATTAATATTGTACCTATATTTAAAATCACTATAGGAAGCATTAGGTAAAGGAATGGAATGTGGAAATGCATAAAAATTAAACATTATGTCTTAGTGGTAAACTACCACACATAGTTGGGAACATTTATAGAATTATCTTCATGAATATTTCACTTTATATCATGATATAAATCACATTACCCAATTCATTGGAGTGCTATATATTTCTAGGTGCACCTGTCATATTCTAACAATTACATTATCATAAATGCCACATAGAACTTATATAAATCGTAGACATAAAATAACCTATAGAAAGAAATGTTTTTAATTTCAAAAAGAATAAATTCCTAAATACATAATGGAATGACCTAAATAAAGATGGAATAATATGATTTTTATAATAAGCATCAATCATTAGTGAAGAAAAAATAGTTTCACTAGAAGTAAAAGATGTATTTTTGGAAATAAGTGTTCTTTTGTATAAATCATTGCATTTTTTATAAAACCGGATATAAATCTTGTATATCCATCAAGATAAAAGGTAAGGAAAAATTAATTATATTTATGGAATATTACATGATCATCCATACTAATATTTAAGTGAAAGAGTGAAAACCCATAGAAAGAGAGTTGGGTTTGAGAATCCCCTTACCTAATGTATGAATTATTTCTTCACTTTAATATCCAATATAATAAAATTAATCTAATTATGTAAAAATTTTATACCAATTTATATATGAGTTTGATTCATTATAGTTTTATTATGTACATTTATGGTCTTTTAGATTAGGTATATAGTTGAATTTCATAGTTTGTTAGTGTTTATTTTCGTGGTTTTCATGATCAGTTAACTTGTATATGAGTATGGAAGTTCGAGTAAAATGAGAATTATTATACAAAATTTTTAATAATGACCCTAAAGAAGTGTAATTGGTGTTATATATCTTTTCTTTTTATGGTATTAGGCTGATTTTCTATGGTGAACATTAAAGAAAATGATTAAATTAATTTTTGTGGTTTTACGACCATTATATGCATCTAATATTTTATTTAACATCATGTTTATATATTACCTCTAGAGAATTATATAAATTATAATATGTATAATAAAATATTATTTAACTATAAATATGGTTTTATGACCATCCATTAAGGAGGTACTGAAAAATGAAAATGCATCATCCACGATGGTTGTAAATCGACAAACCGTAAATGACATTTATATTAAAAAAAAGAAAAATGGAAGATACTTGCTGATGAATTATTCCATTAGAATAATAGAATTTCCATATATAAAGGATTTGAGGGTAATACTTTTGCTTGTATAGGTGTATATGAGGATGAGATTTGAAAAGAATAGAATTGAAAAGAATATAAAATAAAAAGAGAGAGTATTTTACCTCTGGAATTTATCCTCCTTGAGAATAGCCTTAGGGAAAAGTGTTTAGTATCTTTATGTGACCAAGGAATCTTAGAAGTGGACTAAGGGATTGGGAAGATGAATTTTAATAATTTGGGAAAGTCTAAAATCTTGGATGGTGTGAGGAGAATAGGTTCTGAGGGGTTGTATTTGTAGGGGAGGAGGGGGTGTTGTCTCAATATATTATTCATTAGATTATTATTTTGGCTTAAGAATATAAATATTTTTTAAATAATTACAAAATATATTGAAATAATTAAGGAGATATTGATATTATGGTGATTATATCTTTGATGACTTATGAAATGGTGTTTTTAACTTATAATGTACCTAAAACGCTCATCTAGAGGCAAGCCTCTGACTATTTATTAATAAAATAAAATAAACGAAGGTACAAGAAGTCCAAAACAACTACATATCATAGAGATCATATTCATCACCACCCACTTTAGAGATTAAGTCATATGCTTTATCTGTCTCCCACTCTGAGATTTTATAGTGTTTAAGAACCTTGGCATATTTCCTTCAAAGATTCAGCTTCTCCAAGGCCAGAAATCACTTTGAGGACTGTATAGCCCAATTGTCCCTCCCAACAGAAGATCTAGTGGACACTGGCCTTGGAAGATAAGAATAGTCTTTCTTAGATCTTTTCCATGGTGGGTGGTCTGAGCACCTTACTCCCCTTACACTTTTATCCTTGCACCCTGAACAACATTACTGTAAGAAGTCCATACCACACCACTATCCTTTTCCCTGTCAGTATATGAGATATCACCCAACTTTCCCAATATTTTCATATCTTGATAACCATCCTCCGAACCACAATCCTGCTGAACCTGATTGTTGACATCTATTATAGAATGACATTGTGGCCGATCCCCCAGGTACATCACACCTTCCCCAGCTGTAACATCCATTGGGTCTACATCAATCTGTAAGAGACCATTTTCCTTCCCCACATCAGTTTACTTGTCATGCAACATCTCCACATTTTACTTTTCTAGAAAGCTATTACTAGTGGAGAACATGATCTCCACTCCCCCATCATCACCAATTAGCCTTCCTGGAACACAAACCTCTGCAGCCCCTGAGAGAGGAGAACCAAAATCTGAAAAAGAACCACACACCAACTCTGGCTGCAATGAGTTTCAAGACATGTCCTGCAATTTGGTCAGATGACCGGTATACCCTACATCGTCAGCCACATAATATCCAGAGGGCACCATAATAGAAGCATCACAAGTCACCCCCTATAAAAGGGCTGGTTCCTGCTGCTCCTCCACCACTTTAAGACCAATACCTCCCTCCTGAATTTATATCAATTCCTCATAAGTGTATTTGGAAACCTTAGCAGCACCCTTCTCTAAAACCTCCTCCACAACACCTGCATTACACCAACTAAAAACCCTTTGATATCCAACTGTAGTGGCCCACTAATCCTTAGTAGATGTAACCCCCTCCAGGTGACAAGCACTCCCCTCCATAGTAGACCGTGACTCCTCTTTAAGATCATGTTTCTGACTGTCAAAAACTTGCAACACTGATGGATTGAAGGGTGTCTATATTGCCTTCACACCACATGAAAGATCCGGTACAACATAAACCAAGACATATTCATTTCATGAGGCTCCCAGCCGACCTCCCTTTCCAGAAAAACCTTCAACTCTGATACACACCTCAGAAGCAGCAGATGCACTCATGAAAACATATACACAACCATTCCTCACCACCTATTGAACCGACCTCATAGCATCACAGACAACACAACCTTCTCCACACTGCCCTTCCAACACCTGTGCTCCGCCACTCCTCCCTCCATTACGTAAAATAATATATAGATGCCCAAACCGCTGAAAATTCACACAGGACTTCATCAAAGACTCAAAACAACCTCTTGCCTCTAGCGAAACTCCTGCTCATCAGTAATCCAAACACAGCGCACTGGAGGCCTCGTGACATCAACCTTAACACATTTTATCGGGCAAATTGAATGAGACACAGAACCCGTTCATTGATCAGAACAAAGATAATGACCAACCATGTTACCAATTACACAATGAATTGAGGGATTTTGAAAAGAAAGAGGAAGGTTGGGGAGGCTTACCCATGTCACGATCGAAGAGGTGTCACAGTACATATGAAACTCAAAGCACCAGCAGAAGAAATAAAATAAAGAACCACCACACCTTCTTAGA
Organism: Viscum album; assembly: GCA_963277665.1. Classification (NCBI taxonomy): domain Eukaryota; kingdom Viridiplantae; phylum Streptophyta; class Magnoliopsida; order Santalales; family Viscaceae; genus Viscum; species Viscum album. Next base: position 289,398,909 of record OY728139.1, read on the forward strand.
GAACATGACCAGACAACAACCATATCCTCCTCCGATCCAAATTGAACCATGAGATGTCTCCTTTTAAGAAACCCGACGACCACATGCTCACGAAGCTCTCAAGATTTAGAGATGAACTACGCAAAAGCATCCACCGAGGGCCTTTGAGGATGAAAGAGAGCCACCAAAGTGAACTTATATAGATCTGCGTCACTATTAACCTCCGATGGAAGAATAGATAGCTGGGGTGCCTCTCAAAAGAGACCCGCCACATTCAGGGAGATGGAAATCCAAGGAAACGGTGGAGAAGGACCATGTCGAGAATCCTCTCTTGTAGGCATCAACATGCGCGAACTTCCCCCCTTCGATAGGGAGGGGGAGAAGATCTCATTGGTATGAACCTAGGTCATCATGAAGGAGAAGCTCTCGGCAGCAGATCTTTCATCCTTAACTTATAATGTATATATACTGTAAATTACCATATTTTACTATTGCCGAAAAATTCTTGTATTTTTAAAAAATACCAACATTTAACCCTGACCATTTTTTGACATGATGAATTACAAAATGAACTCATTTTTATGATTTTTTTATTAATATTATAAAATTTAATTTTTAATTAATATCATCATTTGTTTGGAAAATATCATTTTTAAAATTAGAACTAATTTTAGGACACTTTGAAAAATGGAATATGGTATCATAAAATTATATTATATTCAAAAGAAAATAAAATATTATTTTAGGTATATTTTTATGAAAATAAATTTTTTGTTAAATAATTATATTAATAATAAAATTGTTAATAAATTTTTGTGTTTCATAGAAATATGTACACTTAATTAATAATTTTTAAAATATTTATTTTCTTATACTATTATATAATTATATAATATTATCATTTATAAGATGGACAAAATTTATTTATAAATTCATACAAGAGGATACTATTTTATTTGATGATGTAATATTCTTAATTGTCACATTACTATTCCAAATGTCAGTTTACTATTCTATTGGTAAAGGTTCATTAACTTCTAGAAATACCTATAAGTTTATTCATTATTCATTTATAATGTTTCTATTGTGTTATAAAAGTGATTTTTTATGATTTAAACTATGTTAAATAATTAAAAGAATCAAAATACATTTCAATAAATATTTTAGTCATTACTAAATCACTTGGTATAAATCATTGATTATATAAATATAGTGTTACCGGGCAATACTAATCACATGGAGGCACTTCTCCAGTGAAATAAAATACTAAATGAAGCTATGTGGGATCTCAAGAATCTGATGAAATCGAGGTACTCTAATTTTTTTTTCTTAGTGATGGAATTTTATGGTAGAAATCCATTTTAATGGAGATAGAATGTAACACCTTATATTTTATGTTTTTTTCTTTAAACAAATTCAATTTCTTTGATAGATTGTGATACACACAACCCTGAGTCTAAAATATCAATAGTAATCTACATTGTCATAAACTAGGCATTGTAATGGTGGATAAAATATTAGTAACAATAATGTTATAACATGTACAAAGTTTTTTATATATAAAATATATAGGTACCACTTTTTAGAAAAGTAACTATATGCTACAAAAATAATTTTTTTCGAAAATATAGTTTTTAATAATTTGCATAAAAAATAATATAAACAATTTATTCTAATTTTTATTTTTTTTTAAAATTAAATTCACTTATTAAAATCTTTATGTTGTAAGTAACTTAGAGTGATTTTATTCATTAATTAAAAATATATTATTTTTGATGAATAATGAAAAGTAATTTTTATATTGATTATTGTCTAATCATTCATGGAATTTTAAAAAGTAAAATTTTATTTTAAATGTTTTAAAAAGTAAAATTATAAAATTTATATTATTAATATTAAAATTAGGGCTATTTGAATAAATTTATTTTTTTATTTCATAAAAAAAATTTTAATACTACCAAAATTATATGTTTATGGAAATTTTTTTCAACACGTTTTACTGGATTAATTTCAAAATAAATTATACAAGTTACATAAATTGAATTAAATAAATGGATCCAAAATTTTATATTAGGAGAATTAAACTTGGTAAATAGTTTCCTTATATTTTTTTTTCAAAATGAATTGTAACCATGGAAAATATTTGTTAGCTCAGTAAGGGTAAAATAAGTAAAATATGTTTAAATCATAGTGATAAGGTAATATAATTTTTCAATTTTTCTTATTTTATTCTATGAGTAAATTTTTTCTATTTCAATCCATATCTCAAATATATTTCGGATTGGTTGAATATTTCATCGATTATGACCTTTATATTATTTTCCAAAAATATTAAATATAAAATTTCACTGACTTGACTTTAATATCTCTATGATTTTTACATAGGGATAAAAAGATGAAAACATTGGTTTTTATGTTTTATTTATAATTTAAATGGATTTATTTTATCATGTTAATTTATTTTTATTTTTTTAGTTCTGAAATAATTTCCTTAAATTCTTACACCATAAAGACACATTCCTTGGGAAAGTAGAAGAAATGTCTTTGAAATATTTTAAAAAAAATTAAAAGTAATATTATTATCATGATTTATAGTTCTTTATTTATTATATACATTAATAAAACATATTAAGGATTTTTTAAAAGTTTATATGGGAATTCGATTATTATCAGGTTTTTTCGATGTAAAATTATGTGAATAGTTCATATAAAGAAATTTACAGTATTTTGTTATAAATATAAATTTTTAAATTATATAATTCATAAAAATATTGTATGAGGACACATAGGAAGATAAAGGGTATAAATTTTCATCCCTTGGTCATTAATGATCCAATTTTATCTATATGTGTAACATTATGACCCTTTATTATGAATAAATTCATTACCTTTATAATGATTGAAATTGGTTACCATAGAGATAAACTAGAAGATATGGTTTAAATTGACACCATAACTATATTAATTGATAAAATTTAGACATTAGCTACTTTTTTATAAAGTTTATGGATATTTAAAAACATGTTTCATGAGAATTACTTAATTACATTTTAATATTTTTTCTAATTCCAAGTGTGTCCATTCCCTCCCTTATAATGGGACACCCCTTCTCAATTGTATATAAAAAAATTTGGGGAATCCATACCAAAAAAACCCAACCTATTTAAATTTATTTATTATGAAAAACCCAATAAATCAATTTTATTCAACATAAAATAATAAAATCATAATCATTAATATAATGAAATATTATAACGGTTATGAAACAACCATTATCCGTCTTTTTTATCATATTAGAATTTAATGGAACACTCGTCTATACTTGTGGATTACCACCTCCATATATAATTAAAAATCATTTAACATCACTATATTTATTTGATGGTAATTAGAATGGGATTAAGGTATATATATGATATAAATGAAATAAATATTCTTCTATAATTCTAATATCATATCTAAATTCTTACACCAATTTTTATTGGAAAATGATAATGTCTCTCATGCGTACGAGTGGACTACCACATCCCCAAAGTGATACAATTCATTTTTCATTTTACATTTACATGAATTTTAATAAAGAAAGATTTAATGACTATATATGATTTTTTGATATTATAATGTTTGTATAATGAGTAATTCTTGTTTATATTTATTTATTCAATATATTTAAAAGTGAAAACCTTTCCCATGTGTATGTATGACCTACCATCCCTATAAACAGTGTAATTCATATTTTTATCTCTATATTTTAATTAATATTGAAAATTAAATTGTAGTGAACATATGTGATATTTATTTCATAAATAAAAATATTAATATGTTAGAACTATGATTGAGGTTCAAGGGCTATAACTAAAAAAATAAAATTATCATGAAAATAGATAAAGTTCAAATATGAAAATTATTATTTTAATGAGGAATAATAAATAAATGGTTTTGGAAAATTTATTAGTCGATAATATATGATATTATGATTATATAAATTAATAAATTAGATATTTATAATAAATATATATTTATGATAGAAAATATTAATGAACATTCGATGAAATTCAAACACGAGTTTAGGGATTTTGGTTAAAATATCATTGTTTATATAGATTGTTTAAGATTTTACTTATGATGATGAAATTTCATGATTAAACTCTAAAGAATATATTTAATATAATTATACTTTATTTATATCTTTGTAATACATGTTTCAATATTGTTTTCCACACTTTAATTTCTCAATATTAAATAAAAAATGTTTTAAGGAAAGCCCACTGCATTTCCCTCTTTTGTGGACAATCCTTTCTCTTTCAACTCCATGTTTTATAAGATTGTTTTGATTATTTTTTAGTTTAACCCTATGATTGTTTAAATTAAATTTTACCCATATTTTAATTTATAAAATATTTTTAAAATTGATCACCATGATATTTTCTGAATGAGGTACTTTATAATATTTACTAATAAAATGTTAAATAAATCATTGTTTTATCATACATGACCTGAAATATTTTTCCAATTGTCATAAAAAAAATTATATGAAAATTAAATTAAATATTTCCAAGGATGTTTTTAAATAAATTTAGTTACTTAATATTTGAAAAATTATTATATTTTAATTTATGATTTAAAATAAAAATTTTATTTTCCTGAAAAAATTATTATGATATTTAAAAGGAATTGTCCATATATGATAAAATATGTATAGATTTCTTTGGATTTATTGAGGGATATGATCCAATTATCAAACATTTATTTTTTATATGGATGATTTACAGAAATGATAATGAAATATTGAGAGAATGATTTTCATTTCCATGGGTTAGGATATGATAACTGTTTATAAGATCTTTTGGCGTATATATGAAATTATTTATAATTATGTGATGGGTTGGAATAGAATTATATAATACTATATTTAATAGGGAAATTTTTAATGTTATATGATCTATAAGGGTACAAGGTAAGTTATTGTAATTCCAAAATAAATTTCATATGGCAGGTTACCTCATGCCTAAAAGAGGGAAAATGGGAGGTTATCCCAAGCTTGATGTAGATACACAAGAAGTTATCCCATGCCTAAAATTTTATGAATATCTTGGTGGGAATCCTTGACATAACATTTCTATGATTATGAGTATTACACTCAATAATAACATGTTATTATACCAGTTTAATGCTCTCATGGATCATTTTCTATAACCCTATTATGATTAATGTCTTATAAAGAGAAAATATTTATTCCATGACTCATGTTTGTGATATATGAATTTAAAGGTTTGATTTAAAAGAGATATTGTCATATTATTATACCCATTATTCTCATGTTATATTTAATTGATCATTAATATCACCTTTTATAACCCCTCTGAAGTTTTAGAGCGCTCAAATTATTATGATTTACCTTCCATAGGACATTATGAATAGTTTTAAGTACAACGTGCCATAGAATGGTGATAGTTATGAATAATTATGTTAAAGAGGATGTAAGTACATTATGAACATGTTTTTTATATATTGATGTGTTCGAAGATACTAAACCATTATGGTTTTTGAATGAATTGTAATGTTATGTTTTTAATATTAATCAAATAGGATTTGATATTTAGGTATGGTATTTATTAGTTGTTATAAATTAAAAAGTAAATTGTGTGAAACTTTTTATTTTCATTATTAAGGTTTCAATTTTTTTTTGAAATAATTAATTTTAATTTTTTAAATTAATTTCTGAAAGGAATCAATATTTAACCCAGATAGGATGTGGTTAATTTATCATCATCATGACAATTAATACATTTGAAACATACATTAATTTTTTAATTTTTTATAAATAATATCTAAATTCTGGTTCTTCTGTGAAATAATTTTCTAATGAGTTTTCGAATAAAGTTTATTCCTCTTCTTATTTGTAGGTATAACTCGAAATTGTTTCTACATATATATTAAAAAGAATATATTCAGATTTTATTACATCAAAAGAAAATATTCAATGTGGTTTTTGAATGGTATGATATTTTACACTATTTATGATTATGGGTGTGCCTGACATAGCCCTATAATGCCTTGATTAATCATTATGTTCTCTAGGGAATGATGTTGGAATTAACTGAGTATGATATTTCTGTAATGACCAGACCCGAGAAGCCTAGAGAAGATGCCATACTTTATTAAATTAGCATGATTATAAGGAATAAAATCCCAATGGACAAAGTAGTTTAGCAGTTTTGGAAAACCTGATTACATTCATGAAACCCATAATACATTGGAAAATGTAAATAAAATATAACAAAGGAAAAATCACAGCATCCTTGAAACTCATTCCCTAAATTCATATTCATGTAATGAGGAAAGGAAATAAATAGGATGAGATCAAGTTCTCAGTGAGGGTTATCTTCATTAGAATTAATTAATGAATCAATTAGAATAATAAATATGTAAAAGTAAATAACTGAACACATCTTCCATGTAATCAACAAACTAATTTTGAAATAAATGCACAATTTTTTTCATAGGGAAAAATTTATAGATATTAATAAATGAAATTAAGGAATTGATTAATTATTGGATTTCATATATTTGGAATATGAAACACTATACAATCTAGGCCTAGTATGATGATAGTTTATGTCTCCGTGTATAAAATCATCTGATTCAAATTAGAAACAAACACAAATTCATTGTCGGCAAAAAATTTCATATAATTAGACTGTAGATGCATCAAGGAGATTATTTATAATGTCCCCAAACAATTTATTTCAAGTCAAAATAATTCCTCATAAATTGAATAATTTATTTAATTAATAAAAAATATTCTTTATCATCAAATATCAATATTGAGTAAAAGATTCAAATTTAAAAAATATTTCCCCATTTAATCAAATAACATTCAAAGTATACACCATATGTTAAAATATAATATTCTTTAAAAAATAATAATATTCATCATAAAATAATATAAATATTTATTAGGAATGTAATTTCCAATGAAAAATTATTAAAATAATTTTATTTTCTAATGTGAAAGTTAACAATATCAAAATAAAGTGGTATTGAAAAGTAACTTTTACCACTTGGTACTATTAATTTATATACCATTTGAATGAGATAATTCAAGGTGTAACATAAAATAACATGAATTATGAGTGATTAATTATATTAATTGACAAAGGTTTAGTATATACACCACAAAGGTGAAACACATTGTGAATCAGCATAAGTCTCACACTAATAAAAGTGAGATTAGAAATCCCCTTACATTGCATTTAATTTTGGGATAATGTTCTTTAAAATCTATTATAATTTATATAATGATGTCATTAACATATAAAATAAAAATAAAAATATTTATAATATAATACATCATTATATTATAACATCTTATAACTCGTTTGTTAATAATCATTCACGATTTTCACAATTTTAGGTGTCAACTAACTAGTTTTTCTAGTATGTTTTGACTTTTTATTATTTTTGTTTTTTTTACATCAACCATGGTTTCATAATATAAATAATTAAACCATGATATAAATATCATATATATTCATTATATATTTATTTATTGTAATCCATAATATTTAGTGATAAGAGATGAAATGCACCGTTAATGGATACGGTAGGCAATCTGTATACATGAACGCTGATTTGATTTTCATATCATATTAAAATAAATAAAATTAAATTATACATATTTATATTATAATTTAATTATTATATCTATGTTATAAATATCATATATTTTTATTAAAACCATCTTTAATACATTCCATGTAATTTGTGAGTGAATCACATCACTTTGAGGAGACAGTAGTCCACACATCCACAAATGATGTTTTCGTATTCCCAAAAAATGGAAATCAAGAATTCATGTGTTTTATAAAACATAAATATTCATAAAAACATTATACATATAATATATATCATATAAATACAATAATTACATCATTATACCCAACCATTAGAAGTTGTAACAAAAGAACCAGTGACGTCGGTTTGCAAGGTGATAGTCCACCATAAACAAAAATGATGAGTATGTATCCCATTTTATGAAAGTGTGTGAAGTTTTATAACATAATCAGGACATAATATTTTTTATATTTAATATAATTATATTATTATATAATCATGATATAAAAATATTTGAAGGGGTGGAGAATGAAATAAAAATAGTTCTTGTTGAAAAATGTTACATCTTCTTCGAGTAACCCCATTTGGTTTGATGAAAATGAATTCCATGGATTGATTTCATCCCAAAGAGACTATTATAGGATGAGGGGAGGGATTTTGGAAGAATATATTTTTAGGGTTTTGATGAGACAAAATGCTTTAGAGGTGTGAATATGTGATTGGGGTGAGTGTCATTTCATTGTGGAGGAGGTGTGACATTCTTGTAAATAGAAAAATTTAGACACTATTTGGATGTATCCCTTACCTCATGTTACACAAAATTGAAAATAATGGGATTTATGGAAATTAATGACAATAAAAACTTTCAAAATAAAAAAATAAGTGATGTTTTTTAGTGTTGTTCCCTAAATTTTATGCTCCCCTACTTTTACCATTTTTGTTTCTACTAAGGTAACATGTTTTCTAACATATGTATTTAATCTTTTAAGACTAAAATATAATGAAACCTGATATATAATTTTTATCCCATAACTCTAAATAATATATCAAATATATAAAATAAAAAACAAGTGTGTTTTGGTAATTAAGTTTTTACAATATCATAAGTAACTTACAAAAGCACTAGTCAAACCGTAACCGTGTTAACAATGTTTTTTACTATATAACAATCAATATAGACATTATAATGGAATAATCAGTTCTTTATTGTAAAATTAATTATATTTATTAACATTTACAAATACAAATAAATAAGATAACAGTTTTTTAAAATTTATATCAGTAAACAAAATATCATTTTTTTAAAATATAAATTTTGACATTTTTAATTTAATTTTATTATAAAAATATCAAGACAATGATATAATTAAAATATATTAATTTAAAATATATTAAACATGGTGTATTCATCCAAAAATTATTGGATAATAGTATTTTTCTCAATTTTTCTCAATTTTAATATTTTTAGTATCATTTATCTTAGTTAATTAATAAATAAATAATTACTCCATTTGTGTTTCTATAAAATTATAAATAATTATACCATCACTATAAATTAATGATATATTATAATGATCAATAAAAATAATTTATATTTTATACGGTTATGTGTAGCCCAAAATATTATTTTTTCTAAATCTCAAGGATTTATAAATGATAAAGGTAAGTAAGTTTCCTTTTCTTTTTCCTTACTTAACTTATAATATAGGTCAGTTTCATGGAATAATATACATATAACTTAGAAAACTTACTCCAATAAGGTATATTATTTATGAATGGACCAAAAAATGGGTATTTAAAATGTGCCTATGTCATTTTTCACATTAAGATTAATGTTTATCCACTATGTAAACTCATTTATACCTTAATCACTGTGTTTAGTTTTAATTTATTTCACTAATATTTTTGGTGAAAAACTAATTTGAATCTATTAGGAATTATAATTTTTTATTATTAATAATATTTAATAAATTTTTTCTAAATTGAAATCATATAAATGGAATATATTAATTTAATACATATCCTACATATGGGACGAGACAATGAGTTTTTAAAGAGAAAATGTTCAAAAGATTGCTATGTTTTTATATCATTTTTTAATATTAAAATGACACTAATAACCTAAATTTTGTTAATATTTTTATAATTTATATAATTATACTTTAATACCAATTAAAAATATAATTTATCATTATAAAATATTTAGATGAAAAATCAGTTATTACTTAAAATGTATAAATTGTTTCACTATTATCAAAAAATGAAACCTCACAGAAAATTACCAAATAATCTACCAAAGTTAATTTTGATATTATGATTTCAAAAAATAAGTTTCATTTATAAATTTAAAATTATTAATCGGTCAAAATTTATATTTAAAACACATTATCTATTAAAAGCTGGAAAAATTGCCGTTAAAAAAACACAACTTTTATAAGTTTAAAATTGTATTTGTTCTTATGTTATGCCTAACAAATCTATTGGTTTAATATCAAAACTATTTTATTGAATATATTTTATATATATTTAATTAATATAATTCACTCATAGTAATTGACTTAATATATTCTAAACTAACTATATTGTAATGTCTTGAGGTGTTACATTTTCCTAATTTTAATTAAATTTCATCCTAAAAATTCAAACATGATCTCATTAATATAGGTTTTTCAATTTTAAAACACTATTATTGGAAAAACCAAATCATAAATAATGTTAATAAAAAATCTTACGAATAAGATGGAAAATGTAATGAAATGGTCACCACAAAAATAATCTTTAATATTGGAGAACATTAGTAAAAGCAAGAACATATAAGAGAAATATAACTATGATGTTATTGTGGAGAGTGATAGGAAGAATTGATCACATTAAAGTGGGTGATTGACCATAATTACATAAACTATAGGTTTAAAAATGTTCCTTAATATCATAAAAATGATTATAATTGGACAAAAGTTTTGTTTCAAGACCATTATCTAAGAGTTGATGAATTATTTTACTATATAAGAATATAATTAAATATATGTTTCTATTTAATAAACATGATATTATTCTTCGGGTGATCCTTGAACTATTTATACTTCATCTGTTAGAACATGATGCATCATGTAGTGAAGTAATTCATGAACCTCTAAAAACTCATCCAATGACAAACTTGAGTCAATTCATATATGGTTAACTTTTATAAAATATTATAATCCAACTCGTCAGATGGAAGGTCATTGAATGAAATCTTCATTAATTTCCTAAACAATATGATGTATCACTTAGTAGTCACTCATCAAACAAGTGAATTCCTTTATCATGTTTTCTCATAATACATGGTAATAAATTTAATTACTATAAAATATTATCAAAAAAATATATGCTTCATGATTCTGAAAATATAACAAAGAATTTTAGATAGAGTCTGTAAATTAAAAAAGATGTTAACTCCATCAATGAGTGGATAATTTGGTTTTCAATAATCCGGGAATTATTTCACTAGTGGTGAGTAAAATCCATTTTACATTATCCATATCAATCATCTCTTTATCCAACAATCATTACATCAACTTTAAGGAAATTCTAAGGGTTTCATTTCCCTTAATCCTACATCTTCTAAGTAGTTCATCTTATCACTGAATAATTTTTTTTATTCATCAGTACCATTCCATATATGCATTCAAGTACTTGATAGAATGTTGTATAGTAAAATCCAGGTATATTTCATAATTCTTATAACCAGTACATCATATGTAAAATAACAAATTAACATAATTATTGAATTAAAATATGGTATATTAATCATTCCTCTCATTATGTGGTTGTATAATAAGCTTGACCATGACCCATTAGAGTCTTTTTGGGAGTATTCCTTTGATGCTTGAGAATTTTATTTATAGTTTACCACCTCATTGCAGTTGAATTATTGTACATTGGAAACCTTTTTATTACCTTTTAAATCACAATAATGGTGGAATTTATCATCAATCTTTTAACAAACTCTCATTTATTTTAAATATATACTAGAGTGTTTATTTCCACAATTATCACATGTGGTATAATACTTCCTCTTATTATTTCCAATATTTATATTTTTACTATATATAATCTTGTAATATTTTTTCACTCTAAATACATAATACTTATATAATTTTTTTTCTATCTCATTATCACATGATACAATGTCTTCAAATGATGAGAACATTTGGGAGATCAGTTCCCTTCAAAATATTTGTTCTAGACCATAAAATAGAAGATATTTATTACTCTTTGGATCATGTGCATTGGTGAGGCTCCCATTCCTTCTTCTAGGTTCCAATTCTATGTCATGACATACACTATAATAAGTCATATAATTATGTAAAATAAATGTATAGTATCGAAACTAGTAAAATACATAACATAAATTAAAAAAATTATATGCATATAATATAAAAATCATAAAAGTGGTTTTTTTAGATTTTCATCTATAAATATACTCAAATACTGTCTAAGGGTTATGTTTTCTAATCTACATTTTCATAGATCATGTTATCACATTTTCAACTAAACTTCATTTGATACCAACTGTAATGCCCCGACCCCAACATCCCATTCCAATGCCATTCTTTATTACATTGTAATGATTACAAGGAATGAAATCCCAAATGACCAATCAAGTTGTTTTTTTGTAAAAAAATATTACATACATGATATCCATAATATATTGGGAATGGAAAATAAATTATACCAAAAGAAAAACCCCAACATCTTTGAAAATCATTCCAAAAAATCTCATTGTATCCTAGAGAAATGAAAAAAATAAGGGTGAGCTTAAATACTCAGTAAATATTATATATAGTTGAGTTAATAATGAATTAATGATCATAATTTTTAAAGAACGGTAGATAATCAAACACACATTCCATGATCCCAATAAACTGAGAATGAAATATATCAATAGATTTTTTCATAGTTAAAATATTCTGGATAATAATAAATGGAATGAAGGAAATGATTAATTATTGGATGTTGTATATCTGTAACATGAACTAACATTCCTTCAAAACAAATTCTCATCAATGTTTATGTTTGTGGGTAGAAACCTATTTGATTCTTCATTGAAACAAACAAGAAGGGTTTTTCACCAACTAATTTCATCTCATGAGACTACTAATGCATCAAGGGTATTAATTACAAAAATCCCCAATATAATAATTTCTAATAAAAGAACATTTCTCAAATATCTAATAAAATATTATATAAATATATAGTTTTTCTTATCATCAAATATCTATATTGGCTAAAGGATACAGATTTAACAAATATTTCTCCATTTAATCAAATAAACTTCAAAGTAAACACCATATATTAAAATGGAATACGATTTAGACAATATCCATATCAATAATACAATAATATATATATTTAAGTGGAATAAAATCTCAAATGAAATAAGATAACGATAACATGATTGTTTCCAGAGGATGTTAATGATCACAAATGAAAGTTGGATTACAAAGATAACTTTTACAAAATAGTAATTTTCAATTCAAAACCCTTTGGATGAGATAATTCAATATGAAGAATTAAATACTACACGGTATGAATGATTAATGATTTTAAATGACAAATGGGAATTATATACACCAAAAAAATGAAATGAATGGGGAATACAACATAACTCTGACAGAAATAAAAGTGAGACTAAAAAATCCCTTATATTGTATTTAATTTTGGGTAAAAATACATTAAAATATTTTATAATGGTTTTTTGAACTTTACTAATTTATAAATAAACCATAATGAAATTTATAATATAGTATATGATATTCTTATTATATGTTATTACCATTTTGTTAATAATTTTTTATTATTTTCTTTGTTACATGGGTTAATTTCCTTGTTTTTCGAGTATGTTTTGACAAGTTATTTTTTTCTTATTACATAGATCACGATTTAGAAATCTAAATAAATTAAACCATAATATAAATATAATATATATTTAGTATACATGTATTTATATTAATTTATAATATCTTGTGCCAGGAGATAAAATGCACTGTTCATGGAGACGGTAGGCCGTACATTGGGATGGACGACGCTTCCATTTTAAGTCATATTAAAATAAAAAAATTAAATAATATATATGAATATGATAATTATAGTAGCATATTTATGTTATTTATATCAAATATTTTTTTATTAAACCCATTATTAATAGATTCTATGAAATTCGTGAGTGAATCACATCACTTTGAGGAGACGATAATCAATACATGAACAAACAATGTTATCATACTCTTAAAAAATTGAAATCATGAAGGTATGTGTTATATAGTAATTAAAAAAGTTTTAATATATTAGAAATATCATATATTGATTATATAAACTATAAATCCATCATTATCACCATCCATTAAATGTGGATATAAATGAAATAATGACATATGTTTGAGAGGCAGTAGTCTACCGTACATTCAAACGATGATTGCATATCTGATTTCATGAATGTGTGTGAATTTGAAGGACAAAAAATTTTAATAACAAAATATATGTATATTTAAGATACTTCGGTTATTATATGAGTGTGATATAAAAATAATTGAAGGGGTGGAGAAAGAATTAAATCAAAAGTTCATGTTGAAGAAGTTTACCCCTTCATCAGGTAAATCCCTTTAGTTTACATGGAATGACATCATATTCTTGGATTATTTAAAAATTGGGTATTATATAATTATGGTAGGTATTTGGGAGATTATTTTGGAAGGGTTTATTTGAGTTAAAATGCTTGAGAGCTTTGATAATGTTAGGGGGTTAGTACGTTGGTATAGTGGAGGAGGATGGAAATTCTTTTAAATACCACAAGAAAACAACTATTGGGAGGTCTCTCTTACATTGTGGGCCTAAAATATTAACATATAATAGTTTTTAAGGAAAATAGGGTCAATAAAAACCTCTCCTACATAATTGCTTTTTTATTTTTTTAATTTTGTTCCTTAACTTTTATGTATCCCCACTTTTACCATTATGGTTTTTATTAATGAAATTAGTTTTCTAACATATGTATTTTATCTATTAAGAGTAAAATTAAAGGATCATTACTATAGAATTTTTATCAAATTATTCTAAATAATATATATATATATATAATATAAAATTAAATATATTATGTGTGTTGGTAATTAATTCTATCATCGAGGAAAGTAACATGGAGAAACACTTTTTAAACTGTAACAACAATAATAATGTTTTTTACTATTTAACTATAAATATAGTAATTATAATAGAATACATGATCCATCAGTGGACTATATTTTTTATTAATTAAAATTTACAAATAAATTTATATAATATCAGATTTCTATAAAATTTAAATCGATTAATATAATTTCATTTATTATAAAATATAATTAATGTCAATTTGGAAATTATTAATTTAATTAGAATATTAAAATATCAATAAAATTATTTAATTAAGATATATTAATTTTAATTCTATGTAACAAGATATATTTATTAAAAATATTATTGGTGAATAATAATTCACTAAATTTTCTTCTCTTTTAATATTTTAATATTATTTAACATAGTTAATTATTATTTAATTATTACTGTATTTGAATTTCTAAGGCATTAGAAATAATTATTTCAAATATAAAAAATAAATTTAATTTATTATGATACAAATAAATCATTTTTATTTAAATAGGATATGTATAACCTAATATATTATGTTTTTTCCATATCTCAATGATTTATAAATGTTAAAGGTATGAAAGGTTTATTTTTGTCTTTTTTCCATCACTTATTATATATGTCACTTTTATAGAATAATATCCAAATAATTCATAAAAACTGAAAAAATATTGGATAAGGTCTATATATGGCTAGACAATGGGTTTTGGACCAGGCTGTAGTTGTTTTTTCATATTAAGAATAAATTTTAACCACTAGGTAAACTTATTTTTACCTTAATCGTATAATTAATGTTAGTTTATTTGACTAATATTTTTTTCCAAAAAATAATTTAATCCTAGTATAATTCAAAAATTATAAATTAGTTTAATTAGAAATATGGAATCCAATTTCCCAAATTAAAATCATATAAGTAGATGAAATTAATTTAAAATTAATCCCACAGATGGGGTAAGACAATAGGTTTTTAAAATGAAAATGTTCAAAATATTGATACACTTTTATATAAAATATCAATATGGAATTGATTATAATGAAATAAAATGGATTAATATATGTATAAATGATATAATTTAACTTCAAAACTAGTTAAAAATATAATTTATCTTTATAATTTATTTTGACAAAAAATCAGTTTTTAATTAAAATCTAGTATTATTTTACAATTCATAAAAAATGGAACGTCCCAAAAAAAATATGAAAACTTAATTCTTTGTAAATTTTTATGTTTTTATTTCCAAAAAAAATTATTTTATCCAATGAAATTTATTAAAGTGTCATAATTTAGATTAAAAACAATTGCACCATTAAATGGTGAAAAAAATTGCCTTTATAAAAGTATAGCCTTTGATACGTAAAATTGGATTTGTTCTTATCTTATGATTATAAAATATATTGGATGAATGAAAAATATATATTATTGAATATATGATATATATTTCATTAATATAAATCAATAGTATTAATTAATTTAATCTATTCTAAAATAAATATATCATAATGTCTTGGGATTTTATAATTTTATTTGTGTTGGTTATATAAATATGATGTCCTAATGAACCAACATGACATTCTATGATTTATAATGATTTTTATTGGGAATATTTTAATTCATTATGGTTAGATAATTATATTTTTCATAATGGAAATGATTTTCTCATCAAGGGTAAAAAATTATGTTTTATGAAGTTGTTTTTCATGGGTTGTCATGTTTTCTTTGGAAAACGCATTATTATAATTTATCTTGACATTAATTTTTAATATGTTTTATGAAAATATTTAAGAATAAAATTTTAATTCATGTATAAGTAAATAAATTTCTAATTTAAAGGATTATTATGTTATTGGAAAAATAATTTATGTGATCTCAGGGTTTTAAGGTAGTCTAAAAAGTTAAATTTTATGTTCGTTTATGCCTATTAATATTATTTTTGTTCTCATATGAATTTTAGAAAAAAATGGTTTACAGTTTAACAGAAAAATGATAACGTCATGTTGAAAATAATGAAAATTATTCATAATATAAAAATAAGTTTCATTTAAAAAGTTCTGTACTGATTAGAAATGGGTACTAAGTGGAATTTTTCCCTTTCTAATGTATGAGTTCATTATATAAATGTTATGAAAAACTTTATTAATTTATATACCTAAAAAGGTCCTTAAGAGTTAAATATATTTAATTATTTATTTAAAACTCGTGATTATGTAATATTTTAATATAACGTCTTTATATCAACAATAACTTATAATCAAATAATCAATATCTTTGGAGATTCCCTATATAAATATCAACTAATATTGGATTTGATCATATTTTGGTCAAACAATGATTGTTTATTTCCAAAAAAAACTTGATTCTAGTTCAAATACGACATATGGAATAACATGTTACTACACTAATGATGTATTTAGAGTTCCATTATTCCACATTATGGTGTTCCGTGATTGATTTGGTCAAATATTTTTTGTAATCATCATATGGAATTGTTATCAGGTGTTACAAGGGGTCTAGATATTTTAATGGTCTTAGAGTTGCTTTTAATTTAGTTTAGTTCATTTTTTAATTTCATTGAAGACATGATGCGTTGTGTTTTTTCATACCCACGACTAGTTAATTGGGGATCATCAATATTCCCTCTTACATTTATATATTCCTAATAAATTCTTTCTAGTATAAAAAAATAAATCAATATAATGAGTTGTTCATCAGTATTCATTCCAAGAATGATTCCAATGATGTTTGTTCATATATAATCAATCGTTATTCTCGAATGAACTACGCATCAATTATTTCATCAATTTTCATCATAAGGGTGCCTCAATCTCAACATGAATTTATTTATATTAATGTTTTTAGGATGATCTATTAGTAGTGAATGTAGTTTTTTTATGGAGGGACTACATTAATTCATGGTATTTTTAGATTGGATATGTTAGAATCAACACTCCAAAGGTTTTGAGATGAGGAGGAGGCAAGGTGCTCATGTATTGGTTGAAGTGTTAGCAAGGAATGAATACGATATGGATGGTTTGTCAGAGGTAATTTTTAATAATTATATAAATTGGTAGATTAGATATTAATTTGTCTTCAATTATGTAGTTATCTAAGAAAATGTGTATTCAAACCAGCAATTGTTTTTGATGTCCATGGTAAACTGATTAGATTCTCCATGGTTGGTAGGATTACATTCATGAATTGGACCGTAGATGAAGGGTTTTATTAAATGGGAGGCTTCCCATAATCAATTAGGACTGTAAATATCCTAGGTTGGTGGGGAAGAATCAAAATTACATTTAGGGGTGATAGATGAATGATCTTTTAGTAAAACGATTAAAGTCAGCTACATTGGAATAACTTTAGGTGGTTGCTTCATCTTTTCTATAGTGGTAAGACCAGTGAGGATTCATGTAATCAATATTGTAACTATAGATATTTAATGTGGCTTGGAAATGTTGGAGATATCAGATAGATTTATTTTTCTTTCACTTTAGAATTATTTCTTGGAAGAAGGGGCATGCATGGTTTTTAGCTATCATTATGATGGGTTGATGGAGCATGGTCAGTTATATTTAAATCATTGATTCACTTCATGACTATAAAATAAAGATGCATGGTTTGAAAACACATAATTAAGAGGTAGTGTAATTGATTTTATCATCCATTTTTTCAATTATATATTACATATCTAGGAAAACAATTAGTGATGGAATTCATTCAAATTAATAAAAAATAAGATGAAAAAATTATTATGCCCGACAACAAGTATGTCAAAAATGTATATTAACAATTTGAATCAATTTATGAATTTAATTTTATTAAAAAATTAATAAATCAATTAAAATTATTGATTAAATCCTGAGAAAAAAGTAAATATAGATAACTTTCAAAATTCAATAATAAAATTTAATAAATGAATGTGTGACATTTTTAAAAATTGAATCAAAATATGGGTTATTTACTAAATAAAAAAATTTAATAAAACATTAAAATATTTTTTTAATCTAAATGTTAATATAGTTCTTGATTTATCTAAATTAATAAAAAAACATCAGCTACCTATTTTTTAAATATATATGGTATTAAGTTATATTGAAATTAAATTTGAATTTTTTATATATTGGGATGCCATCAATACATTACACATAAACTATTTTACATCCCAAAAATACATAGATTTAAATTTATTTAATATCACGACCTCCATATACTAATGTACAAAAATTATATTGAAATTAATTTACTGATTTCTCAATCGGTGTATTTATTTTACCGTGTATATAAATCTACGTGTTTGTCCCATTTATATTCAAAAAAGATATATTATTCCTGGAGTAGAATTTATAAAATTAATAGGGATTGTAATTTTCAAAAGTGTAATGTCCAATAATACCTTTATCCCAAGTTCCATATATTGTAGTTTCAATTTACACATTATTGATACATCTCAAATGAAATTTTTATTAGTTAATTAAGTCTTATTCATATGGGATCAATATTCCCCTCAGCTAAATTAATTCTTTTTTAACCATTCATAAAATATTGAATAAATTGAAATTATATTCCATAGATGTGTGTAAAAATTACTATTAAATGACATTTAATTAATACTCACAAATGTAATTAATATTGCACCTTGTGCCTAATGCCTTAGAGATTCATTATAGCATCCAAATAGTAAATTTTACTCTAGTATCAATGTACTTATATAAAATTTATTTTGATTTGGATCTTAGGTGTGTTTTCATCATAAAGGACATGATACATGTGATTACATTCCAACATTTTGTTGTATCATGTTATTGTTTTGATTCCATAATGATCATTTCACTCACACATCATTTTCTAGTTCTAGGACCACATTACCATGATATTAGTGAAAAAATTCACTCAAAATTAATTTGAATCACACAATATTAGAGTTAATGATATTTATCAAATTTATTATCATATTTGAACTAGGAACAAATTTATTTAGCTTAGTGAATATATTAAAAAAGTAGAGAATAAACTAAAAAAATTTCAATGAACATATTTTACAAATAGATTAATTTATTTATTTAAATTATTTTTTGTTTTTTATCGTATATTATATAATATATTGAATAAATTATAAAAACATAGAATATTTTATTTAAATATCCATGAATAGTTTGTAAAATAAAATTTAAAATTAATAATAAATATGTTTAATTCATTTCCCCATTCTAATTCATCAATTCCATATTATATTATATATGAATTAAAAAATATTATAGTTTGTTAAATATTATGAAAGGATATAAACAAACATAATTTTTTTATTATTCCAATATTAATGAGATAGGATATCCCTTAAGATTCTAGGCATATAGATTGAGCTATTTTTCTAGGTTGTTGTACCCTTTGAAAAATTAAAATTAAAATTATTTAATCATCATAAATTTTGATAAAAATATTAAAAATTGAAAGATAAATAGAGGAGAAGATCATACTAGGTTATTTTTTCCTGAGAGGTGCTATTATTTTGAAAATATATGTCTTTACTACAAAGGATTATCCCAAATTCATTGGAAGATATTGTTTCTATTATAGAGACAACTACATCCACCAATATATTGTTTCAGTTCCATTCAGAGGTCAACATTGTTAATGTTATTTAGTTCGACCCCTCTACTAGTATGATATATTTAATATTGTATGTGAGAAAGGATAAGTTAAGTTGTTTAATAGTTTAGTTATATCATATCATCATCCTCTATTAGATCCAATGATAATGTAGCATGGTAAGGTTGAAACAAGTGAGAGTTAACAAGTATTTAGAATTCAATTCTATTTAAAAAAATTAATTTGAAATTAGTATCATCATAATCATAAATAGAATATTGTACTTATAATTTATCATTATTATCCATGTTGAAATAATTTTCTAATGTATCACCTTATACATGATATTTATAGTGATGTTGAGGGAATATTACATTCACTATAGTTTCAAGAGATTAATTTTATCCATCATCTACTTCTTTGGAGGACTTGTATTTATTTTTCATGATCAATAATATTAATTCATCATCAATATAATCTAGAAAAATGTTTTTTACATCTTATCCAACCATTATTGTGGCTTTATATAGGGAATAACTGAGAAAATTATTAATGAATTCATCATCTTTATTTATTCATGATCCAATGTACCAATTAATATAATTTATAGCTCCCCAAAATAATCAAATGTTTTTTAATTTGGATATCATTCAAGATCATCATCATTTAGTATGTGAATCCATTAATATGATTTTTTAAAATCACAACTTGGAAGATTGGGTGAAAATTTAAAAGTAGATGTTTCTATTTAATGATCATCTCCCTCTTTTATCATTTGTTGTAATTATCTCTATAGGTGAGATCCCTATTTAAATCATTATTTTATATATAAGGGTATTAAGGGTTGTACTAGTAATATTTTTTGTATATTAATCCCATAATCTTGATACTAAAGAATCTAATTCATAATTTCTGAATTTGAGTTTTAAAAGTAAATTCGGTGATATTTCAAATGCTTTTGAGAATGATTTATCATAGGTGAGTCAGATGTTTAGTCATCCATCATTAATGGTTTTATTAGGATATATTGTTTCATTATGCGTGACTAGGGTATGATAATATAAATTTATAGGAGACATATATCATCAATTAATTTTATGTCTCATATTTGTTTTTACTTTGATTGATGGAGGTTCGTGTTTTGGCTCAACATCTAATAAAAATTCAACCTTAATGTTTTAATATTTGATAATGAGATATCATTTTCTTTTTAATGGTCATCATTTCTTCTATCTTTTGGTCATTAAAAATATGTTTACTTGTATAATAAGAGAACAACATTAGGATAATGACAATAATTATAACATGAATCCATTCTTAAAGGAAGTGTTAATCCATTTTTTTGGTTTTTAGGTGTCCTGGGAAATTGGAAAACAATTTACCAAGTGTTTTGGAAATATGAGTTATTAACCTTACTATTATGAAATGGTACCATGTTGATGGATGTATCTAGTAACATGGCCTTATAAAAAAATTATTTATTTGAAACAGTAAATGAAATATAGTTCTAGCTAAGGTCATTTCCCATGGAATATTGGTCCATTTTTCGTTATCTCAATAAATTATGTTTCTTTTATTAAGATTAATAAAATATGATATGTTATGTCAGATTATTATTTTAATTAAATATATCAAAACGAAATAGAATTTAGTAAGAATAAATATGGAGTGAAAGGGAGAGGTCTGAGGATGATCGTATAGGTTCTATATTATCAATTTTGAATCTAACCCAACAATCAAGTAAATACCATTCCATGATTAACCTTATATATCTTAGTTTTAAAACTGCACAAAAATAGGATAAAAATATATTTAAAATCCACACCTCTGCATCCTTATTAAAGGTTTCAATAATTTACTCCACTATGTTACTCAATATCCATTCACATGACTCTCTCACATGTCATTAATTTCATAGCCCTCAAAGATCCACTGGTATAGTATATAGTCCATGACAAGGGTTAGGTAATAACATTGATAGATTATAGAATTTTGTCATTGATATAAAGGGGATAATATTAATATTTGTCTACATCTCACTATTTCATTTTTGTTGAAAGTGTACGAATTAGAATATAATTATTTCAAGAATACAGATTCGAAATGCCTCTAAAATTTCTTCAGATGACCTATCCCCTATATTAATTCTATAAGATTATGATGTTTTAAAAATCACTTAAATATCATAGAGTTTATGAAAAACGATATAACATGGATAAAGAGTAACAAAACAAGATTGAATTGAAATATTATTTTAAAACTACAAATTTAAATACACCCTAATTAAAAAAGGCTTGGGTGAAGGGTGAGTTTTAAATACATTACCACGGGGAGGGGAAATAATTATAGTCATTGTAGAATCTATTTTTTTTCATATTTCATTTTTTTCAAAGTGGAATTTCATTTTGTAGTTAGATCAACTCTATGTGTCCATGTGGAGGGTGAGGATTTAATTATAGGGGGTTATATTGAGTCTCGTAATTTAATTAATATGATGGATCAATGAATAACTTATAGAATAATAAAAACAGAAGAAATCCACTCCATATTTATTATTATAAAATTCTTGTTTAATCTGTAAATTTTATAATAGGCACATGATTTTAATTCTGTGGGAATTTTTTTTCTTTGGAAAAGTGGAAATGTAGTTTAATTTGTGGGATATAGTAAAATTAGTCATGCATAGATGTGGGACTTTTCTCAGTATTATCATAACTGTCTTTGTGGGATTCATTGTTGAATGGTATTTGTGTCTACTCTTTGTAAACGATTATACCCTCATTGAATCTCCCTCAAAACTGAGATATAATATAGTAGTCAAGAATTGAGGACCATTACGTCATCTTGCTAAGCTCATTATACATCTGTTTATATTTCTATTGAAAATGATTGGTTGATTCCAAAAATAATGAAGTACTTTTTGTAACTGAGCTTATTCATATCATATAACTTCTCCAATGGTGTATTTTGGGTTCTATTCTTCTTCCCTAAAGTATTTTACACTTTATTTATACAATAAATTCATGTGAGAAACACATGGATTTCTTTTTAGGTTCTATGAGGTTTATGATGATTGAAGTTGGAAAAGAGATTATTTGAATTGTGTCTGTTTCGTGCTATAATTTAATCAAACAATTTATGTTATGTGTCAATTGTAGACACAACTATTGAATTGGGGATCATTTATGTTATGTCACCTTGTAATGTGTACACATGCTATGAAAATAATCATGAAAATAATTAAATAATTTTGATGGATCAATAGTATATATTCATTTAAAAATTGATACCAATGATCGTAAATCATGATAAATCTGTATTAATGCTTGGATGAACTAGGAAAAAAATCATTTGAATACGCATTAGTATCAAAATCCTTCAATAAAAACGCTTACTTATTTAGGATTGGTATTTGCTAATGATTTAGTGAGATCAAATATAGTTATTTTACTGTGTGAGTACTCTGCTTTACCCTAGGATGGGAATGGATTTGTTGGACTACCCATTGGACAAGGTTTATCCTAATGAAGAGGAAATGATGCTTTTGTGTTGGTTAATGTGTTGTGAAGTATGAATTATGTTAAGGTTGGTTTATGGGAGAAAATAAGTAATTATTATAAACTTATATCATGGGGATATCCATTGGTCATCACAAAAAAATATGTCCATAGAACCCTAGGATCATATAATCAATTTTCTAGAAATTCCATGGTTGATTTACCTTGTACTCCTTAGTTGATTGGGTTGTAGTCATATGACTGATAATAGATAACAAGATGTAGTAGGTTGGTGTTTCCCTAGAGGAACATAGGTTTGTATATGATGTAGGATTATGGATATTAAGGAATGATTGAAAACAATACTTCGTACAATCATCTATTTCGTATGGGTTTTACAATCAGTTGAATAGTGATATATTTATGAGTAATCTACAATATTTATTTTATAGTAGGTTTAATGTGGCTTCAAGAGGTTATTATCCTAACAATTGAGATCTAGTGATCATTTTAAATGCAGAAATAGAATATTAAAAAGTTTTTTGTTCATAGATTATTTAGAAACCATGAACATGGGGACCAATAGGCCTCCCGATGTCATTACAGTTGGTTTATTGAGCACAATAAGTTATAATTTCATGGTTCTATCACTTCCTAACTGCCTAATTTTCTGCACAATTATTATACATACCATATTGAATAATTTTCATGGTTCTAGTTTTCCATTTTTTATCCATATCAAGCATATCACATATATATTGTTTGCTATGGGATTTTTCTTAGACTAATAAATACAAAAATAAAAAATTAAACCATCGCGAGGAAAATTGGACTATTAATGTTTTAATCTCACAATTTAAATACATGTATGGATTTAATTAAATTCAAAAAATATTAAAACTAATAAAATTAAATATTATACCAATTTAGAAAATAAATCATTAATAATTTAAATTTTTTTTAAAAGAATTTGAAAATTAAATACCCAAAAAATTAAAATTTTAAAATTTGAATAAATACAAGACATTGTTCATTAAAAAAAATAGAATAAATACTTAAAAACATTATTTAGTCCAATTATAAATGATGTTATGTATTGTTTTAAATTATGTAAATCACATTAATTAACCCATTATTAATTATACTAAATTATATTTTACATTCAAATGAAATTAAAAATTTATAGATTTTTTCATATCATGAAAGAGTAGGATTTAGCTATACATTCAAAATTATTATATTGTATAAGTGATTAATGGATTATAAATTCATGGAGAGTGGATTTTTTCTTTCAATTTTACTCCATTCAATGAGGATGTACTATGTAGATTTCAATCTTTGAAAATGTGAGATTATTTTTTCTCATCATTATTTTAATAGTGTAAAACTTATATCACTATTTGAGGTATTGTGAACCATAAAAAACTTATTTTTTTTGGAATTAGAATAGGTTTTTGTAATTTGATATGTATTTTAAATATCATTATATATACCATAACATAGAAAGAATAAAGTAGCACATTTTTCATGTAATATGATTAGAGTTTTACCATTGTGTAGGATAATTAATAAAGTATACTATACACCAATGAGAACAAACCCCAGATTCTCCTAAACCATTCCATAATCCTTTAGGCACTAATACAGGGCCTCTCCCTCACCGGTTTCTCCTTGATGACCTAGATCGGATGCCGCTGGATTCTGCTCCGCCCTCCTGATCGGAGGGGGGGGGGTATCGCGCCTTCTTCAAGATGAGAAGAGTCGACCCCCCTCCAAACCCCATCTTCCTTTACTGAGGATATCTCTTTCTCTGAAAGTCCCAAAACGTTTCTGCGAGGCTCCCTAGCTTTCCCTACTTTTAGTGGAGCTCAAAAGTGCTTTATACCTCACCAAATTTACCTTAGTGGATCGATTCTGTCTTCATCGGCCTTCGATTGAATTGTTTGAGAGGTTTTTCTTCGATTCATGGGAGCTACAGGAGCGTGCGGTCATTGGTTTGCTTGACCAGAGGCATTTCATTATTCTCTTTGGATCTGAAGAATATTTTATCACAGCCTGGTCTAGGGCCCCTCAAAAATGAAACATATTCTCTTTCTACATGTTTCGCTAGAGTTTTGATTTTTATATTCGGCGTCACCCTTCGACGATTGCGACCTGGGTAAGCCTTCCTAGCCTTCCGCTCTCCTTTTAAAATCTGTCCAT
Organism: Viscum album; assembly: GCA_963277665.1. NCBI lineage: Eukaryota > Viridiplantae > Streptophyta > Magnoliopsida > Santalales > Viscaceae > Viscum > Viscum album. Next base: position 289,424,952 of record OY728139.1, read on the forward strand.
TCTGTCTGCTATAAGTAACATGGTGGGAAGATATCTGTGCTCTGATCATCACACTGAGGTTGTATGCCATCCTATTTACCCGAGAATCTGTGCAAAATTTAACGTTGCAAGAGCACTGGTACGTTGTATTTGGGTTATGGATGAGAAATAATTTCGCTGGAAATCGGAGGTTGTGTTTGAATCATGGATGTTTTACTATGTGTCTTGCGACCATTTTGGCCATCCGACATTGGTGTGTCGTAGTGGTAGAATGGGTGGCTGCTCACAATTGATAAAGTTGAAATCCAGTGGAGGTGGTGTGGCTACTGTCTTGGACCAGGCTGTGAGAACGGAGGTCACAGGGAATTGGTTGGCAGTGAGTAGGGGTGATAGTGGAGACAATATTCGGGTGGGAGCCTATACAACAAGCAGTGCTATGATGGAGGCACATTTGGGTCAAGACCAATTGCATAGGGTGAACTAGGATAATGTTACAACGACCCCTGCATGCTCTCCTGGTATGAAACCGGTGATGGTGTCCGCAAATCTGTCAGTGAGGCAAGTTTTTCAGAGGTTGAGGAATGATCTGGGTGCTGGACAACATCCCTTGCCAGAGGACACAGATTATTTGTTTCAATCAGGGCCTGCTTCTGTAGTTTCTCTTGAATACACAGATTGTGTGGATAAGTAAATGCAAGTGGTCACGACCTGAAATTGGTTGGATGGTCTGGAAGTCGAGGAGTTACCTGTTGTGGATGAAGGAGTTCAACGGGTTGAAGATTCTCAGAATGACTCCCGGAAAGGAGAGGCTGATGAGGGTGCAATGGAAAGGGTGTCATGTGATGGTCTTGATATTGCACCAGACTCTCACTGTCTTTCCCCAAATGATCAGAACAGGCAACCTCAGATTATGGACGAAGGGAGCTTAGCTGTTGCAGAGGATATTCTTGTGTGGAAGGATATTGGCTGTAATGATTTTGCCTCTGTGAAGGTCACTGGGAAGTGGGGAAATATTTCGGAAACTGATAAGGAAAATAGTGGTGCTATTAGGCCCTCTTTCAGGGATATTATTCTGATTGGAAGAAGGAAGGCTTCTGAAAATGATTGTATTATGACCGCTCCACCTAGGAGAATTCCCAGGAAGGACTGCTCTCAACTTCCATTGCCAGTGGCCACTGAGGCCTCATCTAAGAGGGAATGTGGAGTCATCTAGGTGGCACGTACGCAATACTGCAAGGAGCATCCATCATTGGAAAAGCTGAAGCTTATAAAGAAGTATGCTAAGATATTGAAGCAACATGAAACATCTTCAGAATGTGAATCAACTAATGCAAAGGATTCTCCTTACTATGGATATGAAGAAGGGTATGATTATTATGACATGTAGTTTTTCTGTTTTTTTGGAAATGGTTGGCTATGAGAAAGATGCTCTCCTATAGTCTTCTCTTCTGTTTCATGTACTTTTTATTTTCTTCTAATAAATGGTTAGGGGACACTCCTCTAACTGAGCTTGCTGGGTATATCATACACTAAGTATTCTTAGAATAACTCATATCTCATTTAATGTAAATCGATCGAAAAAAATCATTCCCAATGGGTTTGTAAGGTCATCTGTGGTGAACCAAATAAAATGAATATTATCATTATATAAAAATAATTCTGATGTTATTTAGTCTAATATAACGTGACAAGTATTATTTCCAACTATTTTAAGAATTATTGAATAGAATTTACCCATGTATTATATTTTCATGCATCACGGTTGATATCAACACATTATATTGTTTTGAAAAGTACCTTTTAATAATTATAGATTTGTTGTTTGACATGATGCAAACACTATCCATTATAATAAATTAATTATTTCTGTTGGATTGGAGATCTAGTATGACATAAGGACCTTCCCATTTTATCAATAGTTTTAAAGGTATATTCCCTTATATCATTGGGTTCATATATACAAAAAATAACCTTAAAGGAAGGAGAGAAGGAAAAAAATATTGATCAATGATCCCAAATATTTTCACTAATGACTGTAAACATTTTGTAGTGTGTATATATATTTCTCACCAATATTTTTTAACTCATCTAGTCATAATTGAGACTATTTATATTTAAATAATATATTCAAAGTGGATATTCATAGTGAGTTTCATTGAACCTCAATAAAAAAACCATCATATTTATTATATATAAGGGGATATTGGGATAATTTTATTGAAGTATTGGTTTTTGTGTGATAATACCATAAACAAATAGGAGTTTATCTTGCTAATGTTAATTATCATTATCCATCCTATTATAAAAAATATATAATGGACCCTTTTTTGTATCATCTATATGTTTATTTATTTGGTGGTTTGAAACCTCTATGAGTGTTAAGAGAATTATTTTTCATGTATATTACAAGAAAAAAACTAATTTCTGAACACTAAACATCCTTTCTTAATTGATGGATGAAAATATTCAAGTGTCATAATTTGATTGGAGAGTTTCCCTCTAGACTAATGTGTGTTGTAGGTGCTAGAAAGTACACCCTCTCAAATTATAGGGGTCTCCCCACTTTTAATTATCTACGTAGACGTCTATCAAATCTATTCTTATAAAGAAAATTTTAAAAATTTTGGCCACTATAGAGGATAAATTTCAATTATCACCAAAAAATATATTCATTAATGGATTTATCAAGTAATAGGATCCCATTATAATGAAAACCATTTTCATGGTATATTTGTCTAATTGTAGCATCATATATAGAAGGAAGAAGATCATATTGGTAATTTTAATGTATATTTAATTGATATATTGCACAAAAATATTGATTATTGGTGATTCCAAGCAACGATGTGTGATATTAATGATTCTTTCATCATTATAAATATATTCTACTATAGTAGATTGATTAAATAATGAATCAACATGGGTGTTCTTGGAATTTATAATGTCTGATATTGTTTTATCAAAGGGGATTTCAAAAATGAACCCTCAAATATTATCAATTAAGGCGATCAACTATTACTTATTAATTCAATATTCACTATTAATTATTTTCATTTCCAACTATTGGTCACAATTGATATTTAATAACATTGGTGTTAATACCACTTTATGGGCGTTTCACTTATTTTTAATTATTTTAAATTAAGATTGATTTAATTGATGTTAAATTATTGGAATTTAGATTAAATAAATTATCATGAAAAATTGGGTCATGTATTCCAACCTATTAAAGGAGTTTAAGGAGATCATATGAATTGTGTTACTTCAATAGGAGTTTAATGATCTAATCAAATATATATTAGAAGATTTTTTAAAAAGTTACGATCATTGGAAATTATTTTTTTGTTAGAGTGATTATATTCTTGAATATTAGTAATGAGACCTTGTCTGATTTGCTTATATGTTTCTTGTGGTTTGGGTCATGGGTGTACTTGATATATTAAAAGGGAAAGTGATTAACAGAAGGTCAATCCATTCTAATTTGATGAAAATTTAAAGGAGTTTTGAGAGTGAAAAAAACATCTGTTATGCATTTTCCAAGTTTTTATATATTTTTATGACTTCATGATGCTATATTTTACACGGTTGATGTAGAATGAGTTCCATGATTCAAAGCCCTGTATCCTTTCATATAAGTTGATTTAATTAGATGATACACATAGTAAACAATAATAAACTACACAACGGGTATAATAGATTATTAAACATTCCTCAAAAGTAATACCACATCACATAGGACATGATCAATAATTTGGTGTTTTTATAGATTTTTATACCTCCACACGATAAGAAAAAACTACACTAAAACCCTTTTAGATGAAGGATGGATTCTCCTTAATAGTGGTGTCAATGATAGGAAACTCAATTTTCATGAATTTGGTGGGCCTAAAAAATTATAAACCTCCTTATAATGGATTATTAGTTGTGGTGAAACAATAATATAAAAGATGTTCTTGCACCTTAGAAGAGTATACCATTCTGTAAGGTACAATAGGACAATGTTTGGAGTGTGTGGATTATCCAAGCCCTCAACGCTACTGTGATATTACATGATATAATGAAATTAGTTCACTCCATATTAAAGGGTTGGTAATATAATGAAAAAGTTCCTATAATTTGGTTCTTCTAGAGATGTCAACACCTCTAAGATACATAGCCTCTATCAAACAGTATAATGTTACGATTGTTAAAAAATAATTATTTTTTAAAACCTTCTCTACACCAAAAAAGTGGTTCTTAATGATGCCCATGCCAAAAATACATAAATTAAACATTGATTCTATGTTTTAGTGAACAAATATCACAAAATCTATAAAACCTATGTATTATCTATTTTTCTGTTAGGGAAACTAGTTACATAAATATCTTAGTTGAAATCACTTTTGAACATTTCTCTATAATCTTCTCCCTCTAGAACCTCATCATGAAATATCATATGATATTATCATCTTGAAAACCAAAAGTTTGTAATATAATAAAGGGGTTCAATCAAACATTCAATTATGAAATTTATATAAACACATCATCAAGGAATAGATCATAAGAATATGAGAAAACATGAAAATTGGAGAAATATCTTATTAGAAACAACATAAAAGAATACGTGTTCTCCACAAGTCTTGATAGAGGGACATGAAATCTTAAATGAGCAATATATAAAATGGAAAATATATATGAAATAAGTAGATAATATACATGATTTACTAAAAATAAATATGGGAATATAGCTTGTAAATGTTATACTTCATGGAAACCTAGAATGAAAAATAATTTTGGAACTAACATAAGATTGGGGAAACAAAAAAATTATCCTAAACAAATTTCTTTGAATCATGTTTTGAAAAAAAAATTACTAGGCCTCATGTTGTGATCGAATAAAATACCCATGATTCGTATTTTAAACAAATAAAATGTTCAATATTAATATTGTGAACAAAGATAATTTTCATGCTTCATGTGATAAAAAAACATTCCATTATTAATATCCTTTTTTCAATAGATATAAACCTCTTACCACTGAATTAGACTATGATATTGGAACCCACCCGTGATTATACATATATATTATTTACATAAAACATAGATCATATAACAAATCAAAAAACACATGTAAAATAATTTTTTTAGAACTCTATAAGATAGTATCGAAAAAATTGACATCAAGCATATAAATGGTTGATAATTGTTCTTCAATGTCCCCGGAAGATAATATCATGAGGTCATTTAGAATGGTATTCTTAAAAAATAATTTCCAATTAAATATATCCATTATAAAAGGTGGTAACATTACAATTTAGTAAATAAATTGAAAATACAGGAGGAATATGGAAATAGGATCAGACAATACAAGCTTCCCTCATTCAATAAACTGAAATGGTCAAATGGAATATAAGAAATAAAATTATATATGATTATAATCATAAAACTCAAAAATACATTCACATTAAAATTAGATAATGTAGTTATATTAAGGATTTCACATATTTTTAGGAGATCTATTTTTCATGGAGGAATTTTTATTTGAAAAGTTCTTTCTTATCCATAGATTATTTATAGATGCTTAAGAAACACCATTATTATCCAACTCCATTCCTTTTTCATCAACATTATAAAAATTCATTTTATATGATAATTCCTTATTACCCTCTGTCCAATTGTCCTGAATTATTTTTAAAATCCACTAATTGTTATGTTCCTCCATGATTTTTGTACCTTTAATTAAAATAACACTAGTATCCATATAAGTAGATTGTGTTAAAATACCTCGCTCCCCAAGAGACACTTAATAATTCTCTGAAGTAAAAGGATTATTAGATAAATTTTAATTTCACTTGTGAATATTCTGCACCACATCCATTTGTAATTTTAGTTATACCTTCGTAATAGATTAGAAATGGGAAATATGTAGATTATGATCAGGCTATAAAGAGTGATGAAAACCATCATTATGAAATTCATGAGTACTACTCAACTGGACATCATTCACCTATTTCATCACCTAAACTATTCCAATAGAAACCCCATGACCAACCTAATTATATCATTTCTACTACAACATATCATGACAACTAAATAAATGATATTTGATAGAATAATTTTATATTTTTTATAAAAGAATTATTTTTGGTAACAGTAAAAGTTAATTTTTTAAAATGGTGAGATGAAAAAATTTGAAAATGATTTACTATATTAATAAAGTAATTTAAAACATTAAATCCCTGAAAAATAAATAATTGATTAAAAAATGAGATGTAATTTTTCTAATACTTTTAATTTTATAGAGAATCATAAAAAAAGATAAAGGAATGATGGTGATGCACAACATATCCTCGAGAGACTCGGGTATCCATCACGAATAAAACTCTAATATGCATGACATCAAAGATGTATAGATCTCAAATTGATATTTCGATAGAGCTATAGAATCCTTAAATCTTAAATGGAAGTTCTACATTCACTCCAGATCTCTAGAAAAGAATGACGAAAAAGACCTCACAGAGGATTTTACTAACCAAGAACTGAATGTTAATGTGAAGGGGATTTCAATCCCTGATTCTTTAAAGGGATTGAATCTACCAAAGTCATCAACATCGCGGAATCCATAATTTAAAAATCCAGGGGATTGGTGAATCTCAGTGGAGGCGTATCCCGAAGCACTTCAGCAACAGACCAAAATGTCTATGTTTTAAATTCTCAGTCACATTTATTACTTAAAAGGTGATATTCCCTGGTTGTATTTTGATCTTAAACCCCATATTTCTAACTGTTGGTGATTTACATGTTGTAAGCATTTAAGGTTCAAAAAAAGGTTACTTTAATATATTATTTAATTATTAGGGTGGTATAGAATAGGTATGGAAGCTAGGTAATATACAACTGATGCTTGGCCTACTACAAATTTCTAAATGGGATCTTGAATTCTACTCGAACACCCATAGGAACACTATGGAACATATTTTGGTTATATTGCATAACCTTAATAGGTTTTTTTGGAACCCCAATTTTTTAAAATATATAGCATACTGTCTTGGATCTCTTCTGAATATTGACCAGAGAACTCTCAATAAAGAATCAAGTCTAGTTTCTAGTGTGATGATTGAAATAAATCATTAAGATAAACTACCAAAACCCATTTCATTCAATGATAATTTTAATAAGACTGAGGTTAGGGTAGAGTATGAGAGAAAAAATCCATTATATGAATATAGAAAAATAACAGGGCATTAAATTCTAAAATGTAGAGTGCCCCATAAACAGGTCTCCTAACAGAATGGAAATAATTGGATTGAAGATAAAATGTAAAAAAGGATAAGGGTATTTCTTTAGATAACCATAAATTCTATTGGAATAAGAATGAAAAATAGATTTTCAAATCAAAAAATTTGAACCCCATTAGGGTAGTGGTTGGAAATTCTTGGGTAGATCTAGTAGAAGATCGTGAAAATTAAGGTGAAGAAAAAAGTATAATTGATGAAATTGAAGCTATAATCATGGATGTCTTAAATATGTCCCAATCTGGACCTCAAGATTTAATTTTGGATTAAATCTAGGGAAAACCGAAAACCACCAGAAAATTTGTTGTCCCTCTAGGAATATCCTTGAAAGAACAACACTATAAATCATACTGTCCTCTTCCCCCAGTTATTTCATGAGAGTAAGAGACAAATATTGATCTCCTTAAAGAATAAAAATATATTGTGAATGATTCCATTCCATTTACATAGGTACCTGTGGCCTGTAAGATCACTGTTAATCATTCCAATCATTTATCTTGTACTACTACGATTAACACATATGAGGCAGCTATTGAAGACTTCAATTTCAAGGACGATTCTACTACTCTCACACCGAGGTGTGAATATGATGGGAAGGTAGACAAGGAAATTGTTTCTGGACAACCTTTTCATCTTTCTCTTGGTTTGGGTAGTGGTATTTTTCAAGTGACCATCATGGAATATAGTCCTTTGGTTTATTCACATAACAATAACAATGTAGCTGGATAGAATGAATTCAATCCCCTTCTGGGCTCAGAAAAGGATGGACTAAAAGAAAATCCTGTAAAAAACAATTCTGGTAAATCAATTATATTATCTCGTAACATGAACATTGCAGTTGGTACCTTTATTAAATATGCCACTATTTGTTCCTCAAAATTTAAAAAGATAAATGTTGTGAATAATGAGAATATTTTCAATAATAGTTCTGTGATCACACCTTTTAATTATAATATGCAAGAACCTTCAAAATAATCCTTGTATTTTGGTACATCTAGTATTACTACGTTTAAGATTATGAATAATAATGAGAAAAAATCTAGCCCAAACACATTAAAAATTTTAGAAGATCATCTAAACAAATGGGATCAGAGGTGAAGAAAAAAAGGGAGTTCTAACTCCAAACATAGGTATAAATAAAGATCCTTTGGTGGAATTGTTAGTGTATTTCTAACCATAACAATTTTATTGTCTTAAAAATAAGGATAAACATTCAAATTTCTTTAATTTATTCCATTTTGGATCCGAATATAAATGCATCTTCTAAATCATTACATCTATGCCGATTTGAATGTAATTTTATAGGTGCGACTGAAAAGAGACACAATGTGGAAAATAATTTTATTTTCACGCAAACATATTTTCAAAATGTTAATATTTTCTATATATCTGAGAAAATTCATACAAGTTATTTTACTCTAAAAACACACCTATATTCTGCTCTTTTGTTTATGTAAGGAACATATACCAAGATAGGAGGTCTCTCTGGACTGACCTCTCCTATCTGGCTTCCAATATACATTACTGCTGGATTAACATCAGGGACCTTAATGCCATCCTTTCCATTTGTGAGAAAATGGGAATGTCCCACTATACTATATCTATGATATATTTTATGTCTATAATTGAGGATAAAAATATTATTGAAATTAATGTCACTGGTTCCAAATATACCTTGTACGGAAGTCACCACAATTGGGTAGTAGCCCACAAATCTGATAGAGCTTTCACAAAGGATAATAATATAGATAAATGGACACCATTTCTAGCACCACACTCCCCATGATTCAGTTTTACCATGATTGTATTATTGTCACTATTTATTTCAAAACCATGAAACTCCCTTTACCCATTAGATTCAATAAAACGTAGTTCTCAGATCCTGAATGTGGTAATAAACTTAGAAATTTTGGTCCTCTGTGAATCATTTCTATGATGATTTTTCATATTCTTTTGAATTATAATATCTTAAACAAAAAATTATATGTTGGTGTAGCTCAAAAGAAGAAATTGATAATGACATCCTGCTTCTTGAGAATGAAGTCCATTAACTTCAAAACAACAACACCAATTATGATTTCACTTTTGATTAGAATTTTGAAATTATCATTTCTGTTGAACTTTTCACACTTATCACCATTAAGGATAACATGTGTAAACAAGATTTAAAAATAAAAAGGTTAATTTATTGTGACAGAAACATCAGGTTCTATAACTATCATCAAATAATAAAAAAGCATGAAGAACTTTAAATTTTCTCAAAGATGGGGAGAACATTTTGGATAATGATGATGATATTTTCAGTCATTATGTCTACTATTTTGAGTCCATTTTAAATGGCCCCAATATCAATAAAGATATTTTACATGATGTAATATATATTTTGATCAACGAGGTATATAACTATTTTCTTTTATGCATTCCTCTTGAGAATGAAATCAAAGAAAATGTTTTTAGCTTCATCCCTGATATTGCCCTGGGTCCGGATGGATTTAATAATGGATTATACTAGTAATATTGGGATGTTATTAAAGATGATGTATGAAAAATAATAAAATACATATTTGTTTGGTGTCTATCTACCCCATGAGTTGAATGAAAATGTTTCTATTTGATCCCCAATGTTGACAATACCTCTGAGATTCATCTTTTTGGACCCATAGATCCTATTAACACAATATGCAAAATTTTCTAGAAACTTATTGTTAACATGATCTCTACTATGTCCAAAATAATTATTGTATGGAATTAGTTTGGTCTTATTAATGTAAATCCATTCATGATTGCTTTTATCTTGCCTCTGAATGCACATTCATATTTAACAATGCCTACTAAGGTGGTAATATTTCCATAAAACAAGATATTAGAAAAGATTTTGAAACCATGGATTGGAATTTCATATTCAATGTTCTTTAAGGATTTGGATTAAAAAATTACTTTATAACATTAATCAATACCATGTTCTACTCAACCTCTATATCTATCATGGTTAATGGCTCCCCCAGAGGATACTTCTATAAAACATGACATTAGAAAATATTTTGATACCATGGATTTGAATTTAATATTAATGTTCTTGAAGGATTTGGAATAAAAAATTACTTTATAATGTGAATCAATACCATGTTCTACTCAACCTTTATATCTATCTTGGTCAATGGCTCCCCTAGAGGATATTTCAAATTCACAAATGTTGTTAGACAAGGTGATCCTATTTCGTCCATCCTCTTCTCCATTATGTAAGACTACTTAAGTAGACTGCTCACTCAACATGGGGATCAATGTAAACATCAATTCTTCTGTACTTCCTGGAATTTTAATGTCCCCACACATCTTTTATATGCAGATGACATCATTCATTTCATATAATGTGATAAAAGAAACATTTGAGCCCTCAAAAACATTCGCTCTCACTACGAGGTAGTCTCAGGTCATGTCATTATCTAGAACATATCCTATATCTTTTTGGGAGAAATTTTATGACTAATAGAAAACAAGGTATTTGCAATGAATCAAGCATTCAAGAAGGCTTATTTACTTTTATATACCTTAATGAACACATATTTTGGGGCCTACCCAAATAATATTATTTCTTAAACATCGCTGTTCATGTTCTTAATCATCTCTCTGTTTGGAATAGAAATACACTATCTAGGGAAGGAAAAATATGTCTTGTCAAATTAGCCATTGTTTCAAAAATGATTTAATCTATGATGGTTTAAAAATGGACTTGTGGTCTCATTAAATAATGAATGTTTCCATAAATATTTTTGGCTGGACAACATTTTTAATAAGATATTGGTAACTATACGTTGGTCTACATGTTGCAAACCATTGGGTAAGGGTGGCCTTGGAAATAAATTTTTTAAATCTTTTTAACTATTCCCTTCATTCCAGACTTACTTGGATCCTGATCCACAATTACTATCCCTCTATTTCTTTCACAAAAAATTGGTTTCTTGAAAAGTTGATGAAATGCAGCTTGAAATTTTTGAAATCATCCATATGACCACCCATTAAAAAGGCGTATATCAATATTATGGATAACTTTAGATGGATGGTTTCCAAGAACCACTCCATGATCTTCGGATTCGATAATTGGATTGGTGATACTATAATTTCTATGATCCCCACTGAAAAAGCATCTAAAAACATTATTATTACTACAAGGGATGTTATTAACTCTCATTTTGTTAGTCTCCCTAGAAATGTTGTGCATATCATAGAAAATTACCCATTTCCTTGAAGAGATGACTTTCTAGTCTGGGAACCTTCATAGAATGGTATCCAAAATTCAGAAAAATATTATTCCCACCATTCTCATGAATATTTAAATAAGTTTAGATGGATAAAAAACATTGATAATCTATGGATAAAGACGTAGAAACTTACTCTTATCTAGCATATTTTCACAATAGTATAACCAAAGATACTTGTAACCAATATTTTGGGATTACACTTTCTCAAAATATTATTTCTGTAATCAATATAGAGATGAATCTAGCCATTTATTTCATTCATATGCCACTGTAACTACTCTTTGGATATATATCATTAACTTCATTGATTGCAGATGGTTGATTCTTGACTCTTTCAATGCTCATATAAAACATTGTGTTGATATGTATAACTACAAACAAATAAAGAATTTAATTCTATCTAGTGTTTCAGAGATTCATCATGTGATCTAGTATGATAGAAATGTAATTATTCATAATAATTTCTCAATTAACATTAATGTATGTCAGATGTCGATCCCCATTGCTATCCATGTGGCTTCTTTGATTCAAAACAAATTATTCAATAATAAGTTGAAAGATTTTATGATTCTATGGTGGCTATATGTTTACAGTATTTATCACTAACCACAACAAAATATTGAGTTTTTGTAGACACTACCATGATTTGGCTTGATTAAAGTAGATGTGGATGGTTCTTCTAAAGGAAATATTGGCCCTGTGTGATGTGGTGGAATCTACATGGATCAACTCAGTCAGATAATAGGATGATTCATTAGAAAATGTAGTATCGACTCAAATTTGGAGGCTGAAATGATGAGTGTGATTCAAGCTAGTTCTTTCATTAAGAACTAGTGTTTGAACAACATAGGTATTTATAGTGATTCGACTACCATAGTGCAAGTGATTTGGATTGGTGTGATTTATCAAGCATGGTCAACTACTACGTGTTGGATGGATTTTCTTTGTGCGCTCTTCGATATTAATCATATTACCACTCATATCAATCAGGAAGATAATATGGTTGCAGATGGCCTCCCCAATGAAGTATTTTACCAAAGAATTACCTATCTGGATGATCTACGTATTGACATACTCTCCATTTATGTGAAATATTGTAATATTACACCTTCTTTTAGACTCATGTAACCTATTTTTATATAATAAATTGTGCTTTGGTGTTTTTTTTCAAGGCATCAATCTCTTAAAAAATAAGGAAATTTAAATGACATGGGTTTGGAATGACTTAATGTTTATCAAATGGAATGTGGAGTGAAAGGGAAATTATTTTATTTTGGAGTGGTGAAAATCAATTTCAACATTTATGAAATTCCCTGATTAAAATATAACTTCAAAAAAGAGTTACTAAATTTTAATTTTTAAGAGGATAATAGAAATAAGAATTTCACATGAGAAAACAAACATTTAAATTTTAATTTATAATGGAGGGAATTGGTGAGAAAGGAAAATAAATAAAAGGAGGTGATATTATAATTATTGATTATGGGAATTATTAGTGACATGGTAACATTTTCATGAAGGAAGAGAAATCATCAATAAGGATGAATAAAATCAAAATTGATCTCCTGGGATATAAATGGGTAATACCATATGAAATCAAATATGAATTTAAAGGTAAAAAATTATAACCCATGATGTAGATTTACTTATAAAAAATTATTAAATTTTATGTATATTAGAAATCATAGAACATATTAAAGAATATCATGAATAATATTTTATTTTCCATGTTCTATAAAAATATAAGATATTATAAGCCATGTGGAAGTAGTTACAAAATAAAAATTGGATTTTTACATAATATGAAATCATTCTATAATCAATAGTGATTGAGATGGATGTCCTTAAAATGGTTCCAATTATTTATAAACATGCATCAAATTTCATTGAGAATACTGTGTTTCTCTTAGAGGAATACATATAAATAAAGCGTATATGAAAATCCCAGGTTCTTAAATGATTACGAGAGTAATATTTTATTCGAGGATAAGTAACAAGTGTAGTGTTTCTGGATAAATCAAAATTCATAGTATTGATTTGCAGGGTTAGTGAGAGGCCCCTTTTATAAGGGGTGATAATGGTTAGTTTATAATTATTTTAACATAATTTAAGGGATGACATTTTATAAATATCATGTGGCTCTAAAAAAATAAAATAAATGAGTAGAGGGTTTAATAACATTGAGAATCCCTCTCACAGTCAATTATAAACATGTTTTTAATATTTTCAAGTACCATTATCCACAAAATTATTTCATATTTAATTTATAGTTTTACCAAGATAACTTTTATTTAGCTAAGATAATATAATATTTATTCCCAAAAATTAATTAAACATTAATATATAAAATAAAAATACTAATTCTATATTTTAAATATATTCTTTTTTCGAATTTCTAATTGTGTAAAATATTAATTTTAATATATTAAAAGAATAATATATGATTTTATTAGAAATTTATTAATTGATTTCTAAATTATTAATAATAGTTTTGTAAAAAATTTACAATTATTATAAATTTAAAATGTAAATTATATTAAAAAGTAAGTAAAAAGTATTCAAATATTTTTATGTCATACTTATATGATAATAATGGAATAAAAGTTATATTATTAGTAAAAAAGTGATATTATAATTTTCATCTAAATTTTGTTTGGAAAAATTTTAAAAATATAATTATATAATATATTTTTTATTCTAAATAAAAAATAATGATATTTTTATTTAATTTTGACTTTTAAATTAACAATTTTTTTAAAAAAGTTACAAAAAATAAAGAAGGAATCCGTTTATTGATAAATGGAATTTTTAAACATTATTTGACCTTAATTTTAGATAATATGAATTTATAATAGATACAATATTAATTTATTTTTAAATTTAATGAAATATTATATATTATAATTTATTATTTTTCAATTAAAATATAGTGATTAAATAAACAATACTATTGAAAAAATTATTAATGGATGAACTATTCATTTGAATAAAAAATCTCATTCCCAATTATCCAATAAAAGTAATATTTTTTTGTTGATATATATAATTTTATTTACTAGAGGATTTCATTATTCTTATTTTTTACTTACTATTATTTATGTAATATTCCTCGACTTGTTTGAGTTCAATGTTGCATAAAAACACGTTATTGATGGAATGTTTATAAATTTGGACATATATTATGAAATCATAGGATGTAATATTCCCCCATAAATGAGTTGCATCCTTACAAATATAATTTGACACTTAATTACTAAATAGTTAATCTTTTCCTTATGATATAGATGACATATGATTTTATATATTATGTGGTATCAACCTTGGAAACCTAGGACGATCATGGAATCTGATTTATTCCTTCAAAATAATCTTATCACAATATAGGTTTTATTCCTTACCATTTAAGTGAAATACTCATCATGATTAGTGTTAATGTCTATATAAGGGAATTTATTTTACTATATATTTCATTTATGGTCTTATAGTAAAAAATTATCATATATTAATTTGAAGATATGAAATATGATCTGTCAATTTCATTACTATTTTGTATATATAGAGGTATTTATTCAAAAAAAATCACATCATGTTTTGAATATGGTAGAATAATAGGACCCATATGATACACTTTCTGATAAAAATATTTTATTGGTAGATTATAGACATTTTATGTGTGGGTTATACAAATAGTTTTTTATGGATAACATAATTTCTCATCATAAAAATTGTCTAGATATAGACAAGTAAGTATGTCTTGAAACAAATATCATACTTGTATTTTTTATTTATTGATGATGTCATCTATTATTATTAATTTTTGTGACTACATTCAAAAATTTTTGATTGAGAATTTTTTCCTTTGTTTCCTTTTGTAATAGGCAAGTAATGTTCATTATTCTTATTTTCCTTAGGTTAGTGACTATGTCTATGTGTATCAATACCACAACCATATCCATGTTTTTGCATAAAGAATGGTATTTTTCCCTGTTAATGTTCCTACTCATAACATTAACAATATATTCATATACCATTCTATACATAGATTAAACTATTTTTCTTTCACAAATATTCCCTAATACTTACACACAAGGTAAATAAATCGATCCTTAAAAATAACAAAATTTCCACTTTGATCAAATGTTAAACATACATTAATAATATATTGATTTCATGAATTAGATAATAAATCCCACAATAGTCACATAACCCAATTACTAAAACATTTACTATCTTAGAGGATATCTATATAAATATCATATTCTACAACACTTGTAAACATGTTTTTATTACAATAATGCTCTTGACTATCTTCTAGATGTATCATATTATATAATCTTCTCTATTACTAATGCATTGGAACCAATGATTAGGGTGAGACCAAAACCTATATTTTGGAAATCATAGGAACATGTCATCAATGGTAAGATCATAAGAATTTAGGATAATAAAAGTATTTGGGAAATATAATTTTAAAAAGAAAATAGAACAATATTATTTTCCCACATGTCATGATAAATAGACAAGTAATATCAAATCAAAAACCTATAGTGTTGTGAAATATTGATAAATCGGTAGTTAATAAATATTATCCATAGAGAATAATCATAGGCATTAGACTTGGATGTATTTAATTCCCTTTAAACATATCATAACAAGTAATATTGTAAAAAACATAAGAATAGGTGGACTGTAAATATGTTAATACCCAAAATTTATATGTTTTATGTTATGAACAAAAAACAATTACCAGGAAATGAAATATGGGTTTTATAAAACATCATGAAGATATAAATAAAATTGACCTTGAGCATGTAAATGTTAGATAACCAAAAATAAATCACCCCAAAAGAGTATATCATAATAAAATTTAGAAGGGGATTCATCAATAATAATTTCAAGGGACATTATTCCATTATAAATAAATAGAAATTCTATTTTGAAATCATAACAAATTATTTAGAAAACACTTATATCATTTCCATAATCGATGATGTGACAGTCCCATTGAATGGTCATTTTTTATAAATGGTGAATTGAAATATATTGATAATTATATACTTTTTTTAAATGAACCTTTAGTAGCATATCCCTTTTAAATAAATAATGTTTTCTAAAAGAAGATTTGAAAATTAATAGGAAAAATTTACTTTTAAAAGTAATAATTAATAAGATATATTTGAGATATCATTAAGGTTATCAAAATAGAATGTGATGTCAAATATGTTTAATTTTATTTTTAGTGGACCAAATAAATATTTACATTCTGAAATACAATTAACTAAAAACCAACTTAGGAATGTATAACCAAAAAAAATTCTTTAAAAGATGATAATAAAAATGAGAAGTTCACATAAGAAAACACAAAGTCAAATTTGATGTATAAATTAAGATATTAGTGGAAAATAAAATTTCTACATGGTGGGGAAGCCATCATTAATAAAGATGGTATTAATTATTAATATATTTGAATTATAATATTGTAATATAACTCATCAATATAGATGAATTTATTAATGATTAATCTCCCATTTTAAAAATAGGTTATACCATATAGAATAAATGCTGAAGCCCCTTAAAAACATTATAACTCAAGAAGAATATTTTGTTTTGAAAAACCATTACATTTTAGAGAAGATATTAATCATATCCAATGACAAGGATGAGAATTAATTGAGGAGGGGATTCGATGTTTATTAATAATTTATGAAAATATAATTTAGTGGGTAGAAGTTACAATATGTTAGGGAATATGGTCTCATAATATCAAATCATGAATTAGGTAAGGTTGATTCATATAGAAAAACTTACCATGGCCTTGATTGGTTGTACACATACACCAATATCTATTGAGATCTTAAAGCTTCTCTTAGAGGAATATTTAGAAAATAAGGAATTTTACTAATTCAATTTGGCTAGAACATATTCCAATTAAAGAGGGTTATATTTGAAGTAAATATAAAATATTTTATAGGGGAATCCAAATTTTTTTGATTTACATAGAGTGGTGGTGAGGGAACCATTTTTTAATTGGTGAGGATTCCATTTTTGTAAATTTCTCAACATAATATAAAGGGTCCTCATGTTAAAAATTTAAAATAGATCAAAAAATAGACAATAATATTAAAGATCTATAGATAGGGTTGATAATCTATCAATCAATAAATTAGGATTTTTCATAACTTGTTTCAAAACTTTTATTTGCTGAATTATTAATTTTTTAATTTTTTTTAGATCGTTAAATCATTTTTACCTAAGATAACATTTTATTTATTCTAAAAATAGAGTGAAAAATATTAGATAATTTGGATCTATTTGTCTATAATTATAAATCCATTTATATGGTATAAGTTTAAAAATTTTAGAAATTAATTATAATATAATAAATTTATATTGTATTGGAACATTTTTTTTTGATAAATATTTCCTATTTTCTAAAATATTAATCATAAGTTTTTAAATAGAGATAAATATATAAAAATATATAATATAAATTAAAATAAACATATTTTCTTAAAAAATCTATTTTATAAATTTCTATGTCAATGATTTATGTAAGTAATTCCATAAAATTAAAAATATTATGGAAAATTGTATATTTCACTATCCACATAATAAATAATTTTTTTATATTCATCTAAAAAATTCACTCAAATATATTATTTTAATTTTAAATAAATACTTAATATGTTTTACTCTATTTTAGATTCTAAAATTTATAAATTTACTTTATAAAGGAATCTAATCTAAAGAGAAAACATCTTTTATTGAAAAATAATATTTTAACCATCGAGTGTTCATAAAATAATTTAATATAAATATCTATTTTGAAGAATTATTATACATTACTTATTCTTAAATATTGTATATTATCATTTAATATTGGTTGTGTTAATTATTTTGTTCAAATATATAATTCATTTATAAAATGTTATTTTGGAAAGAATAATTCATTTTAATATTAACTATCACTTATTCAATATCTTCTAAATGTAATAATTCTGAGTTGGTTAATATAATTTTATTTATTGATCTTTTTATTTTCATTATTTATTATCAATAATATTAATTTAATATGTTTTATTTAGTTTTTGTTTGGCGTTGTGTTTAAATCATGATGATGATACAATGATGAATTAATGTAAAATATATTCAGAAATATTTTGGTGTTATGGAGCCCATCCCATGGATTCTAATTTTTTTTGTAGATTTAAAGAGTCATGATGACATTAATCCATCTTATTTTTTTGTTAGTAATTCTAAATCAAAATATAAAAAAATTCAAATTAGATGATTATGATATATTTTAAAAAATATCTAAACGATGTGTTTGATAAAGAACATGAAGGAATATTATGATCAGAATTAGAATTTTATAAACAAATTCAAACTTGTAGAATTATAGGGATGTGGGGAACGATTTTTTTAAACAAAACATTATGGAAAAAATGATATATACAGAAATCAAGTGAGTTAAAAATAATAACCGTGGGATAAATTATATGGCTATAAAAAAGAAAATATAATACCCACTTCATTATTTTATTAATCATTGAGTATTAAATATTAATAGATATAATGTTTCAAGATGTACATCATAGTAGAAGATTATGGAGCATGAAATAAATAATTTTTTTTCACTAAAGATATATAAAGAAAAAATAAAAGAAAAGGTAGAATATGTGAATTGAAACATTCCATAAAATAGAGAGGAGACCTTGCATGATTTAATGAAAGTGATGGATGAAAAATAAGTATAAGGTAAAATATTTATTAAATTTATTAAAAATATCTTAAGAGTTAAGACACTATTGATGTTACCATAGCTTATCATCATTTTATGGCATTTGATTCCCCTATATAGGGGTTGTACTAAAGCATAGCTAGGAGACATGAAATAAAATTACTCATGTTTCTACCCATATTATATTATCCAGAAGGATGATTCTAGTGGGTTGTGTTATTATATAGGAATCAAGTTAACAACAAGTACTAGTCATTAAAAATTGAGTGGTAAACCTGGTAAATTTATTTTTTCCTCATCTATGTTTTTTTTATGAAAGAAAGAAAGAATGAAGGGGTGAAAAATAACGATATGGGAAAATAAACAATAAATAAAGGTAAATTGATATGAAATAAAAGTAAATGATGTGTTAATTGTATTATAACTTACCAATACTCATTCACCATCAATAAATTGCATTCCAAATCTAAATAGGTACCCATAATTGGAATAAATAGGAGGTCCACCTCTCTTTTTTTAGTCATAAATTATTCTATTTAAACATTTCATGTTTAATTCCATAATTTATTGTAAATCAAAAATCATAAAATAGACTTTCTATATCAATTAAAAACTATAATTCCTCTAATTCATTGCTAAACAGAAAAATTAAATAGAATTAAATTATGTGGAAGAAGTTACTCTATTAATAAGTTGAATAAACTTCAAGTAATCCAGAAAATAAAGATTGTTCTGTCTTAGAGGTAGAGGAATATATGGTTTATATAATAAAAGGTTATCTGTAAGAATTCCATATTAAAGGGGTTAATAGATTTATGTGATACTATGATTTGTCATGGTTCTTGTTTAAAATGTTCATAACATAGAGATTATAGTGGGAGTGATCATTTGTTAATCAATTCACCTACTAATGAATTAAGTACTATGATTAATTCACTAGTGCAGAAAACGTTTTTTACGTCACCATTTTTTACGTCGGTTATATAAAACCGACGTCATAATATGTAAAATGAGGTTTTTTACGTCGGTTATTTAATAACCGACGTAAAACCCTGTGTTTAGTACACCTTTAACGTCGGTTATTTTGATAACCGATGTTATTAATAGCGCGGCTTCGTTTTTTACGTCGGTTATACATTAACCGCCGTAAAAAATAGAAGCGGGGGGCATTTGTTACGTCGGTTATTGAATAACCGACGTAAAAAACGCGGTTTTTGAAGGCCTTTTTGCGTCGGTTATAAAATAATCGACGTAAAAAAAGAATCCGCAGTTGTTTTTGACGTCGGTTATGGAATAACCGACGTAATAAAACGCGGATTTTGAGCCCTTTATAACGACGGTTATAGAATAACCGACGTAAAAAAAGAATCGGAGGAAGGTTTTTACGTCGGTTATTGAATAACCGACATTATAAATGTTTAAAAAAAATTATAACGTCGGTTATTGAATAACCGACGTGATAACTCATTTAAAAATTTAACCAGACCCGTGGATTGTCATTCGCGAGTTTACCTTCGACAGTCGCGACTCGTCTCTCTCGCGCGTAAACCCGAATCGGCTCGTCCATTTCGTTGGTTTAGATTCGTTTTGCGATCATCGTTTCTCATATTTAATCTCCTCAGATCAATCATCTAAACTCGCAGCACTCAGGTAATCCTCCCACTCGTTCGTTTTTTTTTCACGGATAGTATATATATATGTGTTGTGATTTTTTTGTTGAAACTAGCTAAGATTCTTCGATTGCGAACCCTTTTAACTCGTTTTGGCACCATAATCTTATTTATCATCCCTAGATCTATTTGTTCGACTTGCAATATTGAGTAATTTTATGATTTCACTAATTTTTCATCGTTTTCTATAAATCCCCGAGAGGGTTGGGGCGTGTCCATTTGGATGGGTTGCCCTTTTACAGTTGTTACTACTTTCTTCACACACAACCATGGAATAGGTGCATGGATTTGGGGTCGGGGGGTGGTGTTTAGGAGGGGTGGGGGGGGGCTGTCCAGAGGGTTGGGGGGTGTCCAGGGGGGTGTCCAAGCAGGTCGGGGGTGGGGGGTTGTGTCCAAGAGGGGTGGGGGTGCTTTCTAGAGGGGTCAGGGGCTGTCCAGAGGGGTCGGGGGGTGTCCAGGGTGGTGTCCAAGGGGATGGGTGGGTGTGGGGGGCTGTCCAAGGGAGTGGCGGCCTGTCCAGAGGGGTCGGTGGGGTGTCCAAGGGGGTGTCCAAGGGGGTGGATGGGTGTGGGGGGCTGTCCAAGGGGGTGGATGGGTGTGGGGGGCTGTCCAAGTGGGTGGCGGCCTCTCCAGAGGGTATTTGGGGTTGTCCGGGTGGGTGGGGGGGCTGCCCAGAGGGTTGGGGGATGTCCAGGGGGGTGTCCAAGGGGGTAGGGGGTGGGGGTGGTGTCCAGGAGGGGTGGGGGCTGTCTAGAGGGGTCGGGGGCTGTCCAGAGGGTTGGGGGGTGTCCAGGGGGGTGTCCAAGCAGGTGGGGGGTGGGGGGGTTGTGTCCAGGAGGGGTGGGGGTGCTTTCTAGAGGGGTCGGGGGCTGTCCAGAGGGGTCGGGGGGTGTCCAGGGTGGTGTCCAAGGGGATGGGTGGGTGTGGGGGGCTGTCCAAGGGAGTGGCGGCCTGTCCAGAGGGGTCGGTGGGGTGTTCAGGGGGGTGTCCAAGGGGGTGGATGGGTGTGGGGGGCTGTCCAAGGGGGTGGATGGGTGTGGGGGGCTGTCCAAGTGGGTGGCGGCCTCTCCAGAGGGTATTTGGGGTTGTCCGGGTGGGTGGGGGGGCTGCCCAGAGGGTTGGGGGATGTCCAGGGGGTGTCCAAGGGGGTAGGGGGTGGGGGTGGTGTCCAGGAGGGGTGGGGGGCTGTCCAGAGGGGTCGGGGGCTGTCCAGAGGGTTGGGGGGTGTCCAGGGGGGTGTCCAAGCAGGTCGGGGGTGGGGGGTTGTGTCCAGGAGGGGTGGGGGTGCTTTCTAGAGGGGACGGGGGCTGTCTAGAGGGGTCGGGGGGTGTCCAGGGTGGTGTCCAAGGGGATGGGTGGGTGTGGGGGGCTGTCCAAGGGGGTGGCGGCATGTCCAGAGGGGTCGGTGGGGTGTCCAGGGGGGTGTCCAAGGGGGTGGATGGGTGTGGGGGGTTGTCCAAGGGGGTGGATGGGTGTGGGGGGCTGTCCAAGTGGGTGGCGGCCTCTCCAGAGGGTATTTGGGGTTGTCCGGGTGGGTGGGGGGGCTGCCCAGAGGGTTGGGGGATGTCCAGGGGGGTGTCCAAGGGGGTAGGGGGTGGGGGGGGTGGTGTCCAGGAGGGGTGGGGGGCTGTCCAGAGGGGTCGGGGGCTGTCCAGGGGGGGTTTACAAGGGGGTGGGTGGGTGTGGGGGGCTGTCCAAGGGTGTGGGTGGGTGTTGGGGGTGTCCAGGGGGGTGTCCAAGGGGGTAGGGGGTGGGGGTGGTGTTTAGGAGGGGTGGGGGGCTGTCCAGAGGGTTGAGGGGTGTCCAGGGGGGTGTCCAAGCAGGTCGGGGGTGGGGGTTGTGTCCAGGAGGGGTGGGGGGCTATCCAGAGGGGTCGGGGGGTGTCCAGGGGGGTTTACACATCGATTTGTTTTATATTTCAAAATTGTTTACATTCAAATTATGATTTTTTTCATATAAACATATATTTGTCTTATCTAAAAAATATATATATTTTTGCTATTTGTTATAGGTAATAATGAGTCGAAGCTGGATTACGGCACATCGAATGAGAAATGAATATGAGGAAGGTGTTGATGCCTTTTTGGAATTTGCTAAACGAAATGTTCCAAGTAGTGACATTTTTTTCTGTCCATTCCTGAAATGTCTGAATATGAAGAAGTTGAAAAGTAGAGAGATAAAAGATCATCTGATTTGTCATGGTTTCAATCCGAGTTACAACCCTTGGATTTGGCATGGCGAAACTGGACAGAATGTCACTGATGATAATGAATCGCAAGATGGTAACTCCGATGGAATTGAAGAAATGATTCACGATATTGTAGCAGAACAAATTGAGATAGAACCGACAGTTGCACGTCTATATGGTGATACCGAAAAACCATTATATCCTGGTTGTACAGATTTTACGGTTTTGTCGGCGGTGTTAAGATTGATTAACCTGAAGGCGAAACATGGATGGAGTGACAGAAGTTTTACAGAGCTGCTACAATTGATGAAAGATATTCTTCCAAAAGATAACGATCTTCCAGATTCACATTATAAGGCCAAAAAAATATTATGCCCGATGGGATTGGGATACAGGAAAATACATGCCTGTCCGAATGACTGCATTATATATAGGAAGGAATATGAATTTCTGAAAGAGTGTCCTAAATGTGGGACATCACGGTATAAGGTGAAAGAAAAATCACAAGCTGATGTAGAGATTACAAAGCTCCCTTCAAAGGTATTTTGGTATCTTTCTATAATTCCTCGTTTCAAACATTTATTTGCTAATTCACATGATGCAAAAAGGTTAAGATGGCATGCTGATGAGCAGGTATGTGATGGAAAGATACGTCATCCAGCTGATTGTCCACAATGGAAGAAAATTGATGCCCAGTACCCTACATTTGGAAATGAAATTAGAAATCTGAGACTAGGCTTGTGCACAGATGGAATGAATCCATACCGAACCCTCAGTAGCACACATAGTTCATGGCCTGTTTTATTGGTAATTTACAACCTCTCTCCTGATGTTTGTATGAAGCGCAAATATGTCATGTTGAGTATCATGATCTCTGGTCCAAAGCAACCCGGCAATGATATTGATGTATACTTGTCACCGCTGATTGATGATTTGAAACTGTTATGGGCTGATGGTATTAGGGTGTATGATTCTAATAAAATGGAATATTTTCAACTGCATGCAGTGCTTCTATTCACTATAAATGACTTCCCAGCATATGGAAATTTGTCTGGATACAGTGTTAAAGGGCATAAAGCATGTCCAATTTTCGAACAACAGACGTCATATTGTCAATTGCATCATGGGAGGAAAACAATGTACATGGGTCATCAAAAGTTTTTGCCTATGGATCACCCTTATAGAAGACTAAAAAAGGCATTCAATGGCTTACAAGAATTTGATACTGCTCCTCAACCTTTGTCCCCAGAATTGTATTTTGAGAGGGTGAAAAACCTTGATGTGACATTGGGAAAGACACAGAAATCTGGTAATGATAGACATATTTGGAAGAAAAGGTCAATATTTTTTGAGCTACCATATTGGAGGTATCATGAAGTCAAACATAATATTGATGTCATGCACGTGGAGAAGAATATCTATGATTCTTTGATCGGAACATTTCTAGATATTAAAGGAAAGACAAAAGATGGGGTGAATGCAAGGTTAGACCTACTGTCAATGGGAATACGTTTGGAGTTAGCTCCCACTCCTAAAGGAAGACGAACATTTCTTCCCCCGGCTTGTCATACATTATCGAAGAGGGAGAAAAGTAGCTTCTGTCAGTGTCTTCATGATATCAAAGTGCCTCAAGGTTATTCTTCAAATGTAAAAAATTTTGCCTCATTGAAAGACTTGAAGTTGATAGGTATGAAATCACATGATTGTCACGTCATGATGCAACAAATTATACCAGTTGCACTGCGTGGAATATTGCCCATCCGTGTCAGAAAGACTATAATGAGGTTGTGTTATTTTTTCAATTCAATTTGCAACAAGGCGATTGATGTGAATGCTTTGAACATTTTGGAAAAGGATGCAATTTTTATACTTTGTCATTTGGAAATGTATTTTCCTCCAACTTTTTTTGATATGATGGTGCATTTAATGATTCATCTGGTTCGAGAAATAAGGATTTGTGGACCTGTATATCTTCGTTGGATGTATCCTTTTGAAAGGTATATGAAAATATTAAAGGGATATGTTAAAAATCCATATCGACCTGAAGCCTCCATTATTGAAAAGTATATTTCTGAGGAGGTAGCAGAGTTTTGTACGAGCTACTTGGATACGGCGCAACACATAGGTTTGCCTCCATCTCGCCATGAACGGGTTAATAATGAGGGAAAGGGGATTCGTGGCTTGAAATTCAAATCACTGTCAGCTGAACATATGAAGAAGTTAGAATCATACATATTGAATAACATAGATGATGTTCAACCATATATAACATTTCATATTAATGAGTTGAAACAATGTCATCCAAAGAAGAAAGAAATGTGGATTTTGAATGAGCACAACAAAACTTTTTTACCGTGGTTTAAAAAGACCTTGCTTGGTAGATCAGATGTATTAGAGACATTAAAATGGATAGTGGGTGGTCCATCTTTAAATGTGATAACATGGTCCGCTTATGACATTAATGGCTATACATTTCATACGAAAGCTCAGGACAACAGAAGTGCAGTTCAGAATAGTGGTGTATTGGTGTTTGCAGAAGCAATGCATTTTTCGAGTGCTAAGGACAGAAACCCAATTTCGGCATCAAGTGCATATTATGGAGTGATTGAAGACATATGGGAGGCTGATTACTTTAAAATTAAAGTTCCCGTTTTTAACTGTAAATGGTTTATCGGTAACAACAGTGTCAGACACGATGAATTTTGAATGACACTTGTTAATCTGAATAGATTGGAAGACACAGCTGATTCTTTTATAATGGCAACACATGCCAAACAAATTTTCTATGTAGTAGATCAATCAGATATGCAGTGGGCTGTTGTTTTACAAGGGAAAAACCAATATGTTGGTGAGGATGAATTTGATGAAGCTGCTGATTTATGTGAGATCCCTACTTCCATGGAAAGATTAACAAAACATAATGATGAGTATGTTGAAGACATGGTTTGTGCCATAATGAACGATCACAACGAAGGAATTTGGGAAAACAATCCAACTATACATTCCTAAAATTACAGGTAACACAAGTTTATTTCTTGTTTACATTTAGTTTTTTCATATAATGTTAGATACTGTAAATTTTTTACTTATTAAAACATGTATCAAACCAAAACGATAAAACAATAAAAACCGTAAAGAGGAGAAGTCCTGGGCGCACCGGCTGGCCGGTGGTGGATCACCGGTTGGCCGGTGGTCCAGAACAAAGCTCTGTCTGGTCCACCGGCCGGCCGGTGCTGAGCCAGCGGCCGGCCGGTGGTCCAGACAGAGAGCCTTCCTCTCTGTCTGGACCACCGGCCGGCCGGTGGACCAGACAGAGAGCCTTCCTCTCTCTCTGGATCACCCGCGGCCGGCCGGTGTTGAGCCAGCGGCCGGCCGGTGGTGCAGACAGAGAGGAAGGCTCTCTGTCTGGTCCACCGGCTGGCCGCTGGATCACCACCGGCCGGCCGGTGGACCAGACAGAGAGCCTTCCTCTCTGTCTGTATCACCAGCGGCCGGCCGGTGATGAGCCAGCGGCCGGCCGATGGCACCAGGCAGTGGGCAAGTCTACTGCCTGGGTCCTCCGGCTGGCCGGTGAGCTCACACCGGCTGACCGGTGGACTCAGTGAGTCCATTTTTCAGCTTTCTTGGGCCAACTCCTTGGCAACCTTTTTGCCTGTGTTTACCATGTTTATCATTGTTTAACATGCTTACCATATTACCAATGTTTACTATTATGTAATTTAGTACACTTTTCTATTTGTGAACTAATGTTTGTTTTTTTTTGATTTGAAGGAAAATGACAGATCAATCAGTTGATCAGCCACATGATTCTGGAGATGAGCATATTGGTCATACATCTGGGGAGGAACATTCACATGCTCCTATTACGAAAAAGAGTTCAAAGGTTGGTAAGCATGGGTGCACACGTTTACCAAAGTTATCACTTGCCCGTACGAAGGAGGAGAGGATAGTCGTGGAGTTTGATGATGATGATCTTCCTAGAGGTCCAAATGCTAAAGATTTTAAGGGTTTTGTAGAAACTCAGGCTAAGAGCAAAGTAAGCATTCTCTATGATGATTGGAGAAGTGTGGATAAGGCGATAATTTCTCAGCTGTGGGAGACCATTTTGGTAAGATCTTTTGCTATTGTTTGACTGTTCTTTAAATATTTCTAGTATATATAATATTTTTAACCTCTTTTTTATCAGATGACATTTGATATTCCTGACACTGGAGGAGTCAGGAAGAAATGCTTATCGTTGGCTGCTAGGAGATGGAGGGATTTCAAATCAACCCTCTCATCTGATTTCATTTATGGTCATAGGAGTCGTGAGAATCCATGTCATATATATCCTTTTATAGATGAAGACACATGGAGACAATTTTTTGAAAATAGAAGAAAAGAATCATTTTTGGTAAGGGCAATGTAAACTTTTATAAGCTTTCTTATATAAATGATCTTATTATTGTTTTGTTAATGATTACTTATTCTTCATTTACAGCAAACAAGGAAAGCTCATCAAGAGATCCAATCTAAAAATGTATACCCTCATAGTTTATCTCGGGGAGGGTATGCATTATTGGAAGAACAAATGATGGCAGAAAAATTTCAACAACTGAGAGATGAGTCTTCAAGATCTGGAGAGGTGGCCCCTCTATCCCCTCCATCTAGACATGAGAAATGGAAAAGATCTCGGAAGGGCAAAAAAGGACAATATCTTTCGGAAGAATCGAGACTCGTAGTTGAGAGGATTGTAAGATATCTATTTTATTTATTTAAGTTTACTATTTTCGTCATATATTTCCAATCATTATAGAAATGTTCAATTAATTATTACAGGACTCTCTTGAGGAGCAGAGTTCACAGGGGACATTTACACCATCTGGGAGGGAAGATATTTTATCTGTGGCATTGGGAAAGCCCGAACATCCTGGCTGTGTAAGAGGATATCCGGCAGGTGTATCGGTAAGAAAAGTGTTGCCACGTTCCTCAACTTCTAACGTTGAGGGAGTTTAAAAAAAAAATAGAATCCTTGGAGGATGAAGTCCATAATATTAATGCGACAATGGAGGACAAGATTAGAGCATCAGTGCAGTTAATGTTTGCAGACTTGCAAAGACAATTTCAGGGTGCAGCTCCCACTCCACCTCTCCCAGTAGCTCCCACTCCCACACCTCAGCCTGCGGACCCCATTTTTGATCCTCCTCCTCCGCCGCAGCTACCTACTTATTGTGAGTTGTATGTTGATGATCCTCAACATCATATAGTTGCATATGGGATGGTATATTGTATAGGAGATACAGTTCATCATCAACAGTTAGAGGTAGAGAATCTGAGGGTCACTGTACAGGATATTATAGATAGATCAGCTCGGATACCATTACCTACAGATGAGGTGACGACAGTTGGACATAGTATCGGCCATTTTTTACTTTGGCCATCCAGACTTCTTCGACTCATTACCATAGAGGTATGGATGTTATATCTTTTATTTTATATTTTTATTAATGTTTTATCATTTGAAAACAAATATATTTTTCAATTTATTTTTACAGGAATACTTCAAAGGTAAAGAAATACTGTATAGACAACAACAAAGATAGATAGCTATGACATCAGATGCAGATATTAGCAGTCTTGACAAATTGTGAAGATATTCAAATTTGTTGGCGGATCATTATGACTTTACAATGGAAGCTCATGTCTGTGGACGTGAACTATGTGTGTGGATTATGAAAACAGATATCATGGAGTTTGTCACTGGAGATAAGTTGGGCATCAACGTGGTGCAAATTTTTATCATGTAAGTCTTAACACCTTTTCCTTGCGTTATATTTATTAAAAATGTATACTTATGTCTGCTTTGTATTAGGTATCTGTATAAATTTTGTGAGAGGAATGAGCTGACAGATGTATATGGATTCGTGGACCCACAATTGATTTCCCCTGAAGCATGTGGATTGGATGAGGAACAAAGAATGCTTTATATTGCTGATAGATTTGAAAAGAATGTAATCACACAGTGTTGGATGATGCCTTTTTGTGAGAGGTATGAAACACATCCCTCTCAAAGAGTTAATTATCTTTTAACATAAAAAACCACTAACGTTAAATTTCCTTTTATCAGGGATCATTGGATGTTAGGGGTTTTTTTCTCTATGGAGAAAACACTTTATTGGATATGATCTCTCCATGATGATGTGCAAGAAAGTTTTAAGAATATATTGGAAACGTAAGTTTCAATTTCACAATAGTTTTATATATTATAATGAATTTTAAATTTACCCCATTCGTATTATTTTCTAACAGGGCATGGGTCCACTTTCGAAAAAGCGCAAAGAAAAGGAATTTCAAGATCAAATATGTACATGCGAAGGTAAATATCCATTTATAATTTGTACATTTTGATTTATTACATAAAAATAATATATTGAATTTACACTCATTCAAACAGAAATGTCATGAGAAACAAGGCATCATCGAATGCGGATATTACATGTTAAGATTTATGTATGAAATAATAACAACTGGGACAGTTCTAAGTTTTGACCTGGTAAGATTTCCTCTTTCTTATAATATTTCAATTTGATTTATTCATTATACACGTTGACTACTATCCTTTTCCTTTGTAGCTTTTTGATGACCCTCAACCCTTTACTGCTGAAGATATCAAACACTTACAAGTGGAGTGGTCAAATTATTTTACAGGTTTTATTGACTTTTAGTTGTTTGTAATGTAAAATGTAATTTTGAATATTGTCAATGTAATTGTGTATTTCGTAGTCGTTTAGGTTGGATTTAGTTTTTTTTGAAGTTGACAGTGTAAGTTTTGAATGTTATATAAGTGAATGTTTAATTTTTCTCTACTTCTTGTTTTGGTCTACTGTTGATGGTTTTTCTGGTCTGGATTTTGGTATGGGGGGAGAGGTTCCAAGGGGGTGGGTGGGTGTTTGGGGGGTGTCCAAGGGATATGGGAGGGGTGTCCAAGGTGTGTTTGGGGCTGTCCTAGGGGTCGGGGGGGGGGGGGGTGTAAATGAGGTGGGAGTTCTTTCCAAGGGGCCGGTTGGGTGTAAATGAGGGTGGGGGGGGGGTGTCCAAGGGGTGGGGGTGTCCAAGGGGTGGGGGGTGTCCAAGGGATATGGGAGTGGTGTCCAAGGTGTCTGGGAGTTCTATCCAAGGGGCCGGTTGGGTGTAAATGAGGGTGGGGGTGCTGTCCAAGGGGTGGGGGGTGTCCAAGGGGTGGGGGGGGTGTCCAAGGGATATGAGAGGGGTGTCCAAGGGGTGTTTGGGGCTGTCCAAGGGCTCGGGGGGGTGTCCAGGGGTCGGGGGGGGGGGGGGGGTGTCCAAGGGGTCTGGGAGGGCTGTCAAGGTGTGGGGGGGGGGGGTGTCCAATGGGTGTTTGAGGCTGTACTAGGGGTCTTGGGGGTGTAAATGATGGTGGGGGCTGTCCAAGGGGTGGGGGGTGTCCAAGGGGTGGAGGGTGTCCAAGGGATATGGGAGGGGTGTCCAATGGGTGTTTGAGGCTGTACTAGGGGTCGTGGGGGTGTAAATGAGGGTGGGGGGGCTGTCCAAGGGGGGGGGGGTGTCCAAGGGTTGTGGTGGGGCTCCAATGTGGTGGGGGAGGGCTGGCCAGGTTGTTAGGTGGGTATAGATGAGGGTGGGGTTCAGTTGGGGCTTGGGGGAGGGCTGGCATGGTTATTTTTGTTTGGTTTCTGGTTGCTTTTTGGTGAGAGCAGTGCAATTATTTAAAAAAAAAATTTCTTTCACGTCGGTTATTTTATAACCGATGTGGTAAATAAATCGGTAGGGGTTTATCACATCGGGTTTTTCTAGAACCGACGTGATAAACCGTTCCCGGGGCTTTTATCACGTCGGTTCTTAATATAACTGACGTGCTAAAAGGCCTGGGAATCGATTTACCATGTCGGTTATTGGATAACCGACGTGCTAAAACGTTTCCCAGGCCTTTTTATCACGTCGGTTATTTAAGAAACCGACGTGATAATAGGCCAGGGGAAGGGTTTATCAAGTCGGTTATGACATAACCGACGTGATAAACGATATCCCAGGCGTTTTATCACGTCGGTTTAGGGAATAACCGACGTGATAAAGCCCCCCCACGCATATTTATCACGTCGGTTATTATATGAACCGACGTGATAACCACCGTGATGTTAGGGATATTACGTCGGGTTTTAAATAACCGACGTAAAAAACGTTATTTACAACGTCGTCCGTATTAACGTCGCCTAAAAACCGACGTAAATAATAAAAAATAACCGACGTAAAAAATGTGTTCTGCACTAGTGATTATTTTCTAAAATAAATTATTTCTTTAATTTTTGGGATGTCTTAAAAAGGAAGGAAGTGATCAACCATGATGAATGTCAGGTAGATAACATGGATATTATTTTAAGAAAAATATCCCTTACTTTCTTTAATCTCTTAGAACAATTTACTATTTTAGAAGATGAGTGTGAGGAAATTGAATGGAGATTCACAAAATATTATGAGGAGTTTCTTTGTTCAATCTAATACATGAATGAGTCTACTAAATTCATTGAGAATAAAAAGATACATTGGAAAAAAACAAGAACAATTCATTGATATCAAGAATTCACTATTTCATAATAGTTCCATGAAGATTAAGGTTCTTGAAAGATTAATTAAATAAACGAGTATAATGTATGATTAAGAACTTAGGATAATGAGGGTGGATTATTAAAAAAGTATTCATTAGGTAAATTCTATAAGAATGAACTCAATATGATGTTTCTTGAATTAAATATTATACTAGAATATCTTGAAATGATGCATGTCGAGTCATCACAATTAAAAGAATAAGGTGTTTTTCTCAAAGTAAAATTATATGAAAATTATTTTTTCAAAATAAATATAGCATGTGATAATAATATATTGATATAATTATATGATATTTTTAATGTATTCACAAATTTGGAGGTACCATCCATATATAAATTTCACGACAAAATGAAATCTATTCTCATTTAAAGATTAGTTTTATATATAAGATACATATTAGAAAGGATGAGATGAAGTGATGAAGATACTACCACTGATTGTATGTTGTAGTTAAGATAAAGTGTGCATGTTGCATCTTAATGTGATAAAACACTAGTGATTAAATGTTCTAAAGAAAACATGATACAAAATTTTAAAAATTATGAAAATATTTTATGAATAATAGAAGATTAAGGTTTGTAGAGATTTATCGGTAGTGTAATAAATATAAGAATTGTAAAAAGTATTGCTGGTATGATACACTTATTTAAAAATAAAAATGATAGTCCAATTATGGGGGGGGGGGAAGCTGGAGAAGATGGAACATCCAAAAATGATTAAAACATTTCCTACTAAAATAGATTTTAGGAGCTTTAAAATACCTATCATGTGTAAAATAGTGGGGGTTATTGTTATTATACATGGAAAATTAAACATATATTGAATGAAAACAAGCAGAGAAGACCAATTATATAGAATCAATATTTACCCTAATGTCACAACGTAAAATTGGTTTCAATTTATATTATGCAAAATTTGTTTTAAACCGGGAAGAGATACTTGGGAAACAAGATTAATAAAAATAATATTCAAGTAATGTTCACGAAGACAAACATCAGTTCCACATTTAAATTAATTGATGTGAAAAATATAACTCTTAAGATTTCACATGGATAAATGAAAAAATATAATGTATTGAATGATATTTTAGTCAAATTTATGTGCTGATTTAGAAAGTTTAATGAATTTTTAAAAATCCTAGAAATAATCTAGTTGTAAATGTAATGTGATATATCTATTAGAATAAGTATAATTTCATGAAAGGTTTTGAAAAAATGACAACACTTTTCTAGATAAGTTGTATATGGGAGATGCAATTATTATAGACACATTACAAATGGGGTTTTAATCACAATTTTTATCCCAAAACATTACTTAATAAGATTAATTATTGACCTTAGTGTGAATGTTAATCAAAAAATAACATCTCTATATAAATAGGATGTAGATATTACCGTGATACCCCATGTAAAATGAAAAATCTGAAGTATATGTTGGAACACCGACAATTAAGTATCTTAGTTGGTAGAATAATTTAAATTGTGTTGTTCATATTACAAAAAACTAAAGGAAACCATATTAGATTAGCATATGAGTTTATGTGTTGGAAATTTAAGTAGAATGATGATTCTATGATGAAAACATGAGATGCAGTGGTTAGTTTAAATTTTTTATAGTACAAAATGGAGAAATCCCCATATTTAAATTATTTATGAACTGGTATCAAAATATAAGTTTGATTCAAAACAATCTTTAATGAATTTAAATAATCTTTTTAAGACATTACAATAATAGGATAGTGATATCATCCTATTTTGATCTAATAACATCCTAATCTAATTATATATATCAATGTGATCTACCAGATGTGGATGTTTTCAAATTTGGAGAGCCACATGAATAATTATAATTTGGTGAATCCTCATCATTGAAATCATAAAACATATTTATGGAAGAGATTACTAATTTTAAAGATCATGATCATTTTCTCATTGAGGGTGGTAAAAATTATAAGTGTTGAAGAAGAATACATGAATTGTTATCTCATGAGAATCTTAGTATTCTAGATGGTCCATGATAATGATTTCATTAAAGAGGTATGTATTATGTATCTATATACCTTGATAATTGAATCCAGATTCTATTAGTAAGTTGAGATATTGAAATTTATCAATTTCCTAAAAATGGAATATTACATTTGTTCGAAGGTGGATATAAATTCTATTATATCTAAATATTCAAATCTAAATATTTAGTATGTACATGAAATATTTGGTTTACATTCATTTGTTATTTTTATATAAAATTGGCATCTTTCAGTAATTTATAACTAAATAATTTTGAAATAATTTTACTTGAGGATATTTGTGTGAGTTTCCCCATTACCTTTATTATCATTTCAATTTTTAGTAAGATAATAGTGTTTTAACATAACCCCTCATGTTTTCTACATCGGCCATGGATCAGTATATTAATAGTGTAATGGTTGATGAAACATTTAAAAGTATTATTTGATACCATTTTATGAGTATGTGTTATTTCATGTCAATAAGGGTAAGATAATGAAAAAAGACAATATTGATGGGAAGAGGGGATAACATAAATTGAGAAAATAATTGAGGAGAAAATTTTTTTATTTAATTTATGAGAATATTGAAAAAGTACAATGAGGGAGATTATCGTTACCACATTGAGTAATATTTATTTAGTGTCAATGATTTTCAAGGATGAGGGATTTCATAATTATAAATATACTGGAGATTGAGTTTAAAAATATTAGTTTTAATGATTCTTTGTAGTATCCAGGCATGTTGAATATGTTAAATAAGACCATATTCATTGTGTTATATGGAATTATTTTTAAGGAATTAGTCCCACATATCATAGAAGATTAATTTTGATGCTGTGAAAATTAGAAATAATTATTAAATTATTTGAAAAAAAGCTTGATGATTTTACGAAAATATATAGATGATATGTTTGGATGTTGAAGGAAGTTCTTCCCTTATATGTACATGATATATTGATGTAAAAAGTGGCTTGATGAATGTTAATCCATTAGTGTTGAAACATGTTTTAATGATTTTGGAATATAATTCAAATGATTCGTATAAGGGAGAAATGTTTTAATATATTATGAGAATAGTTTTTTATGTTATATAATTTATGGGACCAGTAGAAGGATTCTTATAAAACCAATACAAGTATTACATTATTGAAGTTGATTATAGAAGATTTTCAGCACTCCAATGCAAGAACCATACATTAATGGGTGGAACATCTAGGAGATCTTGCTATAGAAGGAGGAAAATTTCTAGAGGATATGATCTGGCATATGAAATTTCATAAGGTTTTCATATCACCCATAATAATTAATGAATATACATTACAACCCATTATGATCAAGGTATAATACACTGAAATAGTGTTTTCCACACTGAGATACTCGATATTCAAGAACTTATTGGGACAAGAAAATTATAGAAATCCACATCATGGAATATTGTTTGTACTACGATAAGATGAGAAATGAGGTTCATACACTATAGAAGAGGAGACAACATCACATGTTATTATAGGATAACAATTAGAGTGTATATAGAATCTGAGATCTCCAAAATACTATTATGGTCTATAATAATATTAAATTGAATCACAATATAGTAAAATGCCTAAAATTTTATACACTGGTGGATGAAATATTATGGTTCTAGTGAATATGATACTTCTATATTATTGATCAATTATCATGCCTCAAACTGTTATTTTAGATAAACAAATTACATATCTAAATGACTGTGTTATGACATAATAGAGGTTATATGGATGTGAATTATGAAATAATGGAAGACTCATGGAATATTATTGACTATTTTAAAAAAAATTAGTAGTAATAGTAACTCAAAATGACTATAAATTCAAATTCAACGATGATGATATATTTTAAAAAATATCCATATTTTTATTTTGAAGAATATATATATTTAAATTAGTGTTTTGAATTTTAAATTAATATTCAATTTTAAAATAGTGGACATGGAAGGTTTATATGAAAAATATATTTATAAATTGAAGTATATATAAAATGATGTATACATCATTAAAGACTTATAATACAGAACATGATTGGAGAAATCATTTGAGTATCGAAGAAAAAATTCAACACAATATTAAAAAATTTAGAAATCTTTGGGTATTGAAGATGAAAATATCTATTGTTTATATATGTAAAATAAAGTATAACATGGTAGAACAACAATAAGGGAAATATTTTTGTTCATTGATGTAAGAAGAAGAAATAAGAATAAGATTTACATTTTGTTTATTGATACTTTTCATACAAAAGATATAATCCTTTACATGTTGTTGTGCAAGATAAATATGAAATATAAGAATAATGGAAGGTATGACATAAAAATATTTAAGATATCTAATGTCAGGATTCTCCTTGATTATTACCGTGACTGATTATCATTTTATAGTTCCAAATGAACAGGATTATTAATTATTCTAAATCATAGGAAAAATTTGTGATTGTACGATCCTCATTGTTATACCTAGCTCAATTTAGATCGTAGGATGATTCTAGTGGGTTTGTGATCCCAAATCAATCTAGTTCACATTAAGAACAATACATAACACATTATGAAAATGACCTTTAAATTTATTATCCTCCATTTGTGAGTGTGTTTACTTGTGTTTCAAAAATAAATGATGGAATGAGAAAAAATAGATTTCTAGTCACATTAATAAGCATTTAATGTAAAAGGATATTGAGTTTTTAATTAGATCAAGACATTCCAACAGTGATTTTGTATCCCCACCCCAAATAGTGTGGTTCAAATAAAAATCTATCACCAAAATACATACATGTTAGTCTCACTTTAAGCCGGTGATGAGGTATTAGTAATTTTCTTCATTTCTAGATCATCTGTCAAAATATATGAATAAATAGGCCGATAAAAAAAATTCAATTATGAGATGATAACAATTTTCAATCCAAATACATTGAGAATAATATTTTCAAATCTTATTCCAATAAGGATTTTGTAGGAAACATCAATGTATATATAAAATATTCTAGGCGTTTCATCAATGGAGAATAATTCTTGATGATTCATTTTTGTGGTCACTAGTGGAATTTCTATGGTGGGGCATGTTATGTCAAAATATAGAAACAAAAATCAATTAAATGGGTGTTTTGACATGAATTAGATATTAAAGTATTGATAATGACCACCCACCATGCCAAATTTCAAGAAATTATTAATGGAATGAGTACTTACATGGGATAATTGACATATGATATCAGATGATCTTGGAAGGATTTCATATAGTATCATTGGTCACACAAAAAAATCATTGTATAGTGGTTCTTCTTGATATTTAAGTGTTGGGTATAATTATCAAACTCTGTAATATTGATATTATATACAAAAGTTTCCTTTCATGCACTATTAATACAATATAAAATGAAATAGAGTGCATAGTCATGTGTTTCTATGTAAAATAAGAGCGGCTTCACTTAATTTTGCAACATTATAATTGGTTTATAGAATATTTATTTATTGAGTATGTTGACACAATTTCGGAAATTTTCATCCCATTGGTAGGTAAACCTAGTTTTCATCAACCACACAAAAGGGAATAAGTAATCTATGAGATTATAAATATATCATATGATATAAAAAAGACAAAAATGGGGTCTCCATACCCCCATGAGATTCTAAAGGGCATGCATATCAAGTATTTGTATGGCCTTTCTTAGAAAAATGTCTATGTGTATATATAGTGTGCCAAAAAGCTATGAAAATTCAATAATAATAAATTGAATGAAAATATTAGGGGTTCTATAATATGATATATTTCCCCAGTATATTAAATGTTATTTAATGATAAGAAATATGATCATATAGTTTTTAGGAAATGATAAAAAGATCATCAATTTTCCACTAAATAGTTTTTATAGTAAGGGAATAATGATATGGTTCACAGAACAACGATATGTGGGATAGTTTTATTCAAGACAAAGGGAACTACTCCATTGAAATATACCCCTTGGCGGGGGGATAAAGGTAGTTCCCTCCACATACTTTGGTCTAATATATATCCTTTTATGGATTGAATATAATTATATAAATTCGATAATGTATAACCAAGTCATTGGATCAATTGAACACTATAGTATTGGTACTAGGAAATTATCCTAGGTTAGTGGGGGTTTAGATCCACGATGTCAGTGTAGACTATAACCATCCTATCCTTTTTTCAAATTGGAAATTTTTTTATCCATTTTTGGTACTAGACTTGTCAAATTAATTTTCATTTCATGAAAAAATAAACTTCAACATCTATCATGTAATTGGTTATAGAGTGAATTCTCATGGATACCATTTTATATTGATGATATTCATTAAGTCAACCTAAATCCTAGCAATCCATGCTGGAATCCATTAAGGTAATCAATATATAGTTACAAGACAATACATCTACTGATTGATTTATGTAGGTGATTTACGTATAAAATTTTAATAATTAACGATGAAACCAATCAACAGAGTTTTTGGATCATCCTCTATACGAATATCCATTTGAACAAATTAGAAACTGTAGTGTAAATGCATTCCTTGAATATTATATTATCATTAATGTGACCATATTTACATATGTTTACCTTTTAATGTGACTCTTTTGGTATCGTTGTTATCGAATGTGGAATATGGAATAACTTCATGAGAACTATTATATGATGTGGAGTAATTTTTATATCCTTAAGAATATACCATGTCATCATCATTAGTAAAATTTATATCATCACCATGGTCAGACCCCCAAATATGGACATGATTGTCTGACACTGCTAATTTTATGGGGATGGGTGAAATGTGAAAAAACCTTATGCAAACATTCCTTTTGAGGTTTTAGGTCTATTCCATGGAAGAATGTCTACTATGTTTCATTAATATTGACCAGACCAACACATAAATAGAGGTTTTTATAGATAATAATGATCTGTATATGCAGTGTTAATTTAATTTATTTTACAACTGGTGGTTGGCGAATTAAGGAACATCATATATTGGGATGTTTATTAGACTACTTTATATCAAAAATGGGACTAAAAATATCCCATTAAATCCTAAATCTTGAGAAATATCCTTGATTTTGATAACTATCAACACAAATATTTTATAGATATAACTATGCATATTTTTAAAATCCACTTCAATTCCACTGAGGGTCATAATATTGATTGAATTTTCTACCACAAAAAAATTTCCAACATTTTTAATAATGATCCTTTGTTTGATTAAGGTTAACATGAAATAAAGGAGACATTATCTCTATATAGTACCTCATATTTTCCCTTGAGAGTGTTCCATATGCACTGATGTTATGATGATTGTACTATAACGCCATATGAATTCAAGGGATAAAAAATAAGGTCTTAAAATATATATTTTTTTTAAATTACCATGAACTCTAAATTTTATGTAAGGATTCCAAATTGGGACCTTGACTATGTCATATTTATATATTTTTGATACATTTTTTTTATTGTATTGTTTAATAAGAGGGTTAAAATTTTCTCTTATTGTAGCCCATGTGTTTCACAATTTAATTCATTATTAGGTTAATCTAAAAATTGAATAGGTTAAATATATATGAATTTTAAAGTCATCTATATATTTGAATATATTCAACAATTTAATATTTTTATCATGTTTTTGAGCATCATATTAATTTTTCCCCAATAGATTATCATGTGGTATTCAATAGAACAATCCACTTCTTGATACACATTAGTTGTAGAAACTACATTCTCATACAATTGTGGGATTAAAATGGCCTTAATTGTTTCCTATTAGATATCTCATAAGAGGTGAATTGTATCCAAAAATTAGAATATTAATGAAGAAATAAAATATTATTTCTTGATTAGGTATTTTCAAACTAGGAGAATGTGTTTATTTCATATGGTGGTCCCTAATTTTTATTCTTGTAGGGCATGCTATCACTGTTGGTGGATATCTTATCTAAAAAATAGATCTATTTATCATTCAATCTACTATTGGTGGAGTTACTCATACCATATTTTTATATTGACCATATAATTGTATATTTTTTTCCTTTCCCCCAATATTATTACTTCTTAATTGGATCTTTATAATTCCAAAATAGTTTGGTTTTCATAGTGGGACTCTTAATTTAATTACATATAAGTTTTTTCATCATGCATGGATTTAATAGAAATAATTCTTGATTACCAAAAAAT
Organism: Viscum album; assembly: GCA_963277665.1. Taxonomy (NCBI): domain Eukaryota; kingdom Viridiplantae; phylum Streptophyta; class Magnoliopsida; order Santalales; family Viscaceae; genus Viscum; species Viscum album. The sequence continues at coordinate 289,464,900 of OY728139.1, forward strand.
ACCATGATTTCAGCCTCCTTGATATCTGTCACATCATTAACGTATCCACTAAGTTCAGGAAGTGAATTTAGGTTGAAATAAGTCAACATCACCGGTGAAGGTTTCTTCTATATGAATGATATTGATTGATAAATATTATGACACATATTAAAATAATGTTTCTATTTGGTGGTTCTATACTAATTCAATCAATAATGGTGGAGTGAAATACTGAGGGGTCAAGATAAAATTGGGAACTAAAATGGGTTCTTCATATAATTTATATTCAATATGATTTTTTTATAAAACCACTTGTAATACTTTGATACTGAAAAAACAACAATGAATTACAAATAATTTTGTGGTCATATTTGGTTGCTAAATTTTTTTCATGGGAATATTATTGACTTGGATAAATAATTTTGTTGTTAAAAAATCATTGAACATCAATGTTCCTCTATATCCAATACCATAAAATTACTTTTCCTCTTCATGTGGGATGGAAGTGACATATGTCATATGTGTTGGGGGATTACCTAACCTCTATTGTTTAGATTCAACCATACATTGAAGCATTTATTTGATGATGTGGAAATAATGAATGTTGTTTCCCATAAAATGTTGAATGGGTTTTAATTAAATTTTTCATTTAAATCAATTTATGATGTTTATAAGTATCTGATCAAATTAAAAGACTGTTCTCTATTTCACTTATAAAATATCTCAGAGAATTAATTATTTTCAAAAAAAAGTTCTTATTCCTCAATTCTACAAATCATGATCAGTTTTTCCACTTGTTTTCTTATGAATGGAAACATTATTGATAGAATTGACATTTAGGGGGATGCAACATATGATATTGAGTAGAGATGAGATCTAAATTCTCTATTGCTATTAATTTCAAATTATTATAATTGTTTTTACTCTACTAAGATACTTTCCTTACGTTGGTGGTGCTTTTCATGGCATTTTCATGGACTATATTATGGAATCCACTAGGCATTATACAGTTTAGGAAACCTCCCAAAATCCATATGGATAATTTAATGGGCTTAGTAGAATCTACAACTCATCATAGAGGCTAGCTGTAAAAATCTTCAATATCTAATATTTTGAGAGTTATATGTTCAAATATTGTTTTAGTCCCCACAATATAGTGATAAAATTTGAGACCATTATTTTTTTATAGTTATCACATTATAAGAAATTGAGAATCGTAATATTTATTATTTTATAAATTCATTGATTTCGGAAGGGTTGAAGAAGGGTTTCCCAATTCATAACAAACCCATATGGTATATTTCTATACAAAAAAAATGTTAATACCTCTAAAGTCTGTACAGATAAAATGTTATGGGATTATTCTTTTTGTAAAGGTGTTCTTAATATGGGTGCTCAATGAGATATAAGTTTGATTAGATTTTTCTATGGATCTATTTTATCATTAGTGATTAAGAGGTTATGATTCCTTAATTCAGGTAGATTAGGTTTTTAATCTCCCCACTCATGTTATGTATTCATATTCCAAATCACTGGTGTGTATCACCCATCTATGGATTCCATTCATGCGACTAGGGATTGGATGTCATTATAGATTTCTAGAGAGGAATCTATTTAGAATGATCCTCATGTAGAGGTTTTAGTTAGAGATTGATATGGTGAGAATTATCATGTCTACTATTGATATATCAGTGATCATGAATGTGTTAAATATCTTGAAATTTAGACAATTTTACGTAGTTAAATAAATTCATGATAATCCTTCCATTTTAGGGTATGATTGGAATATTTTTTTAGATCAAGATAATATTTGATATATAGATTCTTATTTCATTTTTTTGAGAAGATTATTACTTTTGGATATCCTCTATAAGAGTGATATTGGCCCCCTCATAAGAGTTTTACTTAGTATAAATTTCTTCGTTGATTAATTTAGTATCGAGTTTTTTAATTATCTATAACTAAACTACATATTAAAATAAATTCTACATAGTGAAGATGTTATTTGAATAATATGATTGTGGGTGTGATGAAGCCAATAATTTCTCTATTTCCGTAGGTGAAGATTTTCGAGTGGGTGGATGATGAGTAATTTATCGGACTCCATGATTTATAATTTTCCACTAATACCGATTACACAAACATTCATCACCCACATTAGAGAACACTATATTATAAATAAATGTTTCATGTTCATGTTTTTCTTATTGTAATCCTTCTTATTTTTATTTATTGGGTAAACATTAATAAAAATCATTATGTAATAGAACATGATTATTGAAAAGATAATTTCATTCTATAGTGTGTTTGGAACACATCAATGATCTTAAACGACTTGTGAAATATAAAACTATTGTAAAATAAGCATTCAATTGGTGGGTTTTAACAGTATTAACTATTTATGATATATATATATCCCACTAAATATTAATTTTTGATAATTGTTTTTAAATAATCCATTAATTATAAGTAATGTAAATTTATTCTTAAAAAAATGTTTGCTTAAAAAATGTTTATTTTTATTTTGTGATAAAGTGTTAAAACAATTTTTAAAAAATTTGTAAAATATTTTTGATTAAATGAATATAACCTTACAAATAAGTAAAATATATTTATATTACGGTCATGATTTTTTTCTAAAATATTGATTTTTCACTGAATAATGAAAAATGTTATATTTTTAAAATGTTTCTTTTCCATAAATAAAGTAATTTAAAAGTCCCAATATGTTTTGAATATTTTTTAATGTAACATAAGTATTAATCAGTTATATTTAATCCATATAAATAATATTTAGAAGAAATTATATTTGATTTTGTTATATGTTTTTTTATTAAAAACAATATTTTTCTCAAAACTATTTTAAATTGCATATTGTTTATCAATATTAGAAAATTAAAACAATCCCAAATGGGAAGGTTTTTAAATTTAATTTATATATTATATTTAAAAAAATATTAATTTAGTTTCATAAATGTATTACTAAAAAACATATAGTTAATATAAAATTATCTTTTTATTGAAAATACACTTCCTAAAAATAATCATTTTCATCGCATCTGTTGGTTTATTTTTAAATTTAAATTTCACAATTATATGAACCAAATTAGATAAAATTGATTTTATATTTTGAATTACAATAATTTATATTTTCTAAAAAGTTGAGTTAAATTTTATACCATAATGAATACTGAAAATATTAAAAATTATTTGTCGTGATTAAAGTAAAAACTTATTTACCGAGTGTAAAACTAAAACGATAAGGCTAGAAAGGGAAAAAAGTTGTCTAAAATATTTTTTTATAGAAATATTTATACATTATTGTTTTTAATAATAGTAAATAGTTCATTTTCAATCATTTTTTTTATGAAAAACGTGGGTAGATATCTTTATTATCAAATATATCATGAGTCCCACTAACCTCACTTATAAAAGGCCACCATTTCCTCACCTATTATAACCATTTAGAAGATTTTTATCAGAAAATACCATACCAAATTACTTTAAAAACACACTCAACACATTTTAGATGTCCTTCTTTGATAAAAATTCTATTCTAGGAAGACATTAGTTGTAATGTTGAAGAGGTTGTATGAGAAGAAGTAAAATTCACTACTATTCATTTTTGTTTTATTTATTTTTACAAAATAAAAAAATATTATTGAAATATACATATATAAATAAATTTCTTCCACATTATAAGATTTTATTAAGTTAATTTTATAACATAAATTTATCTCATCTTTCATCAAATGGGATATGAAGTCAACATTATTTTGTATGGCAGACTACCACCTTACGAGATGATTTCATTCATTTTCTATCATTGAAAATCATGGCATGTTGTAATGATGGATTTAAATTATATATATTATATTTTTAACATATTTATATTAATATATTTATGATCTCAAATATACCTTCTTACATTTTATTTCATGGGGGATATGATAACGTCACTCGTCTATGCGGTGAACTACTGCCACAAAATTAAATGAAATTTGTTTTTCAAAAATAGTATACATAAGAGGTAATGAGGATAGGTTTTTTGAATATATGTGATATAAATTAAATTATAATTATATTAGTGTAATATATTATTTTTAAAATATAATATAACATTTTCTTTCATACACTCAAAAACGATGTCATCATTCATGCACGTGTCTACTACCGTATCCACGAAGTGATGCGAATTTTTTTCCATAACAACAACACATGTATGAAATATATGAGAATATTTAATTATATAATATGTTATTTATGTAATTATAATAATTTTTAAAGAAAAAATATTACATACCTTTTTTTTCATAATGATCATTGAGAAATGGAAATGTTACTCATGCGAATGTGTGGCCTACTATCTCCATGATTGTAATGTAGTTAATTTTTTATAAATATATCACAAAAATTGTATTAAAGAGTGTAATTTATATATTAAAATGATAATTATGTCACTATTATTATCAAACATATGTTGAATAATGACCTCCGTGACCAATAGTTGACATAACATAGTCATTTTTGACACATAATCCAAATATCATCGAAACAACTCAAATAAAATTAAATGAATATGCAATTTTATATAAAATTTTAATAAGTGAAATAGATGGAATAATAAACATGAAAAGGTAAATAAATTAATAAATAATTAGAATAAGTATATTTTTTAGGATTATGTTGGATGAAGGCGAGGAATCAAACCCAATGTAAGTAAGTTCATCCCAATTTTGTTTTGTTGAGTCATATTTATTTTCTATGAACCAATATTTCTTTTTAGGGAATATATAAAAAACCTTTTACTTGTTATATCTTTATTTTCACTATAATCATTACATAAAATGTTCTTTATGTTATTCATTAATTGTAATTAGAAGCAATGTGTTTTACATGTGTTAAGGGACATTTATTACAAAAACTCTTTTAATGTTTGCATTTAAAATATTACTTTTCTATGTACATGTTTTTAAAATTATTTAATGAGCCTTTTTTATATATATTTGAACAATTTATGAAGCATAATTTATGTTTATTTCTACATTAGGCAAAATGTTTTCAAAATGAATATGTTTCCATGTTTTATATAGTCTTGTTTTATAATAAGAAAAAGTAATCATTAATTTTAACGTATACAGTAACAACAACATTTCCATCAGTATAAGAATTATATTATTCTTGGATTCTATTACAATAATGTTTTATTCGTTCAATGAAATAAACTTTTCCATTTGGGTATTTTTTATAGAAATTGGGTTTTCAAATGAACGAGGTATTTTTATATTAAAAATTGTCTTTCAAGAGAAAATTATATTTTTGTATTAAAAAAACTTCTCTAAAACAAAGGGTATTTTGATATCAAAAAGTGAGTTTTGTGTGAGTTTAAATGATATTTTTTAAAATTTTAATGATGAAAAAGTGAAATAAAAAATATTTTATCCTTAACATAATGAATGAGTGTTAATTATATGAAATTGTTTTTCATAGATTGGATTGTGTGTGTCCGTTATGTCTTATATGTTGGGTCCACCCATATAGCGCTAGGTGAGCTAAATATAGCTTATATTATGGGTGTGACCAGATAATTTCCAAACTCATTCGGTAATGTTTATTGTCATAAAAAAAATTAAGGGAATAACGAATTGGTTTCTTCTAATGATTTAACTAGGAATTAGTTACTTTTGACATGAGATGAAAATGGTTAAGAATGTTATGCTATAAGTTACGGAAAGGAGTTTTGATTTTCATACTATGGCCATTAATGGGATATTTTTAGAAAAAAGTGTGTGTTTTTTGGATGTTAATTTGTTTTCTTTTATTAAACCACTAATAATTTAAGATAAAAATAATCATCACATGGGTTTTCATATATTTCACAAGAATAATAGTTTTTGGGTCTCTTACTGAGCTTCATTTAATCATCAAAAATAAGAAAATGTTTTCAGAGGTTTTAAAATTGGTATAAGGTATGGAAGACATTTTTCTGAATGTCGTGAATATTTTCTAGGAAAATAAGTCATGGTTTATTTTTAAATATTTATATTTCGGGGAAAATTGATACTAATAATAAGTGTCAAATTTGTATTACATGTTTTTTTAATGTAATAGTTATGAATTAATTATATCAATATCTCTTCATAAAATGGTCCTTAGAGTGAATAAAATTGAATTATTGGATAAAAACATAAGATAATGTTTTGTCCAATGTTGTCTACTTATAGTTGGTATCATAGCTTGGTTTAGATACATTTAGAGTTTTGGATATTGATAATATAATTCACTTGAAATATTATATATTGTGGTTAAGTTAAATAGATATAGGATTTTAAGATTACCATATTTATTCATCTAAAAATTGTATGTTAAGATTTTGTTTCCATAGAGGAAACATGGAAGCTACATTGGTAACAAAATGAGATGAAGATATCCTAAAAAATCATTAACTTGAGATGTATGATATTGGAATAGAAGTTTTTACTAGAATAAATTAGTTGATAAAATCCATTAATAGAGGTGCTATCCATGCTAGTGGGTAAGATGATATTCCCCTAATGAACATATATATAGTGGATCGTTTCATGAGGGAACACCCTCATCATTTTGTGGATCATCTAACCATGTGGTATCAAATATATGGATTAATAACCAAGATAAGATATTTGAAGTCATGGTTTGTATTTTACATTAAAATTTAACTCTTCCTGTTTATCATTTGGAAGTGAAGATGATTGATGGTGGTCCTTATTTAAGAATACTAGAGTGAAACATGTTCTTGATGACATGGAATGAAAAAAATGCAACAATATTTTCCATGAGAAATATTTAACTAATGAATTTAAAATAAATATTGATTAAAAATTCTCATAATTTATGAAAAAAGAAAAATATTTTATAGCTGCATATGAAAAATATTTTCCATGATGAGGCAGGTATGCCCCAGATTCTATTGGAAAAAATGATAGAAAAATGAATGGATTTTACTCTAGGAAGAAACATAAGTTATATAGGTAATTTTATAAATGAGGATTTAAAAGCTATTAGGATGTGGTTTTTTATACTGAGAAATTTGATATGGATTTTGTTGACACTTATGTTCCTTGATATAAAAATAGGACGAAAAGGTCACTATGGGAGACAAAAGAGAATTAACCTACTATGATGTGTAGTGGATAGCCACCAAAATGATTAAACTATAGTAAAATAAAATTTCAATGATTGTTTGAATAGACCTGAAAAGTATTTTTGGTGTGCTTAGTTCTATCATAGGGATCATGAGTATATAGAAAATATTACTAATAAACCAATGAATGGGGTAAATAATTTCCATCCAATACTATGGTTTTTTTATTGCAATGAGTGGGGTCAATATGCTAACATGTTTTCCAAGTAATTTTATTATGGTGGGAATCACCATTCTTAAAAATATAATGGTGTTGAAATATCATTTGTTGATTCAATAGTTGATGGTTGTATATCTATGAAATTGGGGACTACTCTTGGGAGATCAATATATTATTTTTGTTAATGACATGAAAAAAGTTTTAAAACCACATTTTAGGTTTTAAGTAATGAGATCTAAATTTGATTAATTAATTTTTGGAGACTTTTTGTTGGGTTTTTTATATGTAAAGGTTTGGTTTAACATGATGTATACCTATATCTTATTGGACATGATTTTTATTGTGTTGTTTACATTTTTGGATTATATGATATTTGATGATTGGTTTTATTTTATGGATTTTTATCATAATTATGGGAAGATTATAAGTATGAAATTTAATGAAAAATTATAACATGAAGGTTTGGAAATAAACGGTCACAAGCATCATGTATATAGGGATTAAAAACAAAACTGATGTACTAAAAGGGTGAAATGCTAGCCAACATCCTATGTGATGTCCGTGTTAGTATGAAATCATTAATATTAAATTAAATTGATTATAATATAAATATAATGTTGATTTTATAAATGATATGTTTTATCACATAGAAAAACATGGGAATAAAAATTTATTTATGGATTAGGTAATTAATTTATTTCAAAAGCGGGTCACTATAATTTTGGTAACACATTAAATTATTTTAACCATTTTTGTTGTAGTTAATTTTTTAATATATGAGGAATATTTGGTTATCCTTTTTGGGATTTTGTGATCAACTATAAGTTTATTTTAGTGCTTCAAACATAATAAATTCATCTAGGATAATCATTAATGGAAAAAAGATGATAATATAGTATAAATTGATTCCTTGAGGAAATTTTACAAGAACAATAAAAATTATTCCTTTTTATTTATTTCATGAACTCAAAAAAAGATCATTAAAAGGGGAATTATAATATATTAAGAACTTTTATGATAATTCAATGTGTCTTCTAACTCATAACATATTTATGGTTTTGTGGTCTATAAATATCTATAGAAAATTCAATTTCGTATGATTAATGATCTCAATCACAATACATCATTGTTTAGATGTTTTTGACCCTATTTTTTTCACGTGGATGAAAAGAAAATATAAAGGGAAATTCCATAGAAAAAGGAGAATAAGGAATATAAATATGGCCATGGATCACAAATCCCGCAAGGATAGTTCATCCAAGGTACCCCAAACACCATCATCTCATAAGGTCCCTGCATGAGACCCTAGCACGTGAAACCTATGCGAAAGGATAAAATCACCCAAGGCCCATTTTATGCTTATAAACAAGATCATTGGGTATTCATTTTTAAGGATGGAAATTCATAAAGGCCAAATTATGATCTGGTAACCCTAGTCCTCTTCTAAATCCCCCTGAAACCTTATAGATTGTTTTATAACTCCTAAAGACATCATAATTAAATGTGGGATAGTGGAACTAAATTCCACTGGGTTTCAAAATTAACAAGACATGTCAAATGAATTCACCCAAACACTAATTAAAAAAGTCTATCTTAGGGTTACCTTCCTTAACTAGGGGAATACATGAATTAACTATAAGAACACCAATTGTAAACCTTCATGTCTTGAGAAATGTCTCACCCATGTGTATTCTCCTAGGTTTTCTACTACACATAGTGCCATCAATTCCCCTAAGCCTACCAACATGGAGCACCCCCTATGCAATCCTCTTTTGTTCTCCTTACCCTCTAGCCTATTTGAGCCATTAATTAGGCCTTATTTAAAGACATTTATTGTAGGATATATATTATTTTTCACCCTTGTCTAAGAGGGATAAACTCAAAACCTCCACTAAGTCCTCCTCACTTATGAAACCATTGAAAAAGTCACACCAATGTGTATCCTATTTCGATATCTATTTCTACAATCAGGGGTTCCCCACACTAGTCCTACTGAATAGTTAAAATCCTTGAGGTGCATTTATATTTTTATATATATGGTCATGAGTTACCCTACTGTAGAGATAATGTTGGAATGTTCCAAATATCGTAGGATTAGGGTTTGGCCTATGTCATACCATTCTCTTTCCTAAGATCAAGAGCCTCTAGTTCTTATCAGGAAGGGTAAGGATCAAGAAATCATTTCTATTCAACATTGTATTAGATACTAATCTTAATGTGGAACCACTTTTTGGGAATACCTCATGAAGAGATCCCATATCCTTTCCTGTAGGAGGTTAAAATCTTGCTCCTAGCTACCTTCAAATCCTTCACCATCAAAACATCCTCACCATGGACTCATATTTAATTTTATGTGTTGAGAGGGAAGTGTCGTATCCCGACCTCTTCCACAAGTATAAAAGGAATATTGTGTGGTTTTTCAAATATTATACTTCCTCTTTTTCTCACACCTTTCATGAATCACATTGTCTTATAGGATAGTGACAAACATGGATCCAAAACAATCAAACTAAACTACCATACTATGAGAACTCTAATTCTTGATCCAACCAGGATATGTAGGATGCCTATCAAGGGCCTAAGCTTGAGGGACATCCTCTTTAGAATTTATCCCCAATCATAACCCCATTTCATCAAGGAATCATCCTTTGGAGAAAGCTACAAAATCCATAATATGGGCCTCATATTTAGGTGTAAGCCCCAAATAAGCCTCCAAATAACCATGAGATAAAACATCACTCATGGACCATTCTATTGGGAAAATGTTTTAGGAATAAACAAAAATAGAATTATCTCAAAGGGCCATAATCCCCTATAGGAATCACCAAACTACATGGGATTTTATTCCCATCCAAATGGGATATGTAGGAATCCTACCTATGGTTCATTCTAAAATCCTTAATCAAACATGTTATTTTGGTTCACATCCATAGTAGGGAATAATTCAAATTGGAAATCCATATCACTTATAGGTTCTTTGGGCTACTTAGAGAGAAGTCCCTCACCCAAATTTCTCCAAAAACTATTCATAGAGACTTCCTTACAATATGAAGTTAATAATGAATAGTTGGATCCTTATTACAGTATCATAAAAGGTATTATGTGTCTAGTTAAGTGGTACCAAACTACATGGGTTTATATTCCCTTCAAAAAGATATGTAGGAAGCCCATCTGTCAGTATAATCCTAACATCCTGAAATATCCCATGTCCCTAGATGATGATAAAATATAGAGGTAACTACATCCCCTAGATGATAATAAACTCTATAATTCCCCACATTGTGGCTAGAAAACTAGCATAGTCATAATAATTACCAAAGAATATATTTTTTGTACATAGGAGGATACCATCGATGGAGAACCTAAGATATGTGTAGATATCTCCATTGATGAAGAATATCATATATATATAAAATATAAAAAGATCTATATATTCTAATAATTGATTTATAATATTTGGAAGAAAAACATCATTATTGGGAACTAATGAATGTTTTACAACAAATTCTTCAATCTATAAGATAGTCCTAGAGTAGGTAAAAATTACACCCAAAAAGGATGTGATGGGCTCAAACTCCCATCCTCTCAACCAATGTGATCTGTTAAGCATCATTTGTTAAAACACACAATGAGAACCTACTTTTGGAATGCAATTCTCTTAAAATATAGAACCATTTGGTAATTCTAGTTCCATGAACAAACACATTGGAAACTGTTCATTAAAGAGTAAAACATCATACAGTGTGCAATTTGAGGGAAAGAAAGAATGGTGTACCTAGTGTTAATCCATAACCAAGATGATAGTATCACAAACCTATTAGACCCCTTTTACATTTATAATTAATTATGTAAAAATAAAGGATATCAATAACGCATGTGTTCAAAAAATTGAGATGCAGACTTCGCGGAGTTCCTGTTATGGGTTTTCCATATATACAAACAGACCTTTTTAGAAATCTATTCGATCGAATGGAATCGTTCATGTTTTCACCAATGGGAACCCAATTTTATGCACATGATGTATCTTCATCTAAAAAATGGACACCATCACCAACCTCGCAAATATAATGTTGTGTCTCAAACTCATTGTTATGAGAGTATCATAAAAATGGTTTGATCCTGACCCTAGAGGCCACATGAGAAGCCTTTTTGTCTGTGGAGAAATCCTGATCGTCCAATTAATGATGACCATTGGTCATTAAGAAAACAAAGGCAGCCACCATCTTTAACCATTTTGGGAACATATCCCTATAATACAAAAACATGTCACTCCTATATTTTAGGAGGTGGATCAAGAGGAGACACACAACCTCATCCAAGAGACATAAGGGTCATTATCATGGTTTCATCCAACAATCAACATTGCCAATGTTGCGTGGTAGTTAACAATCAACATGATGAGGGTTTTCTCCTCTGTAAACGTTCACAAGTCCTTTAATCTGGGGAATGTAAGAAGGCCATCATAGGACAAAAATATATTATCAGGGAGAAGGTTCAGACCTTTCCCCCTACAGATAATCCCACTAACCCAGTTTGGTTGAAAACAATGAGTAGACACATACACCCATCCACAATGATTCATCTAGACAACCGACTAATATAGTGTTATTTAAGGAATTTAACCATTAAAGCATATATGAAACTCATTATAATGAATATATACCGACCCTCTCCCACTGATACTACCGGTATCCTCATCTAGAAGCACCTAGATAATTCATTCTGAATTACCCGATAATAATAAGATGGAAGAATCAACTCTATTCCCCAATAAACGAGTGTTGTTAGTATCTACTGGTAGGAAATGGGGGACATTTTCAAGCACATAAACATAATACTGATGCATAAAGTGCTTAAATAACCATTCTATCTGATGAGTTCACCAAACATGTCACGGAAAGGTTGAATGGGAAGATGAAGTTCCATTTCCATATCCTAAAAACATTATAGGATATCATAATGGAGGAAAATGTAAGGCCCAAGGGATTGACACAAAACATTGTCCCCACAAATGGGGTTTCTCATCAGCAAAACATCCCAAAGTAGAGATGCACCTTTTCTCCCATCTAAGAGGGATATGGGGGAAAACTCCCTAAAATTACATGAATAGCCAGTTCATAAATATACACCATCTCCAATCAGAGGCAATCAACTTATTCCAATGGCCAATCCGAGGAAGGAACAAACACCTTCCCATGAAAACCACTTCTTATAGAAAATGTCACCAATCTATTGTAAGATGAATCTAATAAGAATCCTCATCAAATATGATTGGAAAATCAAGATATGGCGTTAAATCATGATTCACTTAATGTAGTAATTGTTGAATCCCTCAGATGCTTACCTATCATAGCTCATGATCTTACCCTCCCATTACCAAATTATGGGAACAATAGTAGTAATTCTGAATATCCTCATTAGACCCATCACCATAAAAATCATTCTTCATGAAAACAATTAAATCAATCTAGAGAGAAAAACTTTTGATGAGAGCCATGAAAACTTTCCATATGGCATGAATTCAAAGGATAAATAATGTCTTCCCTTTCTATAATCCACCATGATGGTTCTATCCATGATGGAGTTCACTGAAAAAGTTCTCCCTATAGAATTGATTCACATTCTAAAAAGAATTATCTGCTTGACAATGTAGTGGAGAGAAATCCATTTTATTGTGAGGAAATTGTAGAAAAGTACATTCATGTTTGATTAAATGTCATTGGTAGGTGAAATCCTTTATCAAACGGAGGATATCCCAAGGTGATGATCTTTCTTAGAACCACCCTTGGGTCACTTTATTTATAACATAGTAGAGGAAATCCCAACCAATATTGATTCTTGTGGAAACAAATTCAGGAAGCATCCACTCTGGTTGGACCAGGTCATGGGACCTCTACTGAATGATGAAGAATATCTAATAAAAATGATCAAGAAACTAGATAAAGATGAAATACCGGTCATGATATGGCCTCTAGCCACTAATCAATATAGAATTCTAGAGATTTTAGTGGAAGAATCTATGCACTAAATCCTTCTTAACTTATGGAAAAGTCTTCATCACACAAAAGAAAAGGTATTACCCTATTCCATGTATCAAACTCATGTCTAAGTAATATAAGGGTTTCATTGCCAAATTGACTTGGCATCTATCTTGGATTCCCGACATGTAGAGATCAAGAAGCAATAAGGAAGCTTTCAATATACCATCCTCCATGAATTAATGAGGCTGTGATAGCTGATTGAAAATACCCAATCTAGTGTTCCTATCATAAGATGGGGTCTACATGGATTGCTACATTTATCTATATTCCTCAGCCATCAAGTACCACCATGATTGGTGTCATGCAACACTATTTGCCTTGGCCAGATACAAAAAACATAATTAGTTCATGAATTAATTTATGCTCAAAAAGAACTTTCCCGGAATGAATCTCAACAAAAATTGTCTATAAGTGAGCATGTTATTGAATTTTATTTTCATCAAGAATCTATGAACATTTAGACGGAATCCTAATTAGTTGATATCAGCTTTTAGATAAAAAAATTTATTAAAATAGCATAATACTATTCAGGAATATGTGATTTAATTGTGTCCAAAATAATACCCCTAACCCTTGTTCGAACAAAAATCCATAAAATCAGAGAAGTAGCCACAGTAATATAATCCATAACAGTTTGGGAGAAACTCCGTCCCACATGGTTGGGTGATTTTTTTAACTCAACCCTGGGAGCCATCAAACCAAACCCTAATGGTTGTGAAAATAGAGTAGGAACATCCCAAACCATTATAGATGGGGGATATTTAACATCAATAGTCCCCTCCTCAATAGGAATATATTTTCTCTAGATTAGTTTAGATGTTTTGAAATGTATCCTCATAGTTCGTCTCGTCTCATTGTTTAGTACTTTAACATGGAACACATACGATTGATCTATGTGGTTATTACTTTTATATTATAATCCGACAAATAATTCCTAGGGAACATGAAAGAAGTGGAAATGGTCTTGTGGAGGGAATAGATGAAGAAAATCTCATGGAGATACTAATAGAATTTACATGATGAATTACACATCTATGAACACCATCAATGATGTCACAGAAAATATTCCAGAATATTTATCTGATTCGAAGGATTTCAAGGAATAGGTTCTGATTCATGATTTATTTCATACCGAAATGAATGAAGGAGGTGTACATACCCAAAACAAGAGCCTTGCTTGAAATCTAGGAATTTACACAAACAATCCACCTCTACCACCTCCAAAAGAATATAAAAGAAAAAAATATAAGAGTTGGACTATGTCTCACCTTCCCCCCTAGAGAGTTTCAATACCTTCAATTAGAGGAATGATGTGGTTAGAAAGATTATGAGATGAAATAATTGAGAAGAAACGATGAATAATTACCCCAAGGAAGCCCTCTTTCTAGATATTCTCCATAAGAAGATTCTCAAGTTGCACTTCAAGTCTGTGTACCTCAACAAAGATGATTTTCCATAACAACCGAAGAAGATCTTGAATTTTTTATGTTGCATGTGCAACCAAAATAACGTCAGTAACATCTTTACAAGATTATCCTTATTGGATAACAATAATATATTACAGATGTGTCACCACCAATAGTAATACCAACGCCAATACCCATTCATGCTCTTGCCGGCATACCTTTTTAGGTCATAGCTCAGCCAAACATTCCTCGAATGCTTATGGACACAACTGATTCACAAAAAGAATGATTGTATAATAAGTAAGAACAATGTTTTCCAATACAACAAAAAAAAGGCTTACCCCAAATTTTTGGATCCTACCACACCCTACCAAACATCGGGGATCCTTATTTTCTAATATTTAATAGCTCAAGAGACCAAGAGCAGAACTTGACACATTTTTTCTATCACTGAAATCCCATTATATTTACCCTTGAGAAACTGGAGGCAGTGAAAGTTAGATAATTCATGAAATAGATGAAGGGGATATCCATTGTATGGTACATGAGTTTTCAGTCTCAATCAATCATTGGATAAGAATATCTTTATCAGAAGTTCATCTTCTAGATCAGCTAAACACTGTAGAAGACAATAGTCTTCGATCTCATGAATTACAAACAATGGGAGAATCAATGTGTCTCATATTTCATTTCTCAATGGAATTTATTGACATAATCCTTAAACCTATAACTCCCTAAGGAATAGTTTTTTATGATTTGTGTGGAAAATATTCTTGATGAGTTTATCACACCACAGATCCCTTTAAAATACATAAAAATGTTTTGATATCTAGCCTTAATTTGATAACATATGTAAATATCCATTGATGAGACCAAATCCAAGTCCCAGCTGATTTTACTAGCCTAGGGAAGGATAATAGTAATATAAGCGATAGATAAAGTTTCACTTAAGTAGGGTTCTATACTCGCTCATACGTCAATGACCACATCATACTGTAGGCTCCAGCTTGTGAGTGTCAGCTGCAATGACTGCCTAATCAATATGATCAAATAAATCAAAGAAAAAATACATTGTGGATATGAACAAATGTTTATTCCATTCAAAATGAAGAATTATATAGCTAATTCATTTTAACATTGCAATAAACACACTTTAGTTTCCAAGTACTAGTAATCCTCATAAAGAAGATGAGGATGATCTCCCAAAATATTTACCCTTCCATCAAATACCATGTCACACCATAGAATATTTGATTGTTTTCAAATATATTCTACAAAATATGGCATAATCTATGTAAGTGAAACTAAAAAATTTACCACCTTATGTAGTATGTTTTTGTAGCTACCAATACAGAGGAGGGCTGTGAGTGGAATGAAATTAAATTCAAGAGTTCACAG
Organism: Viscum album; assembly: GCA_963277665.1. NCBI lineage: Eukaryota > Viridiplantae > Streptophyta > Magnoliopsida > Santalales > Viscaceae > Viscum > Viscum album. The sequence goes on from OY728139.1 coordinate 289,481,067, forward strand.
ATCTTCAGTGACTGGATGTTACAAAAAACAATCAATCAAATTAATGAAATTATTTGGTTATAGTTGAAAATAAAATTTTCCCTCAACCCCTTCTGTTATAGAAAATCCGATATCATATAAATCCCAGTCCTCTAAAATTCAATATTGAAAAAAAAGAGATGGCCAGAAGGATAAAGTGAATGCAGAAGAATATGAGGTTGTGTCAAGGAAAAAGTTTTCCTTGACCATAGTAGACTTCATGAAAATTATCCCAAAAGTTTGGGAACCTCCACACCAAATGAAACTGGTAGATTCAACCCATCAAGAAGAATATTCATCATAAATAGAGTTTGTCTTCAGTTCTATTAATGTAATTCAATTAATAGATCCCTTCTCACATGATGATTCTAGTTATGAACTTTATTTCTCTACACTAGATTGGGGAACTAGGGGAAGAGGTCATCAAATTCAAGTATACATGGTAATTCATTATCATGATAGGCGCACTACGAAAACCAAACCCCCTCTTCAACTATCTATGTGACCAAAAGTCAAGGGAAAGCTCTCCAACATGCCAATAAAGAACATGTGTGTTCTTCCTCCTTTCATGACATGGTCTCCATTGACATGATCATATTATAAGATGGATAAGGGAATTTATATCACCTCCTCGATGGGTAGCCATATATTATTGGCATAATGCACTAAAAATATGAACAATCCTAGATCCTACTCGAAGGGATGGTCCATAAACATTAAAAACATCACCTCCTAAAGTTCTTATAAAATAGACTCATCATGATAATAAATACAGTGTTTAAAATAATAAATATGATGTCTTGAAGAAATTACCCCATGTTGATGGTATGTTATTAATCCTAGATGCTCTAATTCTGTCAAAGGACCATTGAGAAGCTCTTATTTAGGCATTATCAAGCCCTTCAGAGTTTGAAGTTCTCATTTTTTTCTGATTTATATCATGTGAAGAATGATCACGTGGTATTTCATGCGATCACATCCTTCACTAACAAAGATGAGGAGGTTTTCATACAAGGACATGTTATAAACTTATATGTATCTAGTAGGAAAAAATAAATTGATATATGATGAGACTTCATTGAAAATGGTTCATGAGTCAACCTCAAACCATTCTGTACATTTCATCAACTAGGTCTCAGTAAATCTCATTTTCCTCTCACTAATCAAATGTTATAGGGTTATGAAAATAATGATCAAGATACCCTCGACAAGATCACACTCAAAACTCAGTTTGGGTATATGGTGTTCGACTTAGAGTTCATGGTTGTTTGTTAGGGTAAACCTTCCAATTTTATACTAGGAATACCTTGGCTACATCCTCATTCATCCATTCAATCTTCATACCAACAATTTCTAAAATATTGAATGAATGGTCAAATTGGAACATTTTGTGGTGACAAATCCCCATTGAAATAGTTTGAGAAATAATACATCAATGCACGATTCTATCACAAGGGATTGAAACATTCCATAACTAATGAGGTTTCCCGAATCAATGGCATAAATGGCTTGGAAATAATCCTAGCTAACTCTTTCAAATATATAATTACAGATTATATGATGACTATTAATTAAATAGAAGGGTTAGGATCGAATTCAAGTAGTCATCTTGTAGATTCTATAATGTCAATCATGTTAGTTAATACTAATTCTATTGAATAAGTTAATACTACTTTGAGTAATGGGAAACTATTAAATGAAAATGTATACATTTCATACCATGAGCTCCAAAATTCTATTTAATAACATTTAGGCTATAAGAAGTTGTTTTGATAATAATAGAAAGTGTAAAGACTCATTCTGCGTCCCTTGTTTCCACTTTAGGACTCCAAGAAGTTATAATTCTAGAAATTGATCATGAAACAATGGCTTTATCATATGGATGTACAAATGGTAACTTCTATGATCCCTCTGAGAAAATTTCTTCATTATATCCTCCACGGGTAGAGGAAAAAGTAGTATAGAATGAGGAAGTAGAATAAGAGGATGATCACAGAGATTCCTCTCCAGCATCTATTACTGTGGATAAACTTAGAGCGAGAAATATTGGTACAAAATAATATATATTCACCACTGTGATTAGTGCGGCCTTGAATCTTGAATAATAGAAAGTATACACCTCTTACCTAAAGCATCACCATAATGTGTTATCCGAGAATTACATAGACATGATAGGCCATGACCCTGAGGTGGTCAGCCATCAATTAAGTTTTCTAGAATATCATTGGGGATACAAGAAAGAAGACAAGAGGGCACACCCGACTCACACCTCCAAAATTGAGGTATATGTGAAAAACCTTTTCAAGGATTATTTTATTAGAGAGGTATATAACCCAAAATGGATAGAAAACATTGTCCTTATAATGTAGATGAATGGGAATATCAGAGTTTGCATCTATTTCAAAGATCATAAAAAATATTGTCCCAAATATGATTTATTCGCTTCAATAATAGAACTCCTCATGGATGAAACCGTTGGTTATCAGGTCCTTTTCATAATGGATAACTATTTAGGGGACAACCAAATCCAGATGGCCCCAAAATATGAAGAAGAAACATCTTTTAGATCCCGTTATGGAGTATTATTCTACTAGTTAATTCTCTTTGTCTTGAAGCACACCGGTGCCACATACCAACATGTAATGTGTCACATATTCATACACTTATTGGGTAAGTTTATTGAATGTTAAATTATCGATATAATGGTCTTGTATCATGAACATTATTATTACATGGATGACCTAGAGACTGTCTTAAACAATCTTTGATAGCATATTATAATGATGAACCCAATGAAGTGCTTTTGGGGTAACCTTAGAAAACATTCTTGGCCTAATTGTATGCCAACACGATATAAAATTTGATCTTGAGAAGACTAAAGCTACCCTTAGCATGAAAACTCCTCAAAACATAAATGAGTTCAGAGGACTTCAAAGACACCAGGGATACATCCGATGCTTCATACCCAACTTCACATGAAAGTGTTTAAGCTTCACCCAACTGATGAAGAAGGGGCTCATATATTAGTGGACCAATGACTTGGAAAAATAAATTTGATGGCCTCAAGATATTCATATTGATCCCACCAGTATTGATTTCACCTGTTGAAGTAAAAATGATCAATATGTACGTGAAAGCACTGAAATGATCACTAAAAACCTTAATCCCCATAAAATGATTATGGGAGTTGAAAAACATTATTATCTCATCAAAACTATGCTAGATGATAAGGTTCAATACTTAGATATTGAGAAGAGAAACATGGAATTATTCATTTCCATTTAGATGTTGAGTCATTACCTTCATCACCATAAGATCCACTTGGTTTCTCATAATAAACCAATAAATTTTTTCCCTAGTTGTCTTATACTGATAGGACATCTGACATAGTGGGAAGTTATTCTAATATAGTTCAGGATACAGTTTGTGACTCACGAAGTTCTAAAAGGTCTTGTTATGGATGAGTTCCTTGTTAAACATCCCTTTGTAGAAGAGAAACCATTAAATTAAAAATTACTTGATGAAGAATTATTCAATATTCAAATTGTTACCCATACATGGAAAATTTATTTTGATTTTGCATCCAAGAACCAAATAGGAAAGACAATGGTAGACCCTACACTAAACAAACAAGGGTTAGAGATTGTGTTTATCTCCCTAGAGAAGGAAATATTACCGTATATCTTCCTGTTATCATAAGGTTATACCAATAATGATGTAGAATATCAAGATCTCATTATAGGACATGTTTTGGAACTTCAAATACCAGTAAACCACCAGGAAGTGAAGGGACACCTAGTGTAACAGCCCAAGATTTTATAAAAAAATATTCTTTTTAATTTTATTAAAGTCTTGTGTTGTACGCTACACCAAAAGGAGCTTTCACAACATGCATCCTTGACTTTCCTTTCATTACACGCAATCACGACCTTCCTCGATAGCGTGTGTAATACGCAATACCGAGTTTCACTAAACAATGATATGCTATTAAAACTAGCCGTTATGAATAGTAATAATCACTTTTTGAAATTATATAAATTTTATTTTTCAAAATGGACTTCATTTTTGGACTCAGAATATCGAAATTAGCCTAGGGTGAAATTTTGGTATTTTTCTGAAAACTTTCAATTTTTGATGAATAGTGAAACCACTAAGTGGTAGGTTAAAAACTGAATTTTTGCATAAAACTTAATTTTACCGCTTCTGTGAATGGAATTTCGAAAATCCGAGAGACACGGTTAATATCAAGTACTAAAATGTGGTTCAATGTGATGAAAATAATTTTTTGGTGAATAGTAACTTTTTACTTTTTTTACCGCGGTTAATAGTAAATTGGGTAACTAAGGGTAAATATGATATTAATATTACCCTAACACATGTCCTAATTCTATTGGACAAGTGTAATTCGACCAAAAACAAACTTAGGAATAAAATATGACCATTTAGGTCCACTTGGATTAGATTAGGACATTTATTATTAATTTATTTAAAGAAGGGTTAAAATAGTTAAAATCAATGTTTAATAAGTAAATCATTTATAATATGGGGTTATACATAAGATAAATTATATTTTAAATATTCATTAGAAAGATAAAAAGATTTCCTACATGATGGTATTTTATTTGTAATTTTTAGACATCAAATAATTTAATTTATTTATGACACAAAGATGATGCAGTAATTATCTTATTAATGAAATATTGACATAATTGATAATATAAATACCAAAATAAATGTAATTTAAGACTTTTTATGAATTCCACTAATTTTCTAGGTTACTATGATATATTAATGTTGATTTAATCAACTTTTTTCGAACATATAATTCTGTTATGACTTTCACAAAAATCATATATCAAATAGTGTCAAAATTGACACAAAATACTTTTTAAATCAAATATTATATTATTAATTGTTATTTTATTCCTAAAAATCTAAGGTTCGGCCAAATGACTTAGATAAGGATATATATGTTAATAATAAACAATTTGGGGTTCCTTTGGCATGTTATAGTATGTTTATTAACCATATAGTGAAAGAAAACAAAAAGACTTGGTAAAAGTTAAATTATTTAACTTAGAGTTAAATCTAATTGATAAGGTTAAAATAATACCATAAACTTGCCTAAATCTTATTGGTTGATAGGATTTCTACCCATCCCCACCTTATCTTCTAAATAAGACCTTTTGGAGCCATTATAAACCGATTTTGACTTTAATATAAAATAATATTTTGAGATATTCCTAAGGTGCCCCTCTCCTCCCTTATAAAAGGGCACCTCCTCCCCCTCCTCCTCACACCAATTTGAGCACTCAAGCTCGGCCAACCCCTGCCAAAATCTATTCTCCACTTCCCTAGAAACATCCTAGAGGTTCTGGTCTTCCTCAAAGACCAATTTTAGTGCCCTAAGAGGAGGTCTCAAAGAGGCGCTTCAAAGAAGAGGTAATTACCGTTACCAATTCTTTCATCTTTATTTCTTCTTCCACTTCTTCTTCTTAGGTTGTTTCATTATGAAGTAATAACATCAGTATCACTCATATACTGATATGTTATTATAAGTATGAAACAACCCTATTTCACCATCTATCCATCCTACGGAAAAAGAAATCACTGCGCGTGCGTACGTACGGAATACCGTCTCCACGCCGTGGTGTAATCTATTTTCCACCACCACCTTACATGGATGGGTATAATGGTGTAAAGAATAACTATACATAGTTATTAAAAAATCATATTGATTCTGATATATTGTATAATTCACTTAGATTCAATTCAATATTTATGAAAATGATATCATCGCTCGTGCGTACGTACGGACTACCATCTCCACGACTCGATGAGATTCATTCTCCATGTTAACCATTTAAGAATGATTAGAAAGTATATATAAGAAATAATAATGAAATATATGACATTATAAAGCTACTGGATTATGTATATATATATATATATGTATTTCATCTACTTACTTCCATTTCAAGACAATAAGGAATGGAAAACAGCGTTCATGCGTACGTACGAACTACCGTCTCCATGAATGGTGTTTTTCATTTTATCTATCTATTATATATATATATACTAAATATATATGATATATAAATCAAATTTTATATTCTGGAAGTAAGTAAATCATGATATTAGTAATAATAATGTCAAGAACAACAAGTCAAAACACCTACGATAAATGAAACGATTTTACCCAAAACGCTTCTTTAACAAGGAATTTACAAAAGAACGGGTAATATAATGTCATAAGTGAACCATATATGATATCATAACAATGAATATGATTCTATAATAAGTCAATGACATTATTTAAATCATTATACAGGTGGTTCGGACACATACGAAGCAAATCGGACCTAAGGTAAGGGAAATATCACAATCTCATTTTTATCCGAGATTGTTTATTCGTAAGTATTTACTGGGGTGTATTTTATCATCCACATCCATGTTTCATCAAAATGTAATATTATTTCCATCCACCTACAATTGTTTAAATCTATTTTTACCCTTCGGTGAGTTTTTAGTAATATGTATGAAAGGAATCTTTTGTCGTACGAGGTACTTTTTGACTTTTCCGACAAAAGTACGAAGAACGTTTTTTTAACTTATACGACATGAATGGATTTATAAAACATTATTTCCAAAAAGTTTCCTTTAAAAGTATTCAAGTTTATTTTTAGTCAACTTATTTTAGTTTAAAATTGTATGACATGTTAAGAAAGGAAAAGTGTTTTTGAAGTAGAAAGGATATTTTCCTCAAGAATGGAGTTCAAGTATTTTATCAAAATTATTTTCCATATAAGATAATAAAAGGGTTCTGTTTTTATCCCTATTATTACATGGATTTGATTATGTTGTGATGGAAATATTTTTATGAATTCCTTTATCTTATATGAATTGTTTTATGATGTCATGTTGTTTAAGAATCCCATTTTTATTACATGGGTTACGCTATGATGTATGGTTTATGATTATGTGGCACACATAAGAAAGGATTCATTATAAGATGGGTGGGACCTATATCTCCCTCCAATGAATTGGGTAAAGATTTTATATCTCATGAGATAGACATGGCTGGAATGGTAGGTTATACCAGTTCAGTGAAACAGGACTGAAACGAGGGTTACTCGATTCAGAAAGGGACTTTGTCCACTAAGATAGTCTTGGCAATGAGTCTTGACTAACAAGAAATGATTATCTATGATTATGTGTGAATGCCACAAAGTTTCATGGTTTATGTTATGATTATTGTGATTACATTTCACTGCCATGATTTACCTCATGTTATGAAATTATGATCTCTTTTGCAGGTTAAGATTTCCAAAAGTTATGTGCTTATTTATATGATGTGATTGATATTTCTTTTGTTTACCCTTACTGAGCATTTGAGCTCACCCTTTTATGTTTTCTTTTCCCCAGGATATAAAGAAAGGTTTTAGGTATAAAAAAAAGATCTTTATGGGAGATGTTGAAGATCTTTCACCACGATTAGAAGATTATATTCCGAGTTTCCAAAGACACTAAACTATTACGGTCCTTGTGTGTGTGTTTTTGTTATGTACTAAGTATTCCGCAAATGTAATGTAATGTCCATGTACGTCAAGATACGGGTCTCTACAGTTGGTATCAGAGGAAAGGTTTAGTCAACCTTTGGAAACTAGGATGCGAGAACTTTAGTGAGATCCCTAGAGATATTTCTAAGGTATGTCTAGGGATGTCCCTAAGGTTAAGTATACGTATAGGTTATAGTACTAGAATTACTCTAACGATCATAGAATTAAACCTAAGATGTTAGATATTGAAGGTACTCCCCCTTTATTATGTTGTTTTCCCTAGCATGATTTTTGCCTCTCACACTATTCTTTTTGGGTTTTAGACGATGGCTGGAACCCGAAGGAACCGTGTTGATCATTGCAATGGACAATGCAATGATTGCCCTCATGAACAAACAAATGTTATGGGAGATGGAGTAGAAAATCTTATTGCTATACTTACACAAGCTATGAATCATTCTGGACTTCCAAATGAGCAGAGAAGGGAACAATATTCTATTGAGTCCTTCATGAGGCAACGTCCACCTTCTTTCAGTGGGACTACCGATCCACTTGTTGCTGAACAATGGATCAGTACCACTGAAAAGATATTTTCAGTTCTTCAATGTTCTGAACATGATAAAGTCATCTTAGCAGTATATCGTTTGGAAGGTGAAGCTGATCAATGGTGGAATCTTATCAAGAATACGAGGCAAAGAGATGAAATTGAGTCCATGGAATGGGACGAGTTCAAGAACTTGTTTTTCAGTAAGTACTTCCCTCGTATTCTTCGAACAAAGATGGAAAAGGAGTTTCTTGAGCTGAAGCAGAAGGATGATGAATCTGTTGGTATATACGAAGCAAATTTTACAAGACTTGCAAGGTATGCATCTGGCATTATTATCCAACCTGAAAGTAAAGTTGATCGATTTTTCAGTGGCTTAAAACCAAGTCTTCGAAGGGCATTAGCTATAAGAGACATCAGTAGCTATGAAGAAATTGTGCGTTGTGCTGTCAAGGTAGAAATGGAAGTTGGTGTTACATATCCATCTCATGGTTTTGACAAGAAACGAAAGATGGAATTCAAGGAGAAATCTCAGAATAATGGTGAAAAGAAGATGAATGTTTCCTTATGCACAAAGTGTGGAAAGAAGCATGGTGGAGATTGTCTTAAAGGGACTAGAAAATGCTTTAAGTGTGGAAAAGAAGGTCATCGAGTAGCTGAGTGTCGAAGTAATGGAAAAAGGGATTCTAATGATGTGAATAAAGAAAACATTGCAGAGAACACATCACCAAAACTTCAATGCTTCAAGTGCAAGGAAATGGGGCATTATGCTAATAAATGCCCTAATCTAAGGGTTAGTGATGATCAACATGAGCAACCGCTTAAGGCAAAGGACAAAGGGAAGTCACATGCGATCACTATTGGCGATGTTGAATATGACAACGATGTGGTGGAATGAATAATTGTTTATGTAATAGGATTCCAAAATAATGTTGTATCATGGAGTATTGGAATATTTATGTATTGGTCTATTGTGGTTTTCAATAATTTTATGGTACCAATAACCATGGAAAGTGATTGAGATATTTTTGAAAAAAGAATGATATGCGCATAATGAAGGGAAAACGAGAAAATGAAATATTTTTCAGTATTCATGAGCTCATGATTGATATAAGGACTAAGTGATATCATGGTTTGAGTATATAGAATTTTGAGGATTTTGGTAACTGCATTCATATTTTCATCAAGGTTCAATGGGTATTCAAGGGAATAAATGATTAAGGCCTTTGAATGATTATAATGTGACCAACGAGATATATCTTATGATATATGGGGATCAACGATGGTATTAAATCTCTGGAAATCGTTTTCACTATGTTATGAGAGTGGACTGCAGTATTATGGATAAGCCTAAAGATTGGAATGGATTATGTTGGACACAAGTTAGTATTGTTTAAGGATAGATGTTTTCTCGATATTATTGATGGGATGTTATAGTAATATAGTTTTAGAAAAAGGACAACCTGCAGGACGGGCGACAACCCATCGCGTCGGACAAGGCTGTGGGAATCGAATCCACAACCGAAGTGCGACTGGCCTTTATCGCCTACCACTGGCCTACATGAAGTCCCTGTTTAGTAGAAACTAGTTTTATTATATTAAGCAGTATGATATATGAAGTATAAGTCCATTTTAGAAACCATATATGATTAATCTCACTATAGATCGACTTATGTATATAATATTTGCTAACCTTTTGTTTGAGACAGATGGAATGACCCGTCATTCTATCACATGATCTGCTAACACTTCACGAATAACAAATTCAACTTCATTTATTTAAGAGATGAAGTGGAAATTGTTCAAGGCATGAACAACAGTGAAATTGTACCAAAATAAAGAAAGTATTTATTCTAATTCAATTTTCAACTTTAGGGAAATGATCTTGAAAACCAAAAATGTTGTCCTAGTGATCTTATACCCGATGAATCAGATGGTACCTTAGATCGTCAAAAATTTATGGATTTGTTATTACTGGATTTTCCATAGCCATGTTCTCTACCACTCTCCATCAGAACATGATGGTTAGATTTCTCTTTCATATCCATATTTTCACCTACGTGGAAACCCAGTGATTAGTTTATTTGGGTAACCGTTACGTTTCATACTTTTGTTTTTAAAGATTGGTTTTGATATTCCTTTTTACGATGTGGGTTTCTATTAAAGAAACTTTCGAATAGTAAACAATTTATAACCCCGACGAATTTCGAGGGCGAAATTCATTTTAAGGGGGGTAGAATGTAACAGCCCAAGATTTTATAAAAAAATATTCTTTTTAATTTTATTAAAGTCTTGTGTTGTACGCTACACCAAAAGGAGCTTTCACAACACGCATCCTTGACTTGCCTTGCATTACACGCAATCACGACCTTCCTCGATAGCGTGTGTAATACGCAATACCGAGTTTCACTAAACAATGATATGATATTAAAACTAGCCGTTAGGAATAGTAATAATCACTTTTTGAAATTTTATAAATTTTATTTTTCAAAATGGACTTCATTTTTGGACTCAGAATATCGAAATTAGCCTAGGGTGAAATTTTGGTATTTTTCTGAAAACTTTCAATTTTGGATGAATAGTGAAACCACTAAGTGGTAGGTTAAAAACTGAATTTTTGCATAAAACATAATTTTACCGCTTCTGTGAATGGAATTTCGAAAATCCGAGAGACACGGTTAATATCAAGGACTAAAATGTGGTTCAATGAGATGAAAATAATTTTTTGGTGAATAGTAACTTTTTACTTTTTTTACCGTGGTTAATAGTAAATTGGGTAACTAAGGGTAAATATGATATTAATATTACCCTAACACATGTCCTAATTCTATTGGACAAGTGTAATTCGACCAAAAACAAACTTAGGAATAAAATATGACCATTTAGATCCACTTGGATTAGATTAGGAAATTTATTATTAATTTATTTAAAGAAGGGTTAAAATAGTTAAAATCAAAGTTTAATAAGTAAATCATTTATAATATGGGGTTATACATAAGATAAATTCGATTGTAAATATTCATTAGAAAGATAAAAAGCTTTCCTACATGATGGTATTTTATTTGTAATTTTTAGACATCAAATAATTTAATTTATTTATGACACAAAGATGATGCAGTAATTATCTTATTAATGAAATATTGACATAATTGATAATATAAATACCAAAATAAATGTAATTTAAGACTTTTTATGAATTCCACTAATTTTCTAGGTTACTATGATATATTAATGTTGATTTAATCAACTTGGTTCGAACATATAATTCTGTTATGACTTTCACAAAAATCATATATCAAATAGTGTCAAAATTGACACAAAATAGTTTTTAAATAAAATATTATATTATTAATTGTTATTTTATTCCTAAAAATCTAAGGTTCGGCCAAATGACTTAGATAAGGATATATATGTTAATAATAAACAATTTGGGGTTCGTTTGGCATGTTATAGTAAGTTTATTAACCATATAGTGAAAGAAAACAAAAAGACATGGTAAAAGTTATATTATTTAACTTAGAGTTAAATCTAATTGATAAGGTTAAAATAATACCCTAAACATGTCTAAATCTTATTGGTTGATAGGATTTCGACCCATCCCCACATTATCTTCGAAATAAGACCCTTTGGAGCCATTATAAACCGATTTTGACTTTAATATAAAATAATATTTTGAGATATTCCTAAGGTGCCCCTCTCCTCCCTTATAAAAGGGCACCTCCTCCCCTCCTCCTCACACCAATTTGAGCACTCAAGCTCGGCCAACCCCTGCCAAAATATCTTCTCCACTTACCTAGAAACATCCTAGAGGTTCTGGTCTTCCTCAAAGACCAATTTTAGTGCCCTAAGAGGAGGTCTCAAAGAGGCGCTTCAAAGAAGAGGTAATTACCGTTACCAATTCTTTCATCTTTATTTCTTCTTCCACGTCTTATTCTTAGATTTTTTCATTATTAAGTAATAACATCAGTATCACTCATATACTGATATGTTATTATAAGTATGAAACAACCCTATTTCACCATCTATCCATCCTATGGAAAAAGAAATCACTGCGCGTGCGTACGTACGAAATACCGTCTCCACGCCGTGGTGTAATCTATTTTCCACCACCACCTTACATGGATGGGTATAATGGTGTAAAGAATAACTATACATAGTTATTAAAACATCATATTGATTCTTATATATTGTATAATCCACTCCGATTCAATTCAATATTTATGAAAATGATATCATCGCTCGTGCGTACGTACGGACTACCGTCTCCACGACGCGATGAGATTCATTCTCCATGTTAACCATTTAAGAATGATTATAAAGTATATATAAGAAATAATAATGAAATATATGACATTATAAAGCTACTGGATTATGTATATATATATATGTATGTCATCTACTTACTTCCATTTCAAGACAATAAGGAATGGAAAACAGCGTTCATGCGTACGTACGGACTACCGTCTCCATGAACGGTGTTTTTCATTTTATCTATCTATTATATATATATATACTGAATATATATGATATATAAATCAAATTTTATATTCTGGAAGTAAGTAAATCATGATATATGTAATAATAATGTCAAGAACAACAAGTCAAAACACCTACGATAAATGAAACAAGTTTACCCAAAACGCTTCTTTAACATGGAATTTACAAAAGAACGGGTAATATAATGTCATAAGTGAACCATATATGATATCATAACAATGAATACGATTCTATAATAAGTCAATGACATTATTTAAATCATTATACAGGAGGTTCGGACACATACGAAGCAAATCGGACCTAAGGTAAGGGAAATATCACAATCTCATTTTTATCCGAGATTGTTTATTCGTAAGTATTTACTGGGGTGTATTTTATCATCCACATCCATGTTTCATCAAAATTTAATATTATTTCCATCCACCTACAATTGTTTAAATCTATTTTTACCCTTCGGTGAGTTTTTAGTAATATGTATGAAAGGAATCTTTTGTCGTACGAGGTACTTTTTGACTTTTCCGACAAAAGTACGAAGAACGTTTTTTTAACTTATACGACATGAATGGATTTCTAAAACATTATTTCCAAAAAGTTTCCTTTACAAGTATTCAAGTTTATTTTTAGTCAACTTCTTTTAGTTTAAAATTCTATTACATGTTAAGAAAGGAAAAGTGTTTTTGAAGTAGAAAGGATATTTTCCTCAAGAATGGAGTTCAAGTATTTTATCAAAATTATTTTCCATCTAAGATAATAAAAGGGTTCTGTTTTTATCCCTATTATTACATGGATTTGATTATGTTGTGATGGAAATATTTTTATGAATTCCTTTATCTTATATGAATTGTTTTATGATGTCATGTTGTTTAAGAATCCCATTTTTATTACATGGGTTACGCTATGATGTATGGTTTATGATTATGTGGCACACATAAGAAAGGTTCATTATAAGATGGGTGGGACCTATATCTCCCTGCAATGCATTGGGTAAAGATTTTATATCTCATGAGATAGACATGGCTGGAATGGTAGGTTATACCGGTTCAGTGAAACAGGACTGAAATGAGGGTTACTCGATTCAGAAAGGGACTTTGTCCACTAAGATAGTCTTGGCAATGAGTCTTGACTAACAAGAAATGATTCTCTATGATTATGTGTGAATGCCACAAAGTTTCATGTTTTATGTTATGATTATTGTGATTACATTTCACTGCCATGATTTACCCCATGTTATGAAATTATGATCTCTTTTGCAGGTTAAGATTTCCAAAAGTTATGTGCTTATGTATATGATGTGATTGATATTTCTTTTGTTTACCCTTACAGAGCATTTGAGCTCACCCTTTTATGTTTTCTTTTCCCCAGGATATAAAGAAAGGTTTTAGGTATAAAAAAAAGATCTTTATGGGAGATGTTGAAGATCTTTCACCACGATTAGAAGATTATATTCCGAGTTTCCAAAGACACTAAACTATTACGGTCCTTGTGTGTGTGTTTTTGTTATGTACTAAGTATTCTGCAAATGTAATGTAATGTCCATGTACGTCAAGATACGGGTCTCTACACCTAGAGTTGGTAATCAAGAAAATAAACATGGATTAAACCATCATAAAAAGGGGATCAAATTCACTAATTTGACTGTGTTTTATGGTTAATAGTATAATTCCCCTCACAGAAGACATTTAATCACGTTTCAGGATCATAGAACACCCATGAAGATGTAACAGAAAATGTAGCTATAACTTTGACAGATTCGAATCGGTATGAAATACTCATTAGCATTTCCCTTTCTAAATGGTCTCACCTTTTTTAAAATCAAAATAGAGGAGATCAATGAAATTAGTCCCTTACCTAATCCATATGATCCTACCATGATATGGATGACTCCCATCAAAGACTAACTTCAGGATGGGGGTCCCTGATTGGACAAAGTTGGAAGAGAGAAGACCCAGAGGCTAGCATATAATTTCACTTTTTATGATTGCCCAAATCAGAAAAAATTCATCTATTATTAATGCATTGATTAAGTCATTATTAGATTTGTTGATGGAGAAAAGATTGCGGCAATTATTGAAGAATTATATATAAGGTCTTTTGGTTCCAACTATTCAGGGTATATGCTTTATGATCAAATCCGAAGGCATGGATACTTATGGAATTCGATGACATGAGATTGCACATAATTCACTAAGAAGTGTCACCCCTGCAAACATCATGTCAACTTCATCCATTAACTCCCAATGTTTCTACAAATATCCAAATACTTCTTTCCATTTTTTTCATTGGGGATGGATGTTGTTCGACAATATACCCAGCTTAGATTACGTAGTTCAAGTAAATCATCACTACAACTGATTTCATCTCCAAATGTGTTAAGAAAATACCCCTAAATGAAGTCGGATCCATTTGCAATGTTTTCTTCTTCAAAGCTAACTTCATTACCAGATTTGGTGCCCTCATACAATATTTATTGAAAATTGAACCAATTTGTTCTCCATTGATGTGGAAAATCTGTATTAGGAGTACAATATCAAATCCATCAATTTACCCTACTATAATGCATTGACTAATGGATAGATAAGGGATTTTAACAAGACCCCTTTATAAAATACTCTAGAAGATGGTGGATGAATCTAAGAAGTATTCTCCAGACAAGATCTTATATGACTTATAGTTTATCAGACTATAACTATACTATAACACAAGAAACCCTGTACTTATTGGTGTGTGGAACAGAAGAAGTATTGCCATTTGAATTTCAGTTTCTATAGCTCCAAGTTTCCATTTTTACTAGCTATCTGTAGATGGAAATTCCTAAAAATTATAGGATAATTTTGAGAAACTGAATGAAAAGGGATTGCATACCTTTCATCACATAGAGGTATATACGAATCGGATAACATGAGCCTTTAAAAATTAGTTCTACATTCCTTCATTCATTAAAGGAGAGTTGGTTTTAGTCTATACGACTCTAATAATTCTATGAAATAAGCTACCTAATTTTGAACCAATATGGGAGGGACCATAGTCCATACATAATGTCCAATATAAGGGAACATAATCAATAATCTCAATGGATGGAGAACTCACTATGACCCTAACCAATTCAATGTTCTTTGAGAAATATTTTGTGTAATTACATAATCAATGTCGAAGCTACAAGATATTAAAATTCATAGTGGATCCTTGTCACATGACCTTAAAATGGATGAAAAAATGTCCTTATCACAAGAAAATAAAATAAAATAAACCAATTATCCTTAATTAAATGAAACATCATGGATAACATAATTTTAATTCAATGTTAATAAACCCCCATGATACCATGAGTCAGGATATCCCATATGGTATCATAAACAAATCAGGCCACTTTTTATTTATATATGTCACAACATTTTTATATCTTCATCATATGGTTGGAAACTACGTGTTCCATTCAAGAATAATGTGTTAATTAATTATAATTTCTATTGAGATATGTTGTGACACTCACATCTCTAATCTCAAGTCTAACTGAAACCACAAAAAACATATTTTTTTGTCTATGTACGAACTAGATCTTCCCAGGAATCCTTACCAAAATGTATGGTTTGATTATCATTACAACAAGACGCACGATGATACCCAACATTAGGTTTTGGGAACAACTGTTAATCTAAAAAATATTTAATTCCCCTTTCCCCAACTCATAACCTGCATGGTATGGGGATCCATTTCAAGAACTATGTGGGCTTGATTCTCATTTTTATGAGATACGTAGTGGAGCCCAGATATACAATCCTAGTTCCAACCAGTATTTTGGGAATGAAAATCCCTTTATTTTCCCTATGCATGATTCAGATCTCCATAA
This sequence comes from Viscum album, assembly GCA_963277665.1. Taxonomy (NCBI): domain Eukaryota; kingdom Viridiplantae; phylum Streptophyta; class Magnoliopsida; order Santalales; family Viscaceae; genus Viscum; species Viscum album. The sequence goes on from OY728139.1 coordinate 289,497,532, forward strand.
AGAACCTTTCCAGGACTTATAGATCGATTCTCATTTCAATAAGATGCAGGGTGATATGTAGACTTTAATATTTTGGCCCAACTATCAATTTGTAAATTATCAAAGAGCCCATTTTCCCTGTGTCAAAGCCTAATTGATGTGAGGAACAATTGGTGAGAACTACGTGTCTCTTGATTATTGGTCTGACAGAATATGTAGTGAACCTGGGTCCTACACCTTGGTTCATCCACAACATCATAACATTTTCACATCAGTTCATCTTCATCCATACCACATAATGTCAAACTACATGAGAGGTCATGAACTATATATGACTTGATGTTTATCCCAATGAGACACGTTGAGATGTATGGATTTTGTCTCCCATCCTAGCTACCACACAATTGAAATTCCCCTATCCTTCACTTGTGTTACCTTTTTTACTATAGAAGAAAGTTTTACCACTCATTTTATCTCACACCAATCACAAATCACGAGGGTTTAGATGTTTAGTAAATTAATTATATGTATAAATAAGGTTTATCAATTCCCATTGGGACAATCAATGGTACTATACATATGAAATTCAAAGAAACAACGTGGGACTTCAATACCTGACAAAAAACTACATGATCATATTGAGAACTATGTGATGATTGATTCTTTCTAAGAAAAGATACATAGTGATTCTTGGGGCCTATTCCACGGTTCAATGAAATTATCCATATGTTCTTCAATTTGAGAAACCTTTTTCCTTATTGCATGACATTAATCTTTATGGCTAACATCCTTGCGGCATGAATTTAAACTACATGGTTCCCAGAGAACTACTTATGGCATTATCTCATCCCATTAATATATAAAATTAAGACCTACACATAGATCCTTGTACCATCCATGAGGTAAAAAAAATTCATCCTCTACAACATTCATACAAAAGATCCATGTAGAAGATTTCATTTTGGGTTCTCTCGTTAGAGATTCCACTAAGGAAATAAGAGATTTACCCCTTCTACAATTGAGTCAGATCTATACCAAGGACCCAAAATTCATGGCCAATATCAGTCTAAATGATTCCTTTGAGCATTGGAAAATTTTCCTTTCACATTTTATTATCTTAATATCGAATACCTTTAGATCGTCAGAATCATTCCTCGGGTTTTGGAGTATGAATTTATAAAACCTGAGATCTTATTTTCCTGACAATGTAGTATGCACCCCATTTGGCCTTGGATACATTTACTACATAACAGGGATGTTAGCCAAAGGGTTATAATATTTTTATATATATCATGTGCCCTAGTTTTCCTTGAATAAAATAGACCCCATAATAGTTATGTAAAATAATGGTGATTTATACCATTGGGGAAGACTCTTCTGTCCTTTTATGATTTTATGATGGTATTCTAGAACCCATAATTCAATATTAGCAATCACCCCTTGCATATATTTACCATGTACTCTCTCCTAACCTAATATACACCAATATCATTATATATGTTTCCCCCTTCATTTTCTCAATGCATATTGGAATAACCATAGGCCATTTTACTAATTATCATCCATCGTTTCCATAACCTAAATTGTCCCAATAGTATAACCATAAATTATAGGAACCATACTTCTTGATCATGGGTCAAAACATCATATAGAGCATATTCCCTTACTTCTTTAGAAATCATGACATGAAATACAACATCTATATTTAGGAAAATTTCTCCACAAAACAAACTCTATGCATGCAGATATCAAAAACTCCATAAACATTCAAAATCTTTTAGCGATAGAATGTAAAATTTTTTGCGAGATATTTTTTCCTTACTATGTTGTACATTCCCCATTTGGGCTTTCATAAGTCACCAACATAGAGAGGCTATCAGCAAAATGATACAACTATTGACTATATAGTATGGTCCCTATCTTACCATGAATAAAAACCCCATATAACATTTTTATCATAGAGTGGTAAATTTGTTCTTAGGAGATACCTTCTCTAATTCCATAAGCCCTTTTCTTCATAACACTTTTTAGATCTATTGATCCCTAGGTTAGAGCTTATATCTTTCCCCTTTAATGCCGGAATATAGTAATTCTTTTCTAGATAGCTTATTGACAATTAGAGAACCCAAAAACCGTCAATCAAAGATAAAGGCATTAAATTATATACCCCTAATTTACATTCTACATGACTTTAAATGAAATTGCATAATGTAATTTTATATTAAATTAAACTAAATAGCATACTGTCATCCCTTTAAGATGTTAAAGTATACAGTAAATGTCTTTATTGCATGACATTAAACAACACAATAGCATAATCATTTTTAAAAAGGGGACTTCTCATCTTGACATTGGTTATGTACCAAATTTACCCCCCTTCACAAATCAAATTAATATAGGAGTGGTTTCCTATTGATGGCATTTGCCGATACAAATGATCCATTTTTTCTCAAACATCTTTCCTTGGAAAAACTACCCACTATGGTCTTGAGACAACCAAATCCTCATACACCTTTGTACATCAGTAATAGAATTTCATAATTCATAGGAACTCCTTTACCTAACTATGTTGTGTGTACCCTAGATGGACTTGAATATGTTTTCCACAAAAAAGGGATTGTCAGCCTAAGGATACCACTACATGACTATGTAGTATGATCCCCAGTTGACCTTGCATAAAATAGCCCCCATAATGGGTTTGTTAGCTAGAGTTATCTTAATACCTAGGAAAGGCATCCCCTATTACCATGATTAAAATTTTGATTCAGAAACCCTAAAAAAGAATGAATCGGGATTCCCCGTTGAAGTATCTGAATAATATCAGAAAACTCCCATACATTAATCTTTGATTGGGATATCATCTCAAAATTCTTATTTAAATCAGTTTGACCTTAAACACTAGACTTATTAGTCAAGAATGCATGAATTTAAACTGACCAAAGAATGAGACATAATACTCCCCAAGTTGAAAACCCACAAAGGAAACTCTTGGAAAAAGTACAGTCTTACCTTTCTAGACCAATAATCTGTATGGTTTAGGCAATATTTAGTGATAAAAAGTTAAAAGGAACAAAACTTATTAGGTCCAAAACCCGAAAATGGTGGTCATAGGAAATGCCAAGTGTCACCTAAAATGTATCCACCTAATTATTCATAGTATGAAATTAGGCTAATTACAAATAAATATATAATATTTTTAGGGTTTTCCGTATGACTGTAGAAATAGTCAAACTATGCTTTCCAGGACACTTGGTTTAGATAAAAAATTAGATCACCCCAATCCCAATCATTGTGATTATGATTATATGGTATGATGATATCATGCTATGAAAATCAGATTTGAATTTATGATCATAGGAAAAGGGAAGGGATGATGAAATATATGATTGGGAACAAAATTATTTTCTTTTATGGAGAAAAAACAGGGGAACATGCACTAGATGAAGTCTCTCTATCATATATTAAGGAAAACATCATTGTAACTATTTATCTATTTAACAACCTATGGTTCCCCATTAGCCACTTCTTGATCCTTGGTCAATCTACCAGCTTTAGTCTCCTCAGCATGAGGAAGCATATCCGTTGTTTCCACAATGGATATTGAACCTTTTGAATGTGAATCTCTTAATGAACTGTAGAGTTTTCTGAGTCCCCCCTTTGTGGTATTTAATTCTTGATGAAGTCCTAACAAATGAATAGTCTTATCCTTGATCTTCCACTTGAATTCCACTGGCTATGTTTTATGATTTCCCTCCATTTGGGATAATGCATCTTGAAAGTCATCATTATTGATGAGAAGTTCATACTTTATGAGATGCATCCAAATATTATGCTCTCGCTCCCACCTGAAAACGGTCTATTTCATAGCAACATGTATTCGACGATATCCCATCCCACCAAATCCTAACATGGTAAACAAAACTCAAATTGATAGGATTCATGAAGGAATACCACCAAGGGGAATTTCAGAGATTATACTGCACATATCCAACCAGTCCTTACGATGTGAAATGTAGAGATAATTTCGCAACTCGAGATCTGATTCAAAGTCAATATTAGAAAAAATATTTTCTTCAAGATCGGTGCACTCAATGAAGTGCCATAATTTTATCCTTTCCAAATTGTGACAACCTCTCCTTCCAGTTCTGGTTGTGATGATTCAAAATCTTCTCCTTCAGGCCTTTCCATAGAAGAATATAATTCTAAATGATGAACTAGAATCATTTTTAGCTAAAAAAGATCAGTAATAATTGGGTACCATCATAATTATGAGTGTCCATTACCCAACAGAAGGTCAGTATCTTAGGTGGATTCCTCCCTAGAATAACTAGAATCAGCAGATCAAACTAGAACCTCTTGATGAGGGGAACTTCCCTACGTCTATCTAGGTTCCACCATATAAGGATCATGAAGACTTCCCCTTTCAAGGTCCCCCTAATCTAGCCCCCCCTAAATAGTGGGATTGATATTGATTTCAATATTTTCTACATGAACCTTCACTGTAATCATTTCTATGGATGGAGTTACACAGTCCAACCAGTCCTGATTTGAGAATTATCTTTAAAATGAATGATTGGGTGGAAAATAAAGACTCACATCTAATTGAATATTTATATAGTTCTCTAAATTCTTCTAAAGTATAAGGAATATTAATATGTTCTTGTATTTTATCAAAATGAATTCCTAGATTTATCATGGATTCTGTTGACATCCCATGCTCCGTGTTTATCTCACTCGTCTAAACACTTGTAGACTTTGGAATATGACCCTTCAACGATGACTTGATACCCTAAACAACCTCATTGGTGACAATTATAGTGTTAGTATCAGCCTTAATAGGACTCTATAGTGCATGAGACAAACCTGAAATATTAATGAAGTGGAAATCAATCATTAAAATGTGAAATCATATGAAATAACTCAAAAAAATATGATTAATCCTTCATATCTTTAGTAGTTACAAGAATAGTAATATGAGTGGTTATAAGAGAATATGATGCATCCAATTCCCTCAGCACATCTTCAACTGATGGTGCTGACCAACTATTAGGGACTTGTGCACTGTCCGGATCACCATTATTAGTTGTCAAAGGCACATCTATAATCTACCTTCATAGATAAAAGGGAATTTGTTCCTACAATTCAATAAATTTTAAACACTTTTTTTGAATATCCTAGAAGAGATGATACCTGAAAGAATTATCACTGCTGACAAGGCACACATAAAATTCTTTCACCCATTCAGTGTTCCTTTTTATTCATCTTACTCTATATATGGATAACACAAACCTTAAAAAAAGTTTTATTGGAGGAAATGGTAATTCTCCAACCTTATCATCCTCCTCAGACTATCAATATAGAGATAACTGTCCTGATTCGGTAGGTGACCTAGTAACCTTGATTAGAGTACCACTAGGGATATATCATGGAAATAGAACCATAGATTTTTTTTATTTGTACACTAAAAACTAAGACTACATACCCCTTTATAAATAATTATCTAGGTGAAATATAAAGGCAAAGTAGAAAATTAAAAATGAGATGAATGAAAGAGAACTTACAACTTCCTGATCAACATACTAAATACATTATTCAAATGATGGGTGGTGAATCCCTTCATTATCACCTTGTTTTATCATATTTTCAAGTCAGTTCATGAAAGGAATCTAGTTTCTTATTGTATAATATTGAATATCTAGCTCTTATATAGGAATACTCACCTCATCAGGGTTTTTCTTAATGAAAAGTTCAGATGGGGCTCATATATCTCCTATCCCTATAATCTGAAACACCTCACGAAGTAGTGTCCCTGATATTTTTAAATCTAAAGACAAGTCCTACCATAATTGGATTTAATCTAGGAATACATATTCTAAATAAATTTTTGTCATTTGTGCGGATGATCCAATAACCCTATAATTAATGGGCTTCCCAACCTTTTTTGTCACATATGATGGTTTAGAAAATAGAACCCATAACTCCTCTTGGTGGTTCTGACTAGACCGCCTTGGTGAAGCCTCATTTGGTGTAGTCTTTTTGGTTATAGTCTGAGGGATGAACCATATAAAGGGTTATTTCAATGATCTGTGAATATAATCTACCTCACACTCTAATAAATATGTCACATACATCAAAGATGGTGAATCACATTCCAAATGTAGGGTAACCTTCCTACCATTCCTCTCCATCCCAACTTGAAGAACTTCTTTAGCCAGCAACCCTTATGGGTATGATTCAATCTAGGACACGACATACTAAAAGGTCAATTTTCTAGTTACATTCACTAAAGGCAGGTTGATCACCACATCCATCAAATCTATGGCTGTGAGTAGATATAGCTGTTGAGCTTCCATGGGATAATTTTTCAATATGATATGGACCGAGGGGAAATAGATATTTTCTATAGACACTTGATTTTTCATGAAAATTAGTAACAAGTATAAGGATTACATATAATCTTTCCATAATTCTGGTCACCAAGACACCATCCCAGAAGACCGTCATGTTTGAAGTTAGGTTGATGTTGTCCCTCTCATCATTAATAAATCTTCTCGTGGGACGATTACCATGTGGAAAGAAGTTGAGATCCTTAAATAAAAACAACATTGTATTGATTTTATGGGGTTTCAAAGACATGGGTGGATTACCAGATATATCATGGAAATATTCTTGAAACATTCTCCCAATGACCTTGATTCCAATATTCATAGTGTAAGTCTAGAAGTGAGCTGTGATCCATTCCAAAAAAAACCTGGAATGGTCCTACGATTCTGAAATGAGATTTCTCTATTTACACTTGTAACAAAATCCTATAGATTGTTTTCCAAAATAAGGTTTTCCAACTAGAAAAAAATATCCCTAACAGTTTGACCACTACAATGAATGTTCTAGGACTTATGACGCCATTTCAATCATGTACATGAAACAAATATACTATAAGACACATTGATAGAATTCCCACAAGACGTGTCTTATATAGAACATTGGGATTGATTTAATATCCCCACTTGTCAAAATTTCCCTTTTACAAAATCATCTAGAAGGTACCAGTTATTCTTCTCTTCTCCACATTAGGACAGATCATCGAATGGTTGAAAGTGGGGACTTCCCCCTTCTCTCTCAATAATGTTGTCATCCACACCTCCAGATGAATATCCCTTTTTAAGCATTGATCTATATTAATAATACCATGCGTTATTTCATATATCTCACATGATAAGGTTAGTGTCCTATTAGTGTCATTCCATGTTTCCCTTGGAGGGATGAATTCCTCAAAAAAGTGTAAATTGATCCGAGCCCTAGATATTTTAGGAGCATAAAAAAACTCAAAAAAACTTTTCCATGCATTAGATGAAAATAATTCATCTATGGACCACATAAGATTAATAGTTCTCGGGAAAACTCATCATTTCTATACTCAAAATTCTTCCCTACCAACATGGAATCTTAAATTACAACATCTTGAAGACCCTTTTGGAATCATGCACAGACATGGAAGACATAGTACACCCAGATCCATGCAATCTTAACACCCACTCTTGGGCGTAAGTGACAAGCATTCCTCCCACCCTACAACTGATCTTTTTGTGAATCAAAAATGATAGATGAAGAGAATTGTCAATTTAATTCAACTGTGTCTGGTTTCAGATCTAGATTACATGGGCTGTGATGCATAAAAAATGACATGGATGATGTACCAGTATTCATGTAAGCACCCATTCTAGAAATATTGGTAGTTGAGAAATTATTTTGATCTTGAGATTGAGATATTGGGAGGTGGTTCTTTGGAGATAGTGTGAGGACATCCCACATATGGAAATGACCATAAAGTGGCATACAAGAACCTTTTAGAAAATTATGGTTATAATTCTTTAAAGGCCCTGAAAGATCAAGAAGAGTAGTATCAAATATGTCATTATAATTGTGACCTATGACTTTCAGAATCTCCTCAATGCATCTACTAGATTGTTCATTAGACACTAAAATATTCTTTAGTTCCATTAAACCTACAAAAAGTGTATCAAATTCATTTTAGAGTTATTTCATTTTTAATAAATCCATGAAAATATTTTTTTCTAAAAGGAATTATTTTGTGCATGTGGATATCTCAAGTACGTCATGCAAGTTCCTCACGAAAGAGAATTATCCAATATCCCCATAAATGACAATCTACCAATCCTATGCATCACGCATCTAAGTACATACTCTGTCTTTGAGAATGATATCTTCAGTGAAATAACATCATTGGGGGATATACATGGGAGACTAGCATAATGATACAAAAAACAATAGATTTTCAAGAGATGGTCCCTACAATGAGGGAACTATTTATAGATCGGAATTCCACCCTACATGACCCACATATGCGCTCTACCTATGCAGAATACATGAGAAAACATCCAGTGAAACTCATCAATCCTTTTAATATCATTTTCCTAGTGATCAAAACCTTTGCATTCCTTCTGATCAAACCCTAAGTGGTCGTTTGTTGACACTCTATTTTGTCATGTGTATGAAAATAAAGAAAAGGGAAATAATTTAGAAAAACAAGAATAAGGAATATGAATAAGGCCAAGGATAAAAAATACCCCCAATGGTAGTTCACCAAAGGTACCCCAAACACCATCGACATGTAAGGTACCTGCACATGACACTTTAACTTGAAACATGTGTGTGATACCTGTGTAAAAGGATACATTCACCCAAAGCCCATTTTTTTCCTATAAAAAATCTCATGGGGTCTTCATTTTTTTAGATGGAAATTTGTAATGGCCATCTACTGATCTGATTACCCAATTCCTTCACTCAATCCATAAAAAACATATTGGTAGTTTTCTAGAACCTAAATAAGATGTAATTGATAGGGGGATATTAGAACTAAAGTCTTTCTAGGGTTTAAAATTAATAACACCTATAGAAGGCATTCACCCAAACCTTGGTTAACAAAGACTAGTGTGGGGTTACATTCCATTACCATGGACCTATGGGAATTACCCTGGGAACACTTGTTGATACCCTAGAAGTCTTGAGAAATGACCCTCCCATGTGTTTTCACTCAAGTGGTCTATCACGAAAGGTACTTCCAATTCACTTAGGCCTACCTGCATGGAGAACCCAATATGCATGCCTCCTTGGTTTACCCTACCTTTCATCCTATGTGATAAATGCCTTAGCCATTCATTAAATCCATCAATGGAATTCCCTTTAATTCTTCAGATCCCTTTTCCGAGAGGGATCAACTGAAAACCTTCAACAAGGTCTCCTGGCTTACAAAACCATGGGAAAAGGATTTTCAGAGTGTCTCCAATTTGGATTTTTATTTCTATAGTCAGAGGTCTTCCACATTTGTCTTAATAAACACTTAGGATCCTTGGGGCACATGTATATTAAAATATATATATAGTCACAAGGACCCCATACCTAGGGACAATGCCGTTATGTTCCCAATCTTAGGGGATAAGGGTTTAGACCATGTCAAACCCTTCCCTTCTCAGAGACCTAAATCCTATAGTTCTCAATATTAAAGGTAAAGATCATTCTTGATTTTTTCCATTTAACAGGTTATTAGATCCTTATCTCACTACATAACTAATTTTGGACATCCCTCATGGTTTAATCTCATATCCTTTTTTGAAGGAGGTTGCAATATTTCTTCCCTATACCTCCAAGTCATTCACCTTCATACCTTCCTCACCTTACACACATTTCCAATGTAATGAGAATAGAGGGAACTTCTATATCCCCTACCTATTCCACCAACAAATATGGAAAAGTGTGTAGATTGTAAAATATTCAGTATCTTATTGTTTCTCACACTGATCAAGACTCATGTGGGCATAGAGGTTAGTGATAATCATAACACCCTCCAAATATACTGGTACTACTGAACATTGAGAACTTTGGTTATTTATATAACCAAGATACACAAAAAAACAATATAATGCCTAAGCTCAGGGGACATAATCGAAATAATTTATTCCCAATAGTAACCCCAAATTTATGAGGGAATCCTCTTTAAGAGTAAGACCAACAATATATCAAATGGGCATCCTCTATAGGAGTAATCCCCAAATAAGACTCCAAATCATCATGAGATAATACATCACTCATGGCCCCTTCTATAAGGAATCCTCTTGAGGAATATGACAAAACCTAATTCTCTCAAAGGTTCATACTCCCCTGCAAGACTCTATGAATTATAGGGGATTCAATTCCCAACCAAATGAGATATGTAGGAAGGATCCCTGAGGTATAAACCCAACTCCTAAATCAACCCTGTTCATTTGAGCTATATCCCTAGTATGGTCTAAGTGAAATTGGAAACTCATATACCATATAGGATCCTTTGGATTCTTAAACATATGTCCCACACCAATCATTGACCAGGAACCTTCTACATAGACGTCCATTCCATATTACATTAACATTGTATGGTTGGGTCACTATCACAGGACCTTAAAAGGTATGATGTTACATGTTAATTGGAACCAAACTACATGGATTATGATAAATTCACAAGGATACACTGGAATCCCATCTATGGGTTCGATCCCATCACCCAAAAAATCCCACATCCTTAGATGATGATAAACTTAAATGTAAAATTCATCTCCCTAGATGATAACAAACTCTGGAGTTCCCCACTATGTGGCTAGAAAAACAACATCATCATAATAATGTGCATAGAATCTCTAAGTAGTACGTAAAAGGATACCTTCAATAAAAAACCTAATGTACCTACTAATACCTCTATTAATGAAGAACCTCAGATACATTGAAATGATTCTAATATCAATACATGCTAAAAATTGATTTCTAATCTTCATATCCACAACATAATTCATAGGAATTAATATAGGATTCATGAAAATTTCATAAATATATTATACAGTTCTAGAGTAGGTAATAATTTCCCACAATAGGGTGTGATGAGCCCGACCTTTCACCCTCTTGACCAATGTGAGTTCTTAATCATCTATGGTAAAAAACCTAACGAATGCCTACCTTTAGAAAGCTGATCCATTTTGATATTGATCCATTGGATGTTTACAGTTCCATGAACAAACCCTTTGGAATCCATTTAAAAAGAGAATTCCGTCATGAGGTGAAATATCCAAGGGAAACCAATATTATTATTTTATTCCCTTTTAACAAATGTTCTTTTACATGGAATCATTATTAATCATTATTATTAATGAATTTTATACATACTTTTCTATGACATCAAATGGATTTTTATTGTACCTTTTTATTATGTGGGTTTCTAAAAAAAGGTACTTTGAAATGTAAAACCTTTGATAACCTTGATAAAGTTCAAATTATAAGGGAAAAATATATTTTTGTGGGAAGATATGACACATAGTCATTTTCAAAAAGAAAAATACATTCAATTGCATATTCCACATAAAACATCGATCTTAAATGACTCAAAAAATATATAACCTTTGTAAAATTTAAAATAAATTGTTAGGTATGAATAGTATTAACTACTTTAGGAAATTTATATATTTAATACCCAATATAATTTGTTGGGAAATTCTTAGTATATATCAAATCTAGTTTTAGTAATGTAAATTTATTCTTCAAAAATATGTTTTCTTCATATATGATTTTTATTGAATGTTTGAGAATTTATTATAATTAATTTTTTAGACATTTAGAATATTTATTTGATAAAATTTATATAATTTTTGAAATTATAATATTGAAGTTATCATAGGGTGAAATTTTGGTATTTTTCAAAAAAATGATGCTTCATTTTGGAATTATGAAAAATACCAATTTTCAAATAAAAGATAATTTATTTTCAATAAATTAATCATCATAAAATTTACAATATGTTTTTAAACATTATTTAATGTAAAATAATTAATCATTAGTTATATTTAATCCACTTTAATACTTTTTAATCAACATTATATTATTTTTTAGTATATATTAGTTTCTGGGTTTAGAACCATAATTTTTCTTAAAAGTGTTTTAATGGGAATAATGTTTCTCTATTCAAATTAATTAAAATAGTAAGTAGTGAGAAAATTTTTAAATCAAATATATATTTTATATTTATTTTAATATTAATTTATAATCATGAAATATTTTATATTAATTATAGAGTTTATAAAAAAAATTATTTTTTTTGAAAGACACGCTTCATGAAATCCTTCTTCTTCTTTGTGACTACGGGTTCAATTTTAAATTATTTTTTTATAATTAATTGAATTTAGTTTAGTAAAATTCATTACATATTATTAGTAATAATAAATTATTTTGTATAATATATTCAAATTAATATTTTACCTTAATAAAAGGTGAAATAGATAATATTAATTACAATGGTTATGGTTAGAACAAATTTACCAGAGGTTAAACTAAAAAGATATGGTTCAAAATGACATAATAAAAGTAATAATTATATTTTATGTCCATATTAAAATATTATAATGTAAAATTTTCTATAATGGATCATTTAGTATGCTTTTGCAATATGGAAAATGTGGGTAAACATTTTTATTTTCAAAAATTTCATGTGTGCCACTCCCCTTACTTAGAAAATGCCACCTCTTATCCGCTCTTAATCACACCATAAAAAAACTTTTTCTTAGACAATACCTACCCAAATAAATTACTAAAATACCTCTCTTAAATTTAGAATTCTTATTTTTATTTTATATTCATTTTTTGGAAATCGTTATGTATAATGATGAAGAGGTGGCTTGAAAAGTTGTAAAATTCCAAACTATGCATTTTTGTTTTATTTATTATTCCACATCATTAAGATAATATAAAAATAAGATTATATGAAAAAAATATTATACAAAATATATCCAGATATTGTTATGATAATTGTATAACCTAAATCCATCTCTTATTCCATCAAATTGAATATGAAATCATCATTCGTGTGTACGATGTACTTCCGCCTCACGAACAGTTGTAAATCTTTTATCATCATCATATATCATGGATTATTTTAATTTTGGATTTGAAATATATATATGATATATAAAACATATTTATACCTCTTGTGAAATTATATAATATATTCATTCTTACCTTATATTCCCTGGGGTATACAGTAACGTCGCTCTTATGTACGACAAACCATCATGTCGCGATGCTTTATGATTAGTTTTCCATTAATTAATTACATAGAATGTAATAAGGATGAATTTATTGAATATATATTATAAAATTAAAATAATAATGATATTTATTAAATATTTATCATTATTAAAAGATAATATATAATATTAATTAATATATAGAAAAATGATAACATCGTTTGTGTATCAGTAGACTACCACACCCATGATGTGATGTGATACTTTTTTTTCATAACAAAAATAAATTGATGAGAAATATAAAATTACTTGATTAAATAATATGGTATTTATTATATGATTATTAATCTATAAAGATAAAATATTACATACCGTCTTTCTATAATGATCATTGAAAAATTGAAATGCTACCCATATGTATATACGACCTACCATCACTACGATTATAACATAGTTTATTTTTCATAAACATAATTCATGAATTTTTTTAAAAAGTATAATCGATGTATATATATAACATTTAATTAATTATTATTGTTTTGTAGTTGTTCAATAATGACATATTTTACCAATATCCAACTTACTGAATTAATGTTTTTCACATAATCCAAATATCATCAAAACACCTCGCGTAAGATTAATTGATTATGTTTTTTTAAATAATGTGGTAACAATATAAATATGAGTAATAATAATTGTGAAAATTTTTATTAACCATGTTAATAATTAAGATATTTTTATTATTCAGTAATATAAATGATTAATGTGGTGAATCAAACTAATGGTAATAGATTTTGTCTGTATTTCTTTTTGTTGAGGTATATTTTGAGGTCATACACCTATATTATTTTATACCGTGTATATTGATATGAATAGATATTTTATATCATGAATTTAAATTTCATAATGATATTTAATGTCTTTATTTTTAATTTTAACTTTTAATGGGACTTACGTTGGATGTGTTTCCCAAGTGATAAGAGACATTTCTATAAAAATCCATTTTTATGATTTCATTCAAACTCATCATCTTACTAGTCTGTGTTCTTAAAATTATTATTTGAATGTTTTTATATTTGCATATATGATTTAGAACTTAAAACTTATTTATCATTGTTTCAATTTATTCAAATAGTTTTTTAAAAGGATTTTTTACATGTCTTATATAGAATGTTTTGACAAAGGAAAATGGTATGGTCTATTTTAACATATATAGTGATAATGAATTTTTTTCAACAGAAACAATTACTTGATTTTATGAGTCCATTACAATATTTTATTTTTTATTTAAATAAAAAACCAAATTCCCATTATTTCGGAAATTTTATATTGATAATGATTTTTTTAAAGATAAGGGTATTTTGGTGTTGAAAAATAATTTCTCAAAAGAAAATGGTATTCTGATATAAAAATGGGTTCTATAAAAAACCTATTTTATATCCTAAAATGATAGTAAAACATGTTTAGATTTCTTTTTAAAATTATTTATGAGGAAAAATTGAAGGATTTGTTTTTTATTTTTGATGTGTTACTTGATCATTACACATAAGAAGTGGGTGCACCCAGAAAGTGTCTGGTGTGCCTATTACAACTTATACAATTGGTGCACCTAGATAATACTCCAATGCACTGGGTAAAATTCTTTTTATTATTAAGAAGTAAGTATATATATGTAAAAATACTTCTATTATATATTTAACTAGGTTTTAGTTACTTATGAATGGGGTTGAAAATGGGTTATTAATGTGATGATCTATGTTACCAAAATGGTGTTTTAATTGATTGTTATGGATTTTAAAGGATCTATTCAAGAAAAATGTTCGTGTTCGTTTTATGTGAATATTTTTATTTCATAAAAGAAGTAAAATTGAATATAAATGGAAATGTTACATGGTTTTTGTTTTTTTCATTGGAATAATGGTTTTCTTTCATTTTTTCTTGTACATAGTTTTTCACGTTCATTCAATTTTTTAAATTTTGTTTCACATGGATTAAGTTTGGGTAAGGGAAAATAATAAGAAATGTTGAATGTGATAAATATTTTCCATAAAAATAATTCATGACTTATTTTAAAAGATTTTTATTATAAGAAAAATGATTACAAATCTAAAGTATCTGCATTATATTAGATGGTTTTTTAATGTATGAGTTTTGACATAATCACTAAAAATGTAATCATGAAAATATCCTAAAAGTAAAATAAAGATAATTATTGACTAGAAAAATGGTTATGTTATCTTTAAGTCAGGTCCTTATAAAATATATTGAATCATATAGTGGGAATCATTTCCTTATCTACCTCACTGTAGTATGTGGATTTTTCACCCTCTCATTACTAGTAATGAGAGTAAAGGAAGTCCCCATTTATCATTATCCTATTAAAGAACTATTTTGTTGTATGGAAATTATAATGAGTCAGCAACCACTGTAATTTTTTCAATATATTTGGTGTTAGGGGGAGATCCTTTGGAAATATCTGACAATATGAACTAGATTTATCCCCAATGAAGAGGCTAAATTGCACAATTAATGATACAATGACTATTACTATAAATTCAACTACAATCCTAAAATTATATATTTTTATATAGGATATTGTAAAAAATGATCAAAATATTTACAGAGTTGTGGGATCAATGATTAATTGATTTTTTATTTTTCCCTTAAAACAAAATTTCTCACATGATTGAGAGAATTGATTTTTTTATCTCCCCACACTAAAGAACACATTGATATTTCACATGAAAATTAACAAATCCACTACTCAATTTTCTATCATGTTTTTTATATGAAAAGGTAAAGTGATTATTCATTCGATTAACTAGAAAAACATTATTAAATAATTGGAGTACATAAAATCTATAGAAAATTCCTTACAAGTCTCAAAACTGTCCTTGTGAATCATGGAAAATTAGGGAATCCATATCTAATATAATAATATAAAATTACTGTGTATCAATATATATATATATATATATATTACTCTTATAGAAAAATACAAATTTATCATGTGTGATGACCTTTTATTCACTTCAAATATCATGCGCAACACATGATGCAATCTCTGCACTAGATGATTACATCACCATCGTGAAAAAATACCTTATAGAATACATTAAGGAATAAATTATTTCTCTCAATATTTCTAATTTAATGAATAACTATCCAAATTGATTTATTCACTAAAAATTATTAATAATCATTTATATCCAAGATAAAAAATATATTCATATAATACTATGTGAATAATTCTAATTCAAATCTCCCAAAATTGAAAGATCATAAATTCCATACTAACCCTCTTTAACAACCACATGAAACAACATAATGTTAATCATGAAAATTTTAAATTCAATTATAAGGAATTATAACGGGTTTAACTAACAATTCAATCAATGAAATCTTATATTATCAAAATCACCGTGTATGTTTGAGACAACACATTTATAGTATTATCCTTTTTTTAATATTCATGGATTCTATTATGCCTCATGAACCACTCATTAATAATTGAAGAATTCTTAAAAAATACCACTGTACCTTATCCATACAAAAAAATATTCACACATTAAATCCTTTTATTGTATTAAAATCCTCAAATTTAAGAATTGAAGTTCATGTGAATGATGAATATAATGATTTTGTGGATTTAATATAGTAAAAACTTCATTGAATGAACCTGAAAGGTATAGAATACCATTATGAAACAAAATGAAAATCGTGAATGTGATTCTGTATGAATGTCTCTTAATTTCATGATTTCATGAAGTCAAACATATGTGAAACCACTATTTATACAACTAATACTCTCATACTTGTAAAACATCACTCTTGGGTACTAGGATTTTCATGAATTCTCTATTCAATTATTCAACAATCAATAAAGATCCCATAGTTACTTCAATCTCACCATGATTAAAATACAGTCAAGTGTACATCTTGTGACTGATCATATCACATCAAAGCTGGTATATATCATGGTTTATCATAGTTCTTATTATCAGTTTTACCTCATGTAGTTGATTTAAGTGTGAAGAATTTGTCTCCAGACATGTAGCCAGGTTAACTATTGTTCAAAACTCAGGATCGTTCCATTGGATTTATATGGTCAATATATCTCAAATCTAATGGTAGGTCAACTAAAAATTTCTCCTATTACATAATTTGATTTATCATAAATTTCAATATAACATGATTATATGTATATCCTATAATTTATTGCATGCTTTAAGTCAAATTAATCTCATATGGTTAATGAAAAACCAAAAAAAATAAATTCCCAATTGAATGTAGGTTGAAGGTAATCCATCCTCTTGTCATATGACATTATATATTTTTATTATGTGGCCCATGTTTTATATAATTTTTTAAATATGAGTAAATAGTTACCCACAAATCATTGATTCCACATAAATAAAACAACAATTCTCAATGATTAATAAATACTCCCCCTCATCGTACTACTCTACCAAGTTCCAATATTTTAGATGTTATAATATAACCTTTCTTTCCACCACACACATGAGTAGATTAAAATCAGAGGCTTAATACACGCTACCTACTTGATGTGTGCATTATGTTAGCCCAATCTTATACATGTAAAATCTCTACCTCTTTCACTTCTATATTCATCCATATCCAACTATTACTGTTTATTCCACCCCCTTTAGGTAGTTAAGTTTGTTCTCATATCTAGTAATTGTTTTTCAATTTTGTAGAAAACACCAAAAAAACATCTTGTAAATAAATTGAATTGATAGTAATATAATTTATCAGAGAATATTTTTCAAGATAAAAAATTATATTTTTTCACTGCCTCCTCATAATGTTACAATTATAAGTCATCAATATTTATATGAAATATATTTGTTAGACAATGGTATTTTTTATTCAAACATCATTTTCAAATTTCAATATCAACAAGAATAGTTAATAAATACTCATATAAAATGTTATACATGATTTATATGTTATAATGAAGGAAAAAACAACAATAACATAGACTTGAACCTTCTATAATCTAATATGTCGATATGAATACCTCAAATATGAGGAAGTTATTCAATACACAAACCTTATATCAACAATCTCACCTATTAAATTGTATTAGAATTCATACAAGACAAATATATCCTAAAATTACCACACATTGAAATAAATTATTGTTAAATAATTTTATGTCATGTTTAGAGAACTTTTTTTAGGAATAACTAAAAATAAATTATACCCCCATGTTTTCCTTTAAAATGTTTTGTTTTATAGTCAAACCTCTTCATCATCCAATGATACTAAACCTTTTATAGAATATGTAATACACAAATTCTTTTGTGGAATTCAATAAACTATTAAAATATTTGACATATTATACCATAATGATTTCATAGAATATCCCTTTTGAAAAAACCAACTAATTATATACTCCTCTAAATTGTGAAATCACATAACAATAGATTCTTTAATTTTTTAAGCACCATTGTATTTTAAAGGAATAAATATTTTGAGATATATGGTTTCATTTTTCCCTGCATTGATTTTTTTAAGATGGGAAAATAAATTGGAATTGAACATCATACATTCTCCTATAGATGGGTGTGGCTGAAAATGTAAAAAAATATTAAAATTTAAAAATCTTCTTAAAAACGGCTTAGTAAATAGATCAACTCTCTACACATTTATAGGAACATACTTTAGATTAATTTCATTTTTCTTCATAACCTCTTTGAAAATGTAATATTTAATATCAATGTTCTTAATAATTGAATATTGAATGTAATTAATTAAAAATTTTATATCATATTGATTATATCATCCATGAATAAGTAGATGATATACCTTTAACTTAAAATATTTTAATTATAGTAGGATCCATATTAACTATTTTGTGGCATGAGTTTATCCCCATATTCATCTTTCAAAATAGAGCGCTTGAAAACTCACTAGTCACTATGAAATAAAACTCCATCATTTTTGGATCATCTATCTTGAGAATATCCTTTCCAATCTAAATATGTATAACTAAATAGATCCAACTTCCCTCTATATTCAC
The DNA here is from genome assembly GCA_963277665.1 of Viscum album. Lineage (NCBI taxonomy): Eukaryota > Viridiplantae > Streptophyta > Magnoliopsida > Santalales > Viscaceae > Viscum > Viscum album. Next base: position 289,516,618 of record OY728139.1, read on the forward strand.
AATTACAACCATAATCTTTTATTCCATTTATATAATTAAGAATCCTTATTCCGAAAATAAAATGGGATTCTCTACACGAATGATGATATCTAGGAAACAATGTGATTGAATATATCATGAATGACCTTGATCAAGTGATATATAATAGAGATTGAATTAACATTATGATCTATACCGAATAAAATTAATTTTAGTGTACATATTTAGAAAACATTTCTCACACTAAAATTTGTTTGTAACTATATTCAGAATCATTAATTTCATATCATTGGTAAATTACATTAGAATATAGCGTTACAAAATAAAAATGTGGTCTTTTTCATGTGATATGTGTATTCCTATAAAATACCCCATTTATAATAGTAATGAAATTTCAAATAATATATTCATATCTATAAAAAATATCTCACATATTTCACCATCATTTTAAAAAATAATATTTCACACACACACACACACACACATATATGTATATATTATGTTATGTATATTTATCAGCATTGTAATTGATATTTATATCCATTTATCCCTTTCTTAAATACATCATCTTCAAACATGTGTCTATCATAGAATAAATATTATTAAGAGCTTCTTTGAGACAATATGAATACTAATTTATCTAGAAAACATAATTATCATATTCCCCAAGATAGAACTGACATGGGATCATTGTATAAACCTCATCCATTAGATCAACATTGAGAGAAATACAATTGAAATTTATTTGGAATACCTTTTATTACCTTTGTGCTACAATGCCAACAGAATTTATAATGATATCAAGATATTCTATAGGATAAAAGTTATAATTGATGATAACTCATTTAACATATGAATGGCCTTTAAACCCCAATATTTTATTTTATCACTATAAATTGTTTTTGACATATTTAAAAATAAAAACTTTTTTCAAGTCACAATCTTATCATATTGCTTAGGAACTAACTCTCTACTCTCATTCATCAAAATTTATTCCAATTCATCATTCAATGAATTATAAAACACTTGATGCTCCAAATATTTTTCAATACCATTAGTATCATAATGATAGGACATAATATAATGTGATGTTATCTCAATATTCTCATAGCCTATAGATGTTGTTATTAAATTACATTAATGTTTGAACCAAAAAAAATTATTACCAGAGATAGATTAGTCTAATGTAATTGTAACTTATAATAAGAAGTAGATGAATATTCCTCTCAACCTTATATATCATCAACACTTTCATGTCTATTTGTTACATAATTAGGATGTTCTATAGAATCATCATCCATATTGCTTATTGGATATTTTTCAGTATAAATAAATTCATTCATAGTTTATTAAAAGATCTTCACAATATATTGATGAATAATTATTATTGTTTTATTTTTATAGCATTGGTATTCCATTTAATTATGGGAATATTGATGTTAAAATCCATCTATATTTAATATATCAACCATAACTAGATTTTCACATTTAGTTTTGAAGACATAAGTCCAGAGAAAAACTCTATGATACATTGAACATTGTTTCTTCTTGTTTTGCATATCATATATAGTCATATGAAAAATATTTCTATAAAAATAATGATTTTGAACATGAAATAATTAATCAAAAGTGTAATTCCTAAAATACTATGTGATACAAGTCACTATCAATAGTTTTGGAGTCTTCTCAACATATATTTTGTTCTTTAGTTTACCCATAAAAAAATTAGTGTGTATGGTGATGTGAGTTCATGAAGAATTCCTGGCTTATCATGATATTCTTCAATAATAATAATACAATAATAATAAATATTTTCTATTTGAAAAATATATTTAGAGAAACCCCATTATTTTTCAGCACTTCTCTTGACACTCTTGAACAACATTAGAGCCTCTAATTTCGGTTTTCTAAACAAAATACAAGTAATGTGATGAATGAAATCAATGAATAAAATGCAATTATTGTCTACAATTAATGACTACATTATCATGGGCCCTTGATATTAGAATTAATTATCTTCAGAGGATAAAATATGTTAATATCAGCCACTGCAATAAAGAATTAGTAATCATCACTATATGAAAGGTATATAATATCCCATCAATTTCTATCTTCTTCATAGTTATATAACAAACACATTCAATTTGATTAATTTTCTCATATCCCATTTCCCATGATTATAAATCATTTTATAAAAATTTTCATCTATTTCTGTTAATGATCAAATAAAACATTTTTTATCATCATAAACTTGAAATATGTTACCCTATGTTTAATTAACTCTTTTAACAACCTTTACATATTCAAAAAAATTCAAAAAAAATTCAATAATTAGAAAAAATTAGCTCATTTCCTTCATCACAAAATATTGAAAAACTAATAAATTGTGTTTTATCCCACTAACAAAAAGGGTGTTCTTGGATTTTAATATTTTTTTAAAATAATAGGATAAACAAACATTTTGATCATTATTGGTCCATAATTTCAATAAATAATAAAACAATCATCATAATTTCAAAAAATTAATAATCAATTTCATGTATCTAATCAAATAGAGAGAGAACCCACTATCCAACATCCATGTAAATTTTTATTGGATGCTTTAAGTGAAAAACAAAAAATAAGATTCTTTTCCTTAAAATTATTATTTTTATTCTTAAACTACAATCAATATTTGTCTTGTAGATATACAATACATCATTTATCAATAGGTGACATCAAATAAAATATTTATCATTATTCCCCTTATATATGAAAAAATTTCACTATTCATATTTATTATTTATTATACTTTTTCTAAGCATATATAATTTGATTGGAAAGACGTTACCTCATGTTAAATTTCATATATCATACTTACTGATCAAGATAATTGTAATTGACAAAACAAATTCATTGTAATCCTAAAAACTAAATAGTACATGTTAAATATATATAAAAATAATTATATTTTAATATAACATGTTTTATAAAACATTTTTACTTCCTTAATAACTTTTGAAAACACCAAATTTTGATTTATACCTCACATATTCATCTTCATAGTATACTTATTCTCTTTATTTTTTGTGTTACCAGATGTAGCATATTTTGAATAAGTGTTCCAATTTCTTGAATATTATGATATATGAGACACATTAAATTTAATTTTTTTTATTATTTTCACTTTCTTTTTATACTATCATATTCTAATATACAATAATGAAATAACACAATTGTGGTATGAGGTTATTTATTGAACTTATAGAACATAATTATTCTCTAAAACACTCTGTCTTCATTAACATAGTTTCAAAAATTGAGTCTGTATTGATGTAGTTCATTGTCAAATTTATGATTTTTAATTGAATAAGACGAAGCTCCTTCTAAAAGTAATTTGACATATTTTTAAAATATTGTAACAATGGAATTGGAAAAATTAATATATATTCTTCAAATATTTTTATATACATCAATATATGAGGGTGCCTTCTTTAATGTAAAAATTCCATAATGTAGGTATATTGGAGATCTATATTAAATTTTCTATTCTTCTTTTCATGGTTTGAAATTTAAATGATACATTAACTTAATTATACATTTAGTACAATTTCAATTTGAGATATATTATTTTCATTTATATAAATGATTACTCTATCACTAGTAATGTAAAAAATTTAAACTACAATATTGATAAACTTCTCAGCAACATTATTATCAACATCAACATCTTCTTCCTCATCAATACTTTCAATATCCTCAAATTTACTATAAAATTTTATATTATATTTATTTTATAAATACATATCCATTATATTAAAAATTAAATTTCTCTAATATGAATTCATCTATGAGAATATTTCAGATTTTAAATCTAATTCATCACTAAAATCATATTATTTTTCATTGGAAAAAATTGCTTAAAAATATCAAAAATCACAAAAACTAAAGAATTTAATTTTAATCTTCTCTTTTAAAATTAACATGTATATTTAACCATTTTATAAAATTAGTGACATCATTTTATCAAATAATACATCCATATATGAATTTAAATGTAATGATCCATCTTCATAATCCTCATATGAAAACTTCTTACATTTAGGATATAATAATTCTTGAAATTGAATTAATTTTTGATCAAATAATTTTTTTATAGAATAATAAACATTCTTTAATTAAATAAACTTGAATACGATAAAAATCCTAAATGAAAATATCATCGGGAACTTTTTATTGATAAACAAAGATGTTATCATCCAGCTTATCTATTAAGATACACAAAATAATCTTAGCAATATCATTATATTCAAAAATCACACCAGAGCCTCTCATAGTACTCACAACGTCATTTACACATATGAAGAAACATTAATTGTTTTCACCACTAGTTATCTATAAATATTCATACTTATATTTCCAAAGTTCTATCTTATAATGCTTCACATTATAGATTAATTCATAGATATACTATAGTTTCTACAAAATTCCATTTACTATATTTATCCATTAAACATTTAGAAATTTCAACTAAAAAATAGAAAATATAAATTTTAGAAGGATCGTCACCTTAAAATTAATTCAAATCTATTGTTTTCAGGGTATGATCTTCATCTTGGTGAAAACATTCATCAGTTAAACATCTAATACATCACAACTAGTAAACATAAGATAATGTAGATGCATGTGCTTTCAAAAAAAATCATTCCCTTAAAATATAGAATCTCGTTTATATTTACATAATTGAAATTATCAATTTATGATAATATAAATATAGGATTTCAGTAATCCATGAGATACATCAAAAACTCTCTTCAAGAAACTTATCACAAATGAGGAAAACTATGTTCTGATACTAATTGGAGGAATATATACTCTATAAAATATATAATATGTTCAGTAAATTAGTGAGAAATAAATTTTAAATTTTCCCATTAAACTACATTCATAAAATGTTATTTATAATTGATTCTACGACTTCTCAAAAAATTTAAAAAAAAGTACAAGGAAAAACAAATTAAAAACAACTACTACCCAAGGTGAGTTTCTTTTCAATGGAATGATCCTATAAAATGAGTGATTATATGATTCACTTGTATAATATTTTAATATAAAAAAAATTATTAAAATATTTTTAATTCATCTTTCAAGTGAAGTAACTATTATTGCGAATCCCTAAATAATAAATTAAGAAACAATGTTTGGTTAATAATTTCCATGTATTCATTTTGTACAAAATTATATTGTCATTTAGTGTTTAATGATATTACTCACTTAAAATCACAGGAATATAACTATGTAATAAATGATAAAAGGAAAACTACACCAACACCAAGAATAAAAATTATCAAATAATAATTATAGTAGCATCTAGTTCATCACCTATCCATATTGTGAACATCACATCCAAATATACCTATTGTATTTTTTATAAAAAAAATGACAATATTTCTCTTTCATTTATCGACAATTTATTCATAAAATAATATACAAATAATTTGAAATCAAATATCCTAGAATATTAAAATCAAAAATTTTCCACCTAATAACCTTCATAAAATTTTATGAATTCATATTTTTAAGCTTGAAATGTGAAAATGTTTCACTGAAAATTTATGAAAACGTTCTTATTTTATTTTATCTATAATATCTACCTTCATTTAAATCACTATGTATACTAGAATCCCTGAATTTATAATAATTAATTTCTTTATTTATTCACACCTTCTCCATTATCTTATGAATCCTGATTTAATCTAGGAATTCGTGCTCATAAATTCCATCACCCCTTCCCTCTCCAAAAATAATTTTCATATATTAAATCAAATCATAGAATACACATCCTAATATTCATGAACTAGTGTTTGTGTGAATGTTACATGTTTCATATCTGTTTCTTTTATTGTGTATAAATAACATTTTATTAACCTAGATGAGGTATCATACTAATAAGATACTAAATCATGACAATGATACTATAATTATGCATATTGATTTAGTGGTATCTCGAAATCACTAATGTATAGAAAAATATTTATTTATTAAAAATTATCTCTCAAGAATAACATAATCCATGGATCCTATGTATTTCCTGAATGTATTATTTAAGGACTTGAGGATCTTAAATGATCACCCATCTATATTGATCATAAAATTATTAACCTACAATATATTTTACAAATTTAGGTTTATTATCTCACATCACAATAGGTCTATCCCTTAATAACTAATAGTTATTAATTTTTTTCGTTATTTATCATGTTTTAAATTTGGAGTATGCAGTTGAACTCCAAATTTATGGTCAGTTTACCATCTATGTGAATCTCATGTTCAGTTAATTGGATTCATACATCCAAACCATATCACAACCAAAGGTCTGAAACATCATGAAATCACCTGAAACATCACCTTTTTGATCAACATTTATAGTAGATAATATTATTATGGGGACCTTAATATTGATTTTATGATTTTTGTTGGTTAAAAACCTTGTATTTCCTTCTAATCCCTATCAAATAATATCATACTAGATAATGGTTGAAGGAAAATCCTCATTTAATGAAACAAAATCATTTGATTAAATCTAGAATTCCATGAAATGTCCATATCTTTAATGAAGGGTGGAATAGTAACCCTTGAATAATTAATCCCACATTAAAAGATAATAAGAATCCACAACACATAATAATCAGCCTCACTAACTAACCTCTTGATCAAGATGGAACTATGTTAGTGTTGACCTATGGTCTCCCATGCCACCCAAAACATGAAATGTTACAATCACATGTATACTATATAATACCTGACTTATGTGCTCCATGTGTGTGACAGTACCTTCCAATTGGAATGATCATCCTATATATCACCCATATACCAACATGGCTTTCATGGTGTGGTTGAAATATAATGTACATTGTGTTTATCATGTTCTCATGGCTATCTATGGTTGTTCAAATTTTTCATAAACTCTACAAAAAAGACTTATCCATAAATTCATTATATATTATCATATAATATCATATATATATTATTCATAATGAAAATAATAATAATTTTTTTCATGGACATATCAAAAAATCTAAATCCTCAATGGCCAATAAGAGTTAAATATCCATATTATAGATAATGTTATTTTTCTTGAAATTTTATTATCACTTTCATGACTAATAATATCTATACAATAATGGATCCTAAAATTTTTGAAAAAGATTTAAATTTCACATAAAAGGAAAAATTAAAAATCACATCAACCATAACATGATCCATTGAAATGTTTCAATGGAATTATAACCTCCTAGATGAACTTCTTCACATAGAAGACTTGTTTTCAATAGTTGGGATGGGGTGATAATCCTCCAATCCTTAAGTGTTATGGTTTCTGTTATAAAATTTATGAGTAATATTTCTTAATTCCTTCAATAATTTTGATTTCTATATCCAGGTAAGTGTATGATGATGTATTCTATCAGGGTTATATGTACAAATCACTAAGGACTATATTGTGGTTTCATGTTTTCTTCCCACAACAGGGAGACCTATTTGAATTTTAAACACCATGAGGAATGTCTCTATTAACAACATTCTAAAACTATGTATATTATATCTAGTATTTTGGTGTTTTTGGATTTCATTAGAAAAATATATTAGAATATACAATTTCATGGCCTACAAATTCACAAGAGGTGATGATATTGAATTCTTCCACTCCCAGTAGACTTTCATGCCTATTCTAATTTTTAATGAGAAGAGATATATATTTGATCCACCATAGGATATGGATAATAGGTTTAGTATCTATAATACTATGTTAAATAATTTTCATGATATGAGGGATGGCCTATTATAGGTAATAGTTCTACTTCACTTCTTTATTAGTTTAGGTCATTCATATGGAATTGGAACCAACTTGAAAAAAATATATCCCATTTCCTTAATGTAGTAAACATACTTCTTATATGAGATATATTTTTCATAGAGATTGTGGAGAGTTTCCCACATATTCTAATGTAGATAAGATATAAAATAATAATTTTACATCTCTATAATGTCAAACTAAGGATTTCACTTGGGTTAATACATTACAAGATTCCCATATGCTGCAATATAATTTACCATGACAATGGAATTATATTCTGCACCCCTTGAGGGATTCCATGACTAGGCCTTAACACAATGTTGCTTTCTGTATTTCTTTTTAAGAGGGAGTGGTGATTTTCTTTCTCTAGTTAGTTTTATCATGCGATAATTTATCTTAGCATAGATAAAATAATCATTATCTTATCACAATATCTTTTACATTTTATGAAATTTCATTGATTAATGTTGTGATACTTAGTATGGATAGCCTCAAAATCTCATGAGCTTCTCGATATAATGTATTCATCAAAAAAATTCTACCTACGAAGGACCTTTAGTAATAAATGAGATTTCTTGGTGTGATCAATTATAATATAGAACATTTGAAGAAATTCATTGGATAAAAACGTGGTTTCTATGTTGAGGACCTCTAGGGTGACCATATTTGTTTGAATTTTTTTAATAAGGAACCTAATTCATACTGATCATCAGGTTTTTGTGAAAACATATATTTCTTTAATCTAGAGTAGGACCACAATGGTTGATGTTCATGTTTCCATGACAAGGAGTAATTTTTAGGGTAATAATGGAAAGAAAACTATAATTGGCATTTTTTGACTATAGTGACAGCCTTTACGACATGAACACCCTCTAATTACATATGATAAACTAAAAAATTATTAGGAAGATATTGAAATATACATAAGGGAATCAATAATATCATCATATAGTGGGGAATCAATGTGTTCTTTTTCATGGATGATTTAATTCTATTTACAAGAACATGTATATAATCAAGGTGGGATGGATGATGTTAGAGCCTATATAATGATTGGATTCTAAAAATGTGGAAACAACCTTCAAGGATATGATTCCTTGTGTGAGACCCCCTATTTTCAATTAGTATATCTAGATTACTTACATGGATAGATATAAGAATATATTATTATATTTCAAAAAAATTAAATAATTGGAATATGAACCTACATATTGTCATCAATTATTATAAAAAATGAGGACAACCATCATGTGAATATAAAAGAATATGGTCCTACCCCTGAAGGGTAATTCATTTATATTCAGATGGAATTACTATGGAGAAATATGGATATCGTAAATATATTATGTCAACTACCGTACATGTTTTCTATCATGTCATTTTTGGGATGTGATATGAGAATGTAACTATGTTTTAGTTGTGATATACAGGAGAAAAACTATAAGGAGTTTAGAGATATGGGTTTCCCACTAAGTTATTTTAATTTAATGATAGTGAAATGTAGAAAGAAAAAGGATATAAGGTTTAAAATGTTCTTTATTCTTTTTTAGATAATTCCAAAAAAACTCCTAAATGACATTGGGAAAATGGGATAGCTCATGTGTAAGTGTTGGGATATATGAATGGATTATAATAGATTTATAGAGAATATGAATATAGAAATGTGTCATGGTGATCACTAAAATATGTCAAAAATTGTCTTCTAATATATTATTTATATTCTGGATGACCTAAAAGAAGTGAATAATGATATTTTCCTATTATTGGATTTTAGTGAGGATATGTCGACATACTTTATAATCTGAAAAAAGGTTATAGACTTTATCATTGGTTTCAATTGGGATATGTAATTATTATTATTAAAATACTACAAGGATATACATGAATTCGTTTTTAGTGTGATCTGTAAAATAGTCCCAATCTTTACTAAATTAAAATAATTGTTGATGAGGTTCTTTGATAGAAATAGAAATATGGATTGTTTTGTACATTTAGTAGTTGTATTCCCTTGGAGAGACTATCTTCTAGGTTCCATTTTCTCTGTGATTAGGGATGATATATCTTATGTAAGATCCTTATTATTCTTATAGGAAGAAGCGTCTATGTAGAAATGATTTTGATGATGGCTAAAAGGATCACTCCATAGAGGAACCTTAGTAGAAACTTGTAATCCAGTAAAATCATTCTCTATATTTGTAAGATAAATGAAGTTATTATCAATATGCTCCAGGGAAAATATCCTTATGTATATTGATTTATAAATAGAGGAAACATTATTTTTCATGACCCTTTTTTGGTGGGATAATCTACCAAGCTTCATTGCAGGTATAAGCATCCATGGTTTCATCCTAGGTTGAGATGGGACCATTAAGGATGTAATCTTTTTTTGAGCATTTACCATCATTTTCTTAAGATTTGTTTCTTAGTAGAACATCCAATATTCATTATAAACTAATTTTTTTTACATATAGTACAGGTTTAGAACACCATCTAAAATTCAATAGTATCATGAGGGGAATCAAGGCCATTACCAATTTTTTCTAGAAGATTGATGCAGTTTGATATATTAGGTGATTCAATTTTTAATTAGTGGGGGAAATCAAGGGAATAATGTTGGATTTTGAAATTAAAAACATGAAACCATCTGTGAAAAATCTATTGTAAGCCAATAAATGATTGAATGGTTTGTAGAGACCTGAAGCTTGACGTACATGAACATTACATTACTTTTGAGGAATACTTAATACATAACAAAAACAGACACACAAGGACCATAATAGTTTAGTGTCTTTGAAAACTCGGAATAAAATCTTATAATCGTGGTGAAATATCTTCAACATCTCCCAATAAAGTTCTTCCCCGTTTTTTTTCTTACCTAAAACCTTTCTTTATATCCTGGGGAAAATAAAACATAAAAGGGGTGAGCTCAAATTCCCACTAAGGGTAAACATAGAGAACATAAAACAATCCATAAACAACTGAATGGAAAAAAATGAACAAAAAATCTAAACATCAAAATCTTGAGCAACGACAAAAAAAATGGAAGTACATGAGGCATAGATCATAATGGAACATAAACCATGATAAAATAGCATGGGAATAAAACATGTAATTGTGGCATCCATTAAGCACATGTAATGATTTCCATAGTAGCCAAGGAATTGCTGCCAAGACCATCTTAGTGGACAAAGTCCCTTTCCGAATCGAGTTCACTCCTCGTTTCCGTCCTGTATTACTAAACCGGTTTAACTTGCCGTTCCAGCCATGTCTAACTCATGAGATATAAAATCTTTAACCAATTAATTGGAGGGAGATATATTTCCCACCCATCTCATAATGAAATAATTCTTACTTGTGCCACAAAATAAACATACATCATTCATAGTAACCCAACGAATAAAATGTGTTTCATAAACATCATCCCATCATCACATAATTCATATAAAATAAATAGATATCATTTAATAATAAGAAAAGTGAAACCATTTAAATCATAGATACATGATACTTGAATCATACAGATGTGAAATAATGTAATCTTAGATGAAAATGGTTTTGATAAAACACTTGAAATGAAATCTTGAGAAAAATATCCCCTTTTCTTCAAAATCATTTTCTTTTAACAAAATGTCATGCAATTTTAAAAGAAAAGTATATTTTTGAAAATAGTTATGAAATATTATGTAGGAAGCTTCATGAAAATAAGGCTTTATAAAACCGTAAAAATCCTTTCATGCGTTATACGTTAAAAAAAACATTCTTCTCGTACTTTTGTCGGAAAAGTCAAAAAGTACCTTGTAGGGTAAATAAAAGAAAGATTCCTTCAATAACATGGGGTAAAAGTAAAAATGGGTAAAAAGGACATTAAAAATACATGAAAACACTTTTATAAAACATGGACATGGATGATAGAAATAACCCCAGTAAATACTTACAAATATGCAATCTCGTATAAAAATGAGATTTGCAAAATTATCCATTACCTTATGTCTGATATGCTTCGTATGTATCCGAACCACCTATATAATGATTTAAATAATGTCATTGACTTATTACAGAATAATATTCATTGTTATGATATCATATATGGTTTACTTATGACTTTATATTACCCGTTCTTTTGTAAATTCTATGTTAAAGAGTGTTTTGGGTAAAATCGTTTTATTTGTCGTTCGTATTTTGACTTGTAATTATTCATATGATTACATAGATCATGATTAATTAATTCTAGAATATAAAACATTATTTATATATAATATATATTCATAATATACATATATATAATGGATCGATAAATGGAAAGAAATACACCGTTCATGGAGACGGTAGGCCGTACGTACGCATGAACGCTGTTTTTGTTTCCTTATTGAGTTGAATGGAATTAAGTAGATGACATACATATATACATAAATACATTAGCTTTATAATGTCATATATTTCATTATTATTTCTTATATATACTTTATAATCATTCTTAAATGGTTAACATGGAGAATGAATCTCATCGCGTCGTGGAGACGGTAGTCTGTACGTATGCACGAGCGGTGATATCGTTTCCATAATTATTGAATTGAACTGGAGTGGATGATACAATATATCATAATCAGTATGATGTTATAATAACTATGTATAGTTTTTCTTTACACCATTATACCCATCCATGTAGGGTGTTAGTGGAAAAACATATTACAACATGGCGTGGAGACGATATTCTGTACGTACGCACGCGCGGTGATTTTGTTTTCCGTAGGATGGATAGAAGGTGAAATGGGGTTGTTTCATATTTATAATAACAAATCAGTATATTAGTGATACTTATGTTATTACTTTATAATGAAACAACTAAATAAGAAGAAGTTGAAGAAGAAAAAAGCTTGAAAGAATCGGGAGAAGAAATTACCTCTTCTTCGATACGCCTCTTTGAAACCTCCTCCTAGGGCACTAATATTGGTCTTTAAAGTAGACCATAACCTCTAGGATGTTTCTAGGGAAGTGGAGAAGATAATTTGGCAGGGTTTTTCCGAGCTTGAAGGCTCAATTTGGTGCGATGAGGAGAGGGAGGAGGTAACCTTTTATAAGGGAGGAGAGGGGCACCTATGGAATTCTTAAAAATATTAATTTATAATAAATATAACCCCACTTAAAAACCTCCAAAAATGACTCATATTCAAATATTAGATGAGATAGGGTTGTAATATCATTAACCAATCAAATTTAGACATTTTTGGATCTTATTTGAAACCTTATCATTTTGATTTATCCTTATTTAATCTATTTAAGTTTATTTGTGGTAATAAAATTCTAAATTTTAAATTTGACAAATAATTACTTATTTGTTGTGAATTTTCCATAATTGTTTACTTTATAACATTATAGACCATATATATTTAAATTTATAATTTTTAAATATTTTTTTGAATTTTAAACAATTTTATAATATGTTATTTTTATAAAATAACAATAGTGTCAATTTTGGCACAATTCATTTATTTGAATTTAAATAAAATATATACAGAAAATATGTTTGAACTAAAAGATTTAATAGATTAATAAAAGGTTATATGTATCTATAAAATTAGTGGATCACATTAAATTGTTTATATAATATTTATTTTATTATTTTTTTAAAACCATTTATTTGGTTTATCTCTTAATAAAATAAATACTACAACATTTTTGTATAATTATTTAATATACTGATTTGTTGAATAAAAATTTAAAATAAAATCCTATGATGAAGATAAATCTATTACCTTTCACAATAATACTTTTACTTGATTTTATCATCTTAAAATCACAATATTTAAATTGTTATATTTATTAAATTATGAAGGTGACAACTTTTCCATCATTTAAAATAAAATAATTTAAGTATCATAATTGCTTGTATAAGACTCCAAATGGTCAAATATTCGACCATTGGATGATTATAGTTTAAATGTACATGACCAATAAATTTTGGTCAGGTTTTTGTGCCTTTTAGGGTCACTATTAGTTTAATAAAAACTATATTCTTGATTTTTCACTAGATAAATAATTTCTGCATCACTATTGTGTCACAATTAATGATAATTATTTAATCCCAAAAAATTATAAATAAATTCTCATGATGTATATAATTTTGTTATCTTTCTTTAGACTATTAATTTTTGAAGTTTCATAAAGTTTATAACTAACTTAAAATTATTATACTTATAGTGTTTAAGAGAGTGACATGTTGTCACTTTCTTTGGTTTTAATAATAATTAAATTATTTTCATGGAAAAAAGTCAATTAAATGAATCTAATCCGACCCTTAGGTGATATGGGTCTACTTTTAGTCATCCAATAGGATTTTTCCAAGTGTTAGGGTAATTTTATAATCTTATATTTACCATTAATTTCCTGATTTACCTTTAACTATAGTAAATAAGATTTACCGTAGTTACTATTCACAATGCCTAAAAAGAAAAAAGTAGCTTATTAACATAATTTGGACCCACGGATTCCAAAAATGGAATCCTTTTTCCAAATTCAATACACAGAACTTTCAGAAATTAAATTAAAATTAATCCCGTTGTCGAAAAAAACGGGTTTTTCTTTAAAACATTGCAAAAGATTGAATTGATTTAACATACGAATTTAATGTAAAATAAATGCTAATGACATACATTATATTAAATGGTAAAAATATATTCTATTTATAATTTAAAATCATTCAATATTAAAATTTAACCATATAAATTATTACGATGAAAAAAGTTGTTTTTAATTAAAATATAGCGTGTTTTTACTATTCATCAAAATATGAAAGTTACCATAATAATATGAAAAATTTATCCAAAGTAAATTTTTATTTCTTGATTCCAAAGAAGAATTTTATTTTGTAAAATTTAACTTATAATCATGTCAAAAACTAGATTAAAAGTGGGTGCGCCATCAAAAGGCGGCAAAACTGCATTTTTTTAAAAATACATATTTTACCCGAAATTTTTTTTTTTGTTCTAATACCATGTTCTAGAAAATGTGTAAGATGAATAATAATGTTATAAAATTCAAAATTTAGTTCATACTATTCATAAAGGCTAGTTCATAATAATGTTATAATAATATATCGGTATTTAGTAAAACCCGATATGGCATACACCACACGCTATCGAGGAAGGTCATGATTACGCGTAATGCAAGCCAAGTCAAGGTTGTGTGTTGTGAAAGAATACTTCGTTGTTTCGTATAACATAATCCAACCATATTTCATTTATACATTGAATATATATATATATATACTCAATGTTGCGTAGAATAACTATTATCAAAATTGTGTGTAACACGATCCAAGAATAGTGTTGGGTATACTGCAACCTAATATGGTGTTGCGTATAGCGCAAGGTAATCTTGGTTAAGCATACAACACAAGAAATTAATGAAATTAAATGAATATTTTTCATAAAATTTTGGGGCATTACCTTCTACCCCCCTTAAAATGAATTTTGCCCTCGAAATTCACCGGGGTTATAAAAGGATTACTACTCAAAAGTTTGTTTAATAGAAACCCACATCGTAAAAAGGAATACCAAAACATGGCTTTAAAAACTAAAGTATGAAATGTAACGGTTACCCAAATTAACTCATCACTGGGTTTCCACGTAGGAGGATATAGGTGAAAATATGGATATGGAAGAAAAGTCTAACCATCAAGTTCTGATGGAGAGTGGTAGAGAACATAGATATGAAAAAGCCATCAATCAAAAAGCCATAAATTTGTGATGATCTAAGGTACCATTTGATTAATCGGATATAAGAGCACTAGGACAACAATTTCGGTTTTCAAAATCATTTCCCTAAAGTTGAAGAATTAGAATTAGAATAAATACTTACTTTATTTTGGTACAATCTCACTGTTGTTCGTGCTTTGAACAACTTCCACATCATCTCTTAAAGAAATGAAGTTGAATTTGTCATTCATGAAGTGTTAATAGATCATGTGATAGAATGATGGGTCATTCCATCTATTTCAAACAAAAGGTTAGCAAAAGTTATCAAATATACATAAGTCCATCTATGGTGAGGTTAATCGTATACGATTCCAATAATGAACCTATACTTCAAATATCATACCGCGTAATAAAATAAAACTAGTTTCCACTAACCAGGGACTTACTGTAGGCCAGTGGTAGGTGATAAAGGTTAGTCGCACTTCGGTTGTGGGTTCGATTCCCACATCCTTGACCGACGCGATGGGCTGTCGCCCGTCCTGCAGGTTGTCCTTTTTCTAAAACTATATTACGATAACATCCCATCAATAATATCGAAAAAAACTTCTATCCTTAAATAATAATAACTTATGTCTAACATAATCCATTCCAATATTTAGGCTTATCCATAATACTGTAGTCCACTCTCATAATATAGTGAAATCGATTACCAGTGATTTAATACCATCGTTGATCCCCATATATCATAAGATATGTCTTGTTGGTCACATTCCAAACATTCGAAGGCCTTAATCATGTATTCTCTTGAAAAATGAATACCCATTGAACCTTAGTGAAAACATGAATGCAGCTAAAAGTTAACACTTTCCCCATACCAAAATCCTCAAAATTCTATATACTCAAACCATGATATCACTTATTCCTTATATCAATCATGAGCTCATGAATACTGTTAAAAATTTCAATTTCTCGGTTTCCCTTAATTATGCGCATATCATCTTATTTCCAAAAATATCTCAATCACTTTCCATGGTTACTGATACCATAAAATTATTGAATACCACAATAGACAAATACATAAATATTCTAATATTCCATGATACTATATACAACATTATTTTGGAATCCCGTTACATAAACACTTAATTATTCATCCACATCATTTTCATATTCAACATCGCCAATAGTGATCGCATGTGACTTCCCTTTGTCCTTTGCCTTAAGCGGTTTCTCATGTCGATCATTACTAATCCTTGGATTAGGGCATTTATTAGCATAATGCCCCATTTCCTTGCAATTGAAGCATTGAAGTGTTGGTGGTGAGTTCTCTGCAGTATTTTCTTTATTCACATCATTAGAAACCCTTTTTTCATTACTTCGACACTCAGCAACTCGATGACCTTCTTTTCCACACTTAAAAAATTTTCTAGTGCCTTTAAGACAATATCCACCATGCTTATTTCCACAATTTGAGCATAAAGAAACATTCATCTTCTTTTCACCATTATTCTGAGATTTCTCCTTGAACTCCATCTTTCGTTTCTTGTCAAAACTATGAGATAGATAAGTAACACCAACTTCCATTTATACCTTGACAGCACAACACCCAATTTCTTCATAGCTACTGAAGTCTCTTATAGCTTATGCCCTTCGAAGACTTGGTTTTAAGCCCCTGATGAATCGATCAATTTTACTTTCAGGTTGGATGATAAAGCCATATGCATACGTTGAAAGCCTTGTAAAATTAGCTTGGTATATACCAATAGATTCATCATCCTTTTGCTTTAGTTCAGGAAACTACTTCTCCATATTTTTTCAAAGAATACGAGGGAAGTACTTATTGAAAAATAAGTTCTTGAACTCATCCCATTCCATGGACTCAATTTCATCTATTGGCCTCGTATTCTTGATAAGATATCACCATTGATTAGCATCACCTTCCAAACGATATACTGTTAAGATGACTTTATCATGTTCAGAACATTGAAGAACTGAAAATATCTTTTCAGTGGTAATGATCCATTTTTCAACAACAAGTGGATCAGAAGACCCACTAAAAGATGGTGGGCATTGCCTCATGAATGACTCAATAGAATATTGTTCCCTTCTCTGCTCATTTGGAAGTCCAGAATGATTCATAGCTTGTGTAAGTATATCAATAAGATTCTGCAATCCATCTCCCATAACATTTGTTTGTTCAGGAGGACAATCATTGCATTGTCCATTACATTGATCAACACGGTTCCTTCGGGTTCCAGCCATCGTCTAAAACCCAAAAAGAATAGTGTGAGAGGGAAAATCACGCTAGGGAAAACAACATAGTAAAGGGGGAGTATCCTCAATATCTAAAATATTAGGTTAAATTCTATGATCGTTACCGTAGTTCTAGGACTGTATCCTATATGTATACTTATCCTTAGGGACATCCCTAGACATACCTTAGAAATATCTCTAGGGATCTCACTAACATTTTCGAATCCTAGTTTCCAAAGGTTGACTAAACCTTCCCTCTGATACCAACTGTAGAGACCCGAAGCTTGACGTACATGAACATTACATTAGATTTGTGGAATACTTAATACATAACAAAAAAAGACACACAAGGAGCATAATAGTTTAGTGTATTTGGAAGCTCGGAATAAAATCTTCTAATCGTGGTGAAAGATCTTCAACATCTCCCAATAAATATCTTCACCTTTTTTTCTTACCTAAAACTTTTCTTTATATCATGGGGAAAATAAAACATAAAAGGGGTGAGATCAAATTCCCAATAAGGGTAAACATAGAGAACATAAAACAATCCATAAACAATTGAATGCAAAAACTTTAACATAAAATCTAAACATAAAAATCTTGAGCAACGACATAAAAAATGGAAGTATATAAGGCATAGATCATAATGGAACATAAACCCTGATAAAATATCATGGGAATAAAACATGTAATTGTGGCATCCATTAAGCACATGTAATGATTTCCATAGTATCCAAGGAATTGCTGCCAAGACCATCTTAGTGGACAAAGTCCCTTTCTGAATCGAGTTCACTCCTCGTTTCAGTCCTGTATTACTAAACTGTTTTAACTTTCCGTTCCATCCATGTCTATATCATGAGATATAAAATCTTTACCCAGTGAATTGGAAGGAGATATAGGTCCCACCCATCTCATAATGAAATCATTCTTACATGTGCCACAAAATAAACATACATCATTCATAAAAACCCAACGAATAAAATGGGTTTCATAAACATCATCCCATCATCACATAATTCATATAAAATAAATGGATATCATTTAATAATAAGAAAAGTGAAACCATTTAAATCATAGAGACATGATACTTGAAACATACAGATGTGAAATAATGTCATCTTAGATGAAAATGGTTTTGATAAAACACTTGAAATGAAATCTTGAGAAAAATATCCCTTTTTCTTCAAAATCATTTTCTTTTAACAAAATGTCATGCAATTTTAAAAGAAAAGGATTTTGTTGAAAATATTCATGAAATATTTTTTAGGAAGCTTCATGAAAATAAGGCTTTATAAAACCGTAAAAATCCTTTCATGTCGTATATGTTAAAAAGAACATTCTTCTCGTACTTTTGTCGGAAAAGTCAAAAAGTACCTTGTAGGGTAAATAAAAGAAAGATTCCTTCCATAACATGGGGTAAAAGTCAAAATGGGTAAAAAGGACATTAAACATACATGAAAACACTTTTATAGAACATGGACATGGATGATAGAAATAACCCCAGTAAATACTTACAAATATGCAATCTCGGATAAAAATGAGATTTGCAAAATTATCCCTTACCTTAGGTCCGATATGCTTCGTATTTATCCGAACCTCCTGTATAATGATTTAAATAATGTCATTGACTTATTACAGAATCATATTCATTGTTATGCTATCATATATGGCTTACTTATGACTTTATATTACCCGTTCTTTTGTAAATTCCATGTTAAAGAGTGTTTTGGGTAAAATCGTTTTATTTGTCATCCGCATTTTCACTTGTAATTATTCATATGATTACTCAAGTCATGATTAGTTAATTCCAGAATATAAAACATTATTTATGTATAATATATACTCAGAATATACATATATATATATAATGGATCGATAAATGGAAAGAAATACACCGTTCATGGAGACGGTAGGTCGTACGTACGCATGAATGCTGTTTTCGTTTCCTTATTGAGTTGAATGGAATTAAGTATATGAAATAAATATATAAATAAATCTAGTAGCTTTATAATGTCATATATTTCATTATTATTTCTTATATATACTTTATAATCATTCTTAAATGGTTAACATGGAGAATGAATCTCATAGCGTCGTGGAGACTGTAGTCCGTACGTACGCACGAGCGATGATATCGTTTCCATAAATATTGAACTGAATTGGAGTGGATGATACAATATATCAGAATCATTATGATATTATAATAACTATGTATAGTTATTCTTTACCCCATTATACCCATCCATGTAAGGTGTTGGTGGAAAAACATATTACACCACGGCGTGGAGACGGTATTCCGTACGTAAGCACGCGCGGTGATTTTGTTTTCCGTAGGATGGATAGAAGGTGAAATGGGGTTGTTTCATATTTGTAATAACAAATAAATATATTAGTGATCCTGATTTTATTAATTTATAATTACACAACTAAAGAAGAAGAAGTTGAAGAAGAAAGAAGCTTGAAAGAATCAGGAGAAGAAATTACCTCTTCTTCGATACGCCTCTTTGAAACCTCCTCTTAGGGCACTAAGATTGGTCTTTAAAGTAGACCAGAACCTCTAGGATGTTTCTAGGGAAGTGGAGAAGATAATTTTGAAGGTGTTGGCCGATTTTGAAGGCTCAAATTGGTGTGAGGAGGAGAGGGAGGAGGCACCCTTTTATAAGGGAGGAGAGGAGCACCTTTGGAATTCTCAAATATATTATTTATAATAAATCTAAACCCACTTAAAAACCTCCAAAAATGACTCATTATCTAAGATTAGATGATATAGGGTTGTAATATCATTATACAATAAAATTTAGACATGTTTGGATCTTATTTTAAACCTTATCATTTTGATTTATCCTTATTTAATCTATTTAAGTTTATTTGTGGTAATAAAATTATAAATTTTAAATTATAAAAAATAATTACTTATTTGTTGTGAATTTTCCAAAATTGTTTACTTTATAACATTATAGACCATATAAATTTAAATTTATTATTTTTAAATATTTTTGTGATTTTTAAACAATTTTATAATATGTTATTTTTATAAAATAACAATAGTGTCAATTTTGGCACTATTCATTTATTTGAATTTAAATAAAATATATACAGAAGATATGTTCGAAATAAAAGATTTAATAGATTAATAAAAGGTCATATGTATCTAGAAAATTATTGGATCACATTAAATTGTTCATATAATTTTTTTTAAAACCATTTATTTGGTTTATCTCTTAACAAAATAATTACTACAACATTTTTGTATAATTATTTAATATACTGATTTGTTGCATAAAAATTTAAAATAAAATCCTATGATGAAGATAAATCTATTACCTTTCACAATAATACTTTTACTAGAGTTTATCATCTTAAAATTAAAATATTTAAATTGTCATATTTATTAAATTATGAAGGTGACAACTTTGGCATCATTTAAAATAAAATAATATAAGTGTCATAATTTATTGTTTAAGACTCCAAATGGTCAAATATTCGACCATTGGGTGATTATAGTTTAAATTTACATGAAAAATAAGTTTTGGTCAGGTTTTCGTGCCTTTTACGGTCACGATTAGTATAATAAAAACTATATTCTTGATTTTTCACTAGATAAATAATTTCTGCATCACTATTGTGTCACAATTAATGATAATTATTTAATACCAAAAATTCTAAATAAATTCTCATGATGTAGATAATTTTGTTATATTTCTGTAGAGTATTGATGGTTGAAGTTTCATGATGTTTATCACTAACTTAAAATTATTATACTTATAGTGTTTAAGAGAGTGACATGTTGTCACTTTCTTTGATTTTAATAATAATTAAAATATTTTCATGGAAAAAAGTCCATTAAATGAATTTAATCCGACCCTTAGGTGATATCGGTCGACTTGTAGTCATACAATAGGATTTTTCCAAGTGTTAGTTTAATTTTATAATCTTATATTTACCCTTAATTACCCGATTTACCGTTAACTATAGTAAATAAAATTTACCGTAGTTACTATTCACAATTCCGAAAAATAAAACGTAGCTTACTAACATAATTTGGACCCACTGATTCCATATATGGAATCAATTTTTCTAAATTCAATACACAAAAGTTGCAGAAATTAAATTAAATTTAATCCCATTGTCGAAAGAAAACAGGTTTTTCTTTAAAACATTGCAAAAGATTGAATTGATTTAACATACGAATTTAATGTAAAATCAATGCTAATGACATACATTATATTAACTGGTAAAAATATATTATAGTTATACTTTAATATCATTAAATATTATAATTTAACCATATAAAGTATTTCAATGAAAAAATGTGTTTTTAATTAAATTATAGCGTGTTTTTACTATTCATCAAAATATGAAAGTTACCATAATAATATGAAAAATTTATCCAAAGTAAATTTTTATTTAATGATTCCAAAGAATAATTTTATTTTGTCAAATTGAACTTATAAACATGTCAAAACTAGATTTAAAGTGGGTGCGCCATCAAAAGGCTGCAAAACTGTATTTTTTGAAAAATACTTCTTTTACCCGAAAAATTTATTTTGTTCTTATACCATGTTATAGAAAATGTGTTAGATGAATAATAATGTTATAAAATTCAAAATTTAAGTAATACTATTCATAAAGGCTAGTTCATAATAATGTTATAATAATATATCGTTGTTTAGTAAAACCCAGTATTGTGTACAACACACGCTATCGAGGAAGGTCGCGATTGCGCGTAATGAAAGCCAAGTCAGGGTTGCGTGTTGTGCAAGAATCCTTCGTTGTTTCGTATAACAGAATCAAACTGTATTTCATTTATACATTGAATATATATATATATATATACTCAATGTTGCATAGAATAACTATTATCAAAATTGTGTGTAACACGATCCAAGAATAGTGTTGCGTATACTACAAGCTAATACGGTGTTGCGTATAGCGTAAGGTAATATTGTTGTAGCATACAACACAAGACATTAATGAAATTAAATGAATATTTTTCATAAAATCTCAGGGCGTTACATGATTACATAGGTAAAGTATTTACATCATGTTCACCATTCTATCTATAAATTGACAACATTCCTACAATTTATTTGGAGTTTATTCATACCTATCAAAAAATGTGAGGAATTTATGGGGAAATTACAAGGGATTATTTGGGATTTTCAATAGACTATATCATGGGATTTCAGTCACATCATATAACTTTCCAGAATTTTAGTGAGGTATGTTTTCAATTTGTTTTGGTTAGAACTCAAAAAACACACATAAGGGAAGAGATATTTTATTTGGGGGGGGATGTTTTTTGATAATCAAGAGGATGATTGTAGGCCAAGTATATGGAATATAATGAATACACATAATGTATTTAGAATTAATTTTGTGTATTGAGTACAAAATGTGTAATGGGGTGGTGAGACCCTTTGCATATCAATAGTTGGGTTTTCCTGGAGAAGGTACCATAAGATTTATACGACATGTATAGTATTTATACACTGTATAAATTCCGAATTTTTTTTATAAATGGATATATCCTCATTATTTCTATAATGGGGGTTTTTATTCTTCTCCCACACAGAATGGGAGCCATGCACTAGAGTTCCTTAATGACTATTCGAGGTATTTTTCTTCCTTAACCATCCATGATTTGTTTCCAAATTTTTCTGGTGTGTTTTCTTCCACATGGTTATATCTACACACCTCTTTCAGACATTCATCATTTGTATTTTCATATCATGTTCTATTTTTGTGTGTGATGATCTAACCTATTTTCGAATCTTTTTCTATATTTCCATTTTCTACAGTTTTAGATCAAATTAAAGGATAAAAACAAATGAGTGGTTATTTAAGAACCTAAGGTAGGTGGAATAGATAAATTAATAATGTTTTCTTTTATCTATATGATACATATTTTTCCACATTCTGAACCTTTTTATAAACACATATAGCTTGTTTATTAAATTATATAAAATAATATACCGTGAATAATATGACCCTAGTTAGTAGGGAATCAATCCTCTGGTAGATCACCTTATCTTGAGCCACCCCAAAGGGAGTTCCTTCCATAGAGATCTATAATAACCATTTCTTTAAATTGAAAAACCACTTTAGGGGTGTGTGTTTGTTGAAATAAATTCTTTGAATTGGATTAAGAGGGATGATTGGATGAGTGTTATTATACTCTCTTATTATCCAATTTAATAACATTAATTACATGAATTGGCAGACTTGTTAGTCATGTATAATATAGTCTTTAATAAATAGTATGATATTGATATAAAAATCATACCGTTACATTATGATGAGGGTGATACAAGGTTCCTGACATAAGGACTCTGTGGACGGGCTCATGGTTCTGTATAGATAAAATTTGTTAAACAATTGTATATATGTAGAGGCGATACTAGGTATTATATGGACGGGATCACCATGTATTTCCTCTATCTTCGATTTAGTGATACTAGTTACTTATAGGAGACCTCATGGATTGTATAGATGGTAATATGGTTATATAATTCCATGAGTGAGACTCAAACCCCAATGTGAGATACCAAGGATGGACTTAGAGGTCTGCGTTGTTTTCACAACATGCTAGGAGTGACACCTTGGATTTTATTTATGGTTCTCCTTGAATAAAATCCCAAATAATTGGGAATGTACATAAAGCATAGATAAATAAATAAGAACCCTTATGTATATCTATGGATGGGATTAGGGTGCATCAAATTAATATAAAATGATATTAATTAAATTAAAAATTATTAATGTTTTACTCAAATTTTATGGATGTGTCTTCAAAGAAAAATCAATTTCTTATAGATGGTCCATCATTTTAAAGATTGTTTAAAAAATCTATTACTTAGTTTTATGCTTTGACAGTTTACTTCATTCAGAGACATTCGTCTTGGATGAAGCACATAGAGTCATATGGGTATAACAAAGGAAACCGTGTCTAAGGTATTTTCATTTTCCAAATTTCAATTATAATTTATTGGAACATAGATTATTTTATATGCACGTTCCTTATTGATCTAGACAATATTAGTGGTGGCCAACTGAGTGCATATCACACCCTTCTTGGTCTACATTTGGTTCCCATGAAGTCTTTATAATTGTAGTTAGGGATAAAGGTATGCATTAAGCTTTCGATAATTGATTTTGTTTTTTAGGATGGAATACATGTGTAGAGGATGGAGTATATCCTCATGATTATAGTAGTGGAAGCATTGGGCCTTTTAATATTTTGGTATAGAATTTGGTCTAATTCTATATCCCCAGTATTCCAGGAACTCATTTTGTATAGCTACATGATCATCATCATTATTTTTATTTAAACTCAATATTTAGATAATTTATATTTAGTGGTCGTTATTTTATTATTCTTTTGTTTCTTAGTTATTCTATTTTCATCTCTTTCCCCTATTATATACATATATATTACACTCTAATCAATGATTTCATTGTCTCCCCATAGACACACTACGGTCTTATCACTGCTAGTCGGCAGCCTCTGGCATATGAGGAGGTGCGCTTGTGGTTATGTGGGAAAACATCTTGGCGAACAACTATGTTGATTGTAAGGGTGGGATACTACAGATTGACACCTATTGGGTACAATAATTATTTACAATGGGATTAAATTTAATATTTTAGACCCATTTTTGATTATTTCCCCAAACTTTATGTGGGAGAGATTTCCAATATGAAATTCATCAATCAAAACCATTTATTAATGTGAGAATTTTTATGTATGAGAGGTAATATATTAATGAAACCATATATATATAGGGTTCATAATTTATATGCTATTAATTGATAAAGGTATATTTGATAACAGAACATCTAGAAAAGCTAAATTTTATCACCAACTATTGATTTGGTATATTTTATTGAGTTGGGATTAGTCCCATGAAAAGGACATTTTTACGTATTGAAATAACATGAATCCAATACCATGTAGATAATTGAGTCATAATGGGACAGTCTGTAAATTTTAAATCCTTTTAGAAAAGGAAAATTTAGGTCCCATTAATGTCTTACGACAATTTCCAATTGATTTTTCTTCTAATAATGTGTTTTGGACCTAGTTATAGAAGTTTATATTCATGAAGAATATACTATAAAATATATATTTCAATAACTTTTATCTTTGATATTATGTGAGGGATATATAGAAATGGTTACTATGTGACATATCTATATGTAACCTTTTATTGATAGGTTTTTTTGTTGTTAACTAAACAATTGGGATGCTATAAATAATCATAGAGAACATGAAGCATTTATTAAGATTGAATCATATATATTAAAAAATATTTAGAAGGGATAACTCACATACACTTTCTATTAGATAATATTTTGTTTTCATAGATAATTTTTCATAGAAATGATATGATGAGGTTTATGAATAGTTTCTCATATATATGTTTATCCCACAAATTTTTCATAGTGATGACTTTATAATTAGTTCTCAATTAGGGATTTCACATAACAATTCCTCATTCCAAATATAATTTTATGAATTATATTTTTAGATCTTATTAATATATATTCTTAAAGTCTTCTGAATTAGTATATAACCTAGTTGATGGTGTGATTTATTAGAATAATCCTAGTAGAGGGATCAAATAGAAATTTCTCTTACTAAATTCTTAATTATAATGATGGGATCATAAACAAGGGAATTTCTTAGGCTTATACATAAAGTAATGAAAATCACAGATGCTCATTGTGTATATCGGGGTGACCAATGTGACAAGTTGGGAGACGAGATGAGTAGAATTGGCCAAATATGGGTTCATTGATATCATCATATAAGGGAACCTTATTTTTAATGAAATATGGCATTTTGATTACCCAAATGGGATTATCATTTTGGAATCATTTTCAATATAACTCAATTATAATGGTATTATATGATAGATGGGGTTCACATTGATGTTTACATCTTAGTCCAATATTTCTTGTGATTCTTTAAGAGACCTTGTAGGGAAGGATCATTTAATTATAACACCTAGAATGGAATAAAAGAATGTAATTTTGTTTAATATAAAATGTATTGGTAACTTGACTAATGAGTTCTACATGAAATAGTTTTAATCTTTAATAATTTTATTACATCATTCGGTGACTATACATGGTCCATATTATTCATAGTAACAGACTACATTGGCAAGGTATATATTAACCTAATAAGGCCCTAGTTTAGTATAGAATAATGGTTCTATGTGAAGTGGGTCATATCCTAGTTTTCTTCAGTTATCAGATCCTTGTTACTGGTTCTATTTTTGAGAATCATAGTAAACTTCATTCATAAGGTGCCATTGCGGAGGAGACTTATAAAGATTCCTCATAATGGAGCCTCACTGTTGAGGCCTGGTTGAATGATACTCATCATTGAGTCACTTCGAATGATCATCATGTGGGAGGAATCATTATGGTCCCTCCACCAATGTTACTTTTAGTATGATTCCATGACATAACTTTCAATACTTGATAAAAGAACAATATACTGAATTTATTAATGAAGATACATATAATAACACTTAGGTAACAAATGATTCAATAAGAGGAAACCACTCGCTTTCTCTAAGTGGAATTCTATCCCCAAATAGGTAAAAGATTTTATTTTAAATGGGTGAAGGAATTTACTATGGAAATCTTCCATGAAAAGGGTTGTCACATAGGGGGTAGGTAGACATCAAAGAGTAAGCAGCCACATAAGATTCTTATTTTTTAATAGAAATTGAATTTTTATATATGGAGGATATAGTGATAATTAAGGAATTAGATGAGGATTAAGGTTTCATATCAACTACCTAAAATTAAAATAAGGTTCATGAATAGATCCCAATGAGAATAACAAGAACCATGTGACCTCACCACTAATCAACAATTAAACTCAAAATGAACATCCTATTAATAAAGATATTTCATAGTTTAGAGAACTTCCCTAGGATCACTATAACTATATCCCAGTTAAAAAAAATTATGTGGATTTTATGGGATTTTTTGATTGATTCCGCCATAATAATTTCACTTTTTAAATTTTACCATCTATTTAAGGTAGAAAGAAAAATAATATGGCCATAATTTTTTTATTTGTTCTTATTATCTTCATGAGTATTAAAATAAAATCCTACGAAATAAATTATGAATTTTTTTAATTAATTCACTAATTGAATATTTTTTATCTTTAAATAATGTTCATAGAGTATATTAAAAAATGTGTTTTATTGCTTTGACACCCACATTTTCCAGTACCAAATTAAATATCTGGCCTATTCTCAGTGGGAGGTTCTCAAACCCATATTATAAGACAAGGAAATTATTTTAAGAAATCTCCATCCTTTAGTGTGTGACTAATCCTTCACCATATGGATATCCTATTCACATATTCTTCATGAAAATTATATTATACTTATCACACCAAACATGTGGATTATATGTGAAGATCATATCCTGAAGTCCGTAAATATAGGTGTATTTTTTCTTTTTTTAAAACCAACACATCAATTTTATCATTTTTTATATTATCCAATACATAAAACATTAATTATATTTCTCAGTTATGGGACTATCATTAATTATTGTGTGAGATAATTTTTGAATACAACTTATATATGTTCAAAAATATGATATGATTCATTATTATATAGCACATATGGTCATTCAATCCCTTGTAGATAGAATATTCTCCTTTACACATACATAATTAAATAAAATAATATAATATAAGAATATGTAATTAAAATGATTAAATAATAATAACCAAATTAATTTCCCCCTTTTTGGTGAATTATATAGTTATTTTCTTAAAAATGTGTTACACTTTTTAAAATAGTGCAAATAATGGAGATATTTATTATTCACTTATTGATGATATAATTGTAATTTTTGGGCTCAAACACTCCCCCATTACTGTTTATTTCACTTCAATAAAATATTATAAATTAATTTCAAAATAAGTATTAACCTAGAAGTCTTAAACACAAATAACAATTCATGTAGACCTAAAATAACACATATATAAATATAGTTTAATAGATTTACCTTATATTTCACTATGTTTATCTCCCTCCCATTCACTCAGGCCATTCCATTTTTTTATTTCTCACGCACAATCCTAGACATCAATTTGGAAAAGGTTTTCTCTCCTCTTTAAACGATAGATATATATTGAGTTTTCGTCAACCCTTATGTGGATGTATTCTATCTTATATATATATTTCTAATTTTTATAGTATTAATTACATGTTCTACTATTCATGAGGACTTCTAAAAAGCCATTTAGGTGGATTTGGGAAAGGTTGTTAAGAAAATAAAACAAAAAATATGTGTATGGACATCGAATATAATTAAAAAACATGATATATAGTGTAAAAAAATGAAGAACCATCATTATATAGAAGCATATCAATCAATAACTCCTCTATGTTATTTTTTTGATAATTTATAAATTTTACTGGTGAATAAAAATAATTATAAAATCTATTATAGTAATTATCAATAATTATTTTTATTTTAAGATATATTATAATTTTTTTATAAAAATTTATTTTATAGAGATTGAGGGGATATAATGATTATACTATGATAGTGAAAACATTCGATATATCCCATTACTAATTTTTGAAAAATAATTCTCTCCATATTTTCATGGATATTTTCCTAAATTTATTTTGGAAATACTAGGTTTTAGAGGTAAGTATCATTTTTAATATTAGGGATGTTGTTAATAATGATTTTGTTTTTGGGGTCGACTAAAATACATGGACAAGGAACATAGTTCCTTGGATCATGCAGCAAGACCATGTGGGGTACATGGGAGGTAATTTAAATTACATTGTCAATAAATAGTCCTGAGTGACCATGTAAGACGATCATATAATATATTCTTTGGGTGAAGATTAATATAATAGGGGAACCAACATTTCCCTAGTTAATCATATATCATAGTTGAATAGTATAGAATTTATTGAATTATTTATCCCATAAAAATGAAATTGACATAATGTATCCATCATTAAACAATTTTTTTACATATAATGTCCCCAGGTTTTGGTGGTATTAAACATAGGGAATCCCCTTTAAGAAATATGAATTTATATCAATGATTAATAATATTTATAATTGAACAAATATTTTATCTCGATGTTCTCATGCTTTCTTAGATCAATTTTTTTCAACCCTATTGAATTAATTTTCCCATATGTAGATATATCTCTTAGATATGATCTATATCATTAGATTTTGACTTTTAATCATGAAAAGAGGAATTATGATCGTAGGTTTAATAGTGGTTACATGATAGAATTGTGATAGGGGATATTATATATATTTTTAAGGATTATCTCAAGATAATTATATAAGTTAGTTTTACCATATTCATATCACATTGGATCATGATTAATTTTTTGTAATTGAATGATTTAAGGTCATTTTGATTCCTTATTAATTGAAAAATATTATTTTAAATTTATATTATAATATTTTAAATCTAGATTAGAAACAAATGGGTTTGATAATTTTAAAAAAATCTATATAATTTCACTTGAAATTTAATGTTAATTTAAACCATAGTTTTTGGGTTATAAGGTGTTTGTTAGATGGATTTTTGAGTAACATAAAATAGTTATATTTTGATAATATAGTTTTATCATCTTTATTAATATGTATTAAATTTTATATAGGTTTAACTATACCATTATTAAATCCTTTTTTCACCTAATTTATTTTTTGAATACATGTGTTATAATATGTTTAAAAACATGTAACTTCACAGTGGCCCAATTTGTAGGGATTTCAATATTTTTATCATAAAACTATATAAATTCATAAATATGTAAAAATTAATTTTTAGGATTCAATAATCATGTGAACGTAATTCATCCAAAGGGACAAAATTCTAGATCAGAGTACCTAAGGCCCAAAATTTGCCCACAATCTGAAAAAATTCACAGGATTAAAGATTGGACCTATCTGTACTAATTGGTGTATAACTCAAGTTTCGAAACATCAATTAGGATGATTACACCTCCATTGGATAGAAAAATATATTTTGTAACTTTATAGATATTTTCAAGTCAATAGTAATCATTTTATTTAGTAATCTAATTGAATAATGTCTTTTTTGGAAAAAATAAATTTGGAATCTCACCTATAAATATAGATCATTTAATTTTCTTTAACTAAACATGGAAATTATTTCTTTGAATGACCACCCATGATGTGGAGTACCACATACATATATCCAATATCCAAAGAAATAATAAAAAAAGTGATGAGGGAAAGACTAATCCACCCACCATCCTAAATTTCATTATGTTTCTAGAGAAGAATCCAAAAAACATCTCAAAAAGTATCAGGTTTTTTCTACACCATGAATCCCCAAAAATTTGACTAAGGACATCATAGTTTTTATGGAATTATTATTTCCAATGATGGTGATGTCAATGAATACATATACTGTATTCATACATATATTTGTGTATTGAATGATGAGAAATGACCCTTTCAATTGAATTTATCCTCTAACTCAAAAACTATTTCTATTAGAAAAAAAATCTGTGGAATTAGAAAATCACAAAGAGAGACCATAAATGAATATTGAGAGATATTTTAAATGATTTTTCCATGATTCCCCCACAACCAAATTAGTGAAAAATTGATAATTAAATACCTATATAAGGTAAATTTCCTCATGGATTATGGAATAATATATATAGTTGGTTGTTCATTAGTATATCAATTTCGTGATTATTCCCCTGAATTAATAGCCAACATGGCTCAAAATTTATTAAAATTTGGTACATCAGTAATTTCATAATGATGATTAGTTTATGTGGTAAGCTACTCATCCATATTATTATATGCATATAATAATCTTTATGAAAGAAATACCATTATAAGGAAATTATCTTATAGTGAAGGGAATTTATAATATCCACTTTTTCTATTAAATTTTTTATTTGTTCGAAAGATACTCATTTATCTGATAAGTTCTTGAAATATTTGGATTCATCCGAGTCATTTGAAATAGTATTCCCTAGATGTAATTTTAAATAAGAACAGACATTAAATAAATAGTTTATTATGAAAATTTTAAAACCACAGTGGATAAAACATTTATAGTACCAACAATGAGGTAAATCCAGATACCACAAAGATAAATGATATCAATAAGGGAATTGTATGATGACCTATTATCTATCAGCATCACAAAATAATACTCCCCCAAAAATTGAACTATGGATAAAAGATATTGTGTAATAAATTTAATCAAATATCATATAATTTAAATTGAATACAATATTTTATTTTCAAGTAAAAATAACTCATGTAGAAAAACATGAAAACCCCATCAGTGAAATAACAAATCAAGGTTCTAAAAAAGTAATATCCAAAAATATTGACAATTATAAAGAAAAATGTAATGTATGTCTTATAATACTTTGTAGTGGTAAATATGATACTCTTTCAAATGATTCTACACAGTAGATAAGTACTCTTGAAAACTCCCTTTCTACACCGTCAAAATAATCATGTTAATAAAAAACTGAACAGAAAGATTAAGAAAGATATCAATGTGGATTCCATGAAAAATATATTCATATTACCTTTCCTCAAATACAATCTAAATCCATGGAAAATTTTGTAAATTATTTTTTAATTAAGCAACGAATATATTAAAAAAATCCTATTTTATTTTTCTTCTCTTAGATGTAGGTAAACAAATTCCCCACAACACAATTTGTTTTAAGAACTATGAACCTGAAGAAAAACACTGAAGGGAAAGGAAAGAGTCTACCATAGACATAATGTCTGGGCCTTGATATAACCAGTAATTCCAACTAAATACAAGTATCCTAGAACTTTTATGATACCTTTCACCATATGAGATAATTTATTTTCTAACATAATTCATCATTTATGTACTTTAATTAATTTCATGCCTCACTCTATGTATACTTCTATTTATGATGGAGGGATTAGATGAATGGGAAATATTGTGCAACTTTACAATCGTAGAAGAAAACACCCAAGTGAATTGACCAAGGATGTTCTTAAGAGATTGAAGAGTCCCATCATCCCTTCAAACTTCTACATTCATGAGATGGAAGACACCAAGGCCTAATAACTTGGTCCTCTTAAGCATGGATGTCTATTTCTTAAAATGGAGAAGATAATAATAAATGTTCATTATGTTAATATTTCAATGGATTTTTATGGATTAAATGTATGTTTTAATATCCTGGAGGATATGAAACACCATTTTGAAGAGCACTACACAATTTTGGTCAATTTAATAGAATTCCTCTTAAATGAAACATACAAACAAAAAACAAACTCTCTAATACTCATGATATAAATTATTTTTTCTGATTATTCAATCAATGCATATTTTGGTTGAAAATTATGATTCTAATGTTTTTTGGGTTTTGAAAAATATTCTTTTTGTGTTTAAAATGATAATTTTTTTTCATTATAAGGTACCCATGAACATCAATGATTGTATAAATCTAATTTCTTTTTATTTTATTTCCATAATGAATAAATATGAAAATAAATATAGTTTCATAGGACTAACTCGACATAAATCCCTTCAATAATTTTAAAACACCATTGTTTAAATTAAAAAAAACCATCCAACTAATTTGAAATTCCCATATTTTGAGTGTATTGACAAATTAGTGATAATTATTTTCAACATCATCTCCCTACAACAGAAATAAAAACCACTAAACCATTTTAGATATTGTGAAAGGGTGATAAAATTTAAAAAAAAATTATTAATCAGATTTTCCCATTTATTTTCATGCACCATATACTATTAGATAATCAGACTAATATTGTAATGAATGATCAATGAAATATAAATCACACCATCCTTGCAGTTATGAAATATAAATTTTATAAATTAAATGATATTCAACTCATATATAACATATTTGACAGTAATGGGTTATCCTAGTGAAAATTTTTGGCTAAAAAACTAAAATATTTCCATGGTCATATTAAGTGAAATAATTGGTTCCAACATGTTTAAAAAATAGCTTTCAAGTCTCTACTAACTACTATAAACTATATAATTTCATGAGAAATGAATTATTTCCACTACCATTTACTGAATTTTTTTATAAATATTAGCTGGTAAGTCCCATTATTTATTTCTTTATAGATATTTGGCATAAGGATTAAGAAAATAAAATATTTTATTTTCTAATCCAATCATTTTCATATAGTAAGACTTCATTTTCTCTTGAAAACACTCCATTTCCTATTAATCATTGTATGTTGAGTATATTTAATAGTACTATGGGAATTTTGTGGATGTTACTGTGGAAAATTTCATATTTTATGGATATTCCTTCAGTGATTATTTGAAATAACTAGGATTTTTTCTCCATTTTTCATTTAAAAAGATATTTTATTAAATAATGATAATTTCCATTTCATGGCAGAGTTTGGGATAAATTATGGGTATTTTATTTGGATTATGGTAACTAAAAATGTTTAAAAAATTTAAATAATTTACTCTATTCCATATTCAAAATGCATTATTGTGATGTGATCTATCTTGGGTTATTCTAGTTATGATTGAAAATTCATAAATTGAATTAGATAGAAAAAACTTCCCTTATAGTGATTATTACAAAAAAAAATTATGATCTTTTATGGTAATAATTTTTTGGAAGAATTGTATTCCCTAAAAAGAGTTTCACATCCCCTCCCATCATCTAAAGACAAAGGATATATATACCCTTAGAACTTTTGTGTGAATAATAAGTTTTTAATTAAGGACTTTTTTCATAAAGGGGTGACAATGAACCTCTTTTCTTGGTGTATGACTCATGTACCCTTGAGCCTACCTAGGAAAGCTACTACCCCAGTAAAAATAAACAACATTATATTGTTATTATCTTAGACAAATTAAATTCATATATTCTTGAATAAAAAACTATTTTGTTTTTTATCAAGCTTTCCATTGGTTTATTCTTATAGAACATCATGAAAAGCCCCACCTTATAATGTAGATTCTCCAACTCCAAGAGTTTGACATGAAAATTTTAGATAATGTAATAGTTGAAAATATTTTAGCTAACCACATTAGTTGGATTTCCCCACTATTGGACCATCGGGTTGAATCATCCCTCCCTATTTAAGAATTATTCCATGATAAGAACCTTTGTGACATACTGGACATTAACCATTTGTATTAAGACACTATGATTTTTTTAATTATATAGTATCATAATATATATTAGAAATTAACAATATAAATGGAATAATCTTGATTCAATATGGAATATTTGGGATGACCCGTACTTTATAATAAATTATAATTACTCGTTTATTCTTCAATGTTTCTCTAATCATTATGTCACATATATTTGGAGCTTTTACTACATTATGGATAATGGGGGTCACTTTGGATCACTACATATAGATAAAAATATATAAGTCTTAGGTCATTATTGGCCAATATTTTATAGATATTCACATCTTGATCAAATAAATGAAAAATATGTGAATTCATAGTGAATATATCTAAAATGAATGAAATTTCCCAATAAACTATGTTATTATATGATATTTGTTGTGCACGGGGCATTGAATTAATCATGAATTTTCCAAATTCATTTTTATTTGAATATATCTTATCGGGTGTTCACTATGTATCTAATTTGGTGGAAGAAAAGTCTCATAGGATATACGACTCTTGAGTATTCTTGATTTCTGTGATCTTTGATTTTTAGTATGTTTAATTTTTTGAGACTCATCCTTATCAATCGAGCTTCTTATTTTTGTAGTTATATCATGACAACATTTATCCATAATTATTTTTTCATTCATATAGTCACTGCTATATATCTCCCCCAAACCAACAAACAAGAAGATATTCTAGACTAGAAAGGTAAGAAAATATTTATATAAGTTATAACCTAATAGGAAAATTTATTTTTTACCCATGGATGATGAACCAAGGGAAAACTATATATATTTTAAACCCTAAGAAGAATTTCTCAAAATATAAATTTTTTAGAATGTCTTCTTAGCATTATGTGGAGGAAAGGAACCATGTATTTTTGGCTGTTAAATAATATAATATGAATGTTACAGATGCAAGTGAGAATTGGAAGCCGCAGATTCATGAGTTGCATAAAAATCATCCTAATTCATTTGTGAACTTCTGAGAATATAAATAGAAGAAAAGTAATTCCATAATCAGATAATTTATCAGTAGAAGTTTCATATTAGAAAGAAGGTTCCCATGTAATATTCATGGAAAATATTCTACCCAAATAAGATTTATTCTTAATGGATTGACCCTTATACTATTACTAATGGTATCCCTATTGGATAAGTACATATATTTCATGATATGAGTTGTCATAGAATTGTTGTCAATGAAAAAAGACTTAAAAAATTATTTCATGATTTTCCAAAGCATCCAATGGAGAAAATATAGCCGATGAATGGAAAATATGACATCATATATAAGGATATTAGTTTCACCTACATTTATTATCCTTTTAATTTATTACACTACATTCATTGATGAAAATGTATATTTTAGTTATGGAAGAAGGTTACATCGGATAATTTGGATATAAATTAAAAAAAACATAAACAGACAAATAAAATCAATATGTTTCCATTTTTCATTATTTTTTTCTATTCTCTTATTTTAGATTAAAACTGATCTTAATGTGAATATTAAAAATCATTTTTCACATGTAAGCCAATATTGGGAATAATTATATAGTTTTTGTATAATTTATATGAAATTAATATTCATATATATTCATTAGTTTTAATTTTTATTTTCGAATAATTCTTCATATTTTAATGTATAATTGAAGCCCATTCCTTATTTGTAATGAGAAGTCTATTAAATCTGTTATCAGAGAGAACTTGATAGCCCATTATTGGATAATATTTCTTTTAATAAATTACTTGATAGTTTTTTTGTCATTTAGAGAAAAAGTACTGTTGCATTATTAATTTTGAAACCATATGATTTTAGTATGTTAAACCAATGATAGAATACATCATTTAATTGAAAATAACTTTTTCCAAGTAAAACATATATTTTCCAACCATTACATTTAACAATTATTAGGATTTTGAGACCATTAGATTCAGGTTAGGTAGCCATATTAAAAGATAATTTATCCCTAACTACAAATATATTTTGTAGAGTATTTTATTTTTTTCAAAAATTATGAAGGAGATTGTGTTTACATTGGAATTCATTAGAAAACATCATTGATATGTGTTGAAGGAAAAGGGTGTCTATATTTGTTTGGGAAGTGTATTCACAATCCATATTATATCATTATTATAAAAAATCCCAAATTATATCTCAATAGAATTATTATGAAATACAATTGGAATTCATATTAAAAAAACAAAAAAAGTAAATAAAAGGGACAAAAGTGGAGGATTTCTTATTATTATTCACTAAGTGAAAGTGACCCACACAAATAGAACAGAGAGGAGAGTGAGCAATAAGTTATTCACCATGTGATTGGTTGAGTGAGTACATTCATTGTAAACAGTTTCAGGATTTTAATAATTTTTGTACTTAAGAGATTAAGCACACCTCTTAGGACTTATATTTTTTAAAACATAAAATCCAACAAACCATTAAGCCTCAATAAAATTTTTGAAAGGCTTATTGAGTATCCAACTAGTTTTTACTGGTAGGGAAGTAATAATATTTTCATTAATATTTAGAGATAACTTGAACTCTCATAGAAGAGTGTAACTCAACTTTCATATGTTCTTATAGTGAAGATGAAAATTTTGTAGGTCATATAGGTTGTAAAATATTTCATGGGTGAAGAAATAAAATGGATTTTTTTTAATGAATGATAAAAATAGTGATAGGAAAATTATTTTCATTAATTATACATGAAGTATATAATTTCAAAATATATTTGGATGGTTTCTCTCCCTTGGTTTAAGTGTGAGACTAAATTAGGATTCAATTAATTTTCCAAGAGTATGAAGGATTATGTGTGGGCTGTGATCATAGAGTGCCATATCATATAATACCTTGCTTATAACTGTTTATTATATTATTTTTGGGTTTTTTATTCCATTATTGAAGTATTTTTTTATCAATATTTATTTTGAATTCAAATATGTAAAACATTCTTAAATAAATTTAATTTCACAATGTCACAATTGGATAGTACATCGCTATTTTAATATTAACATTATATACAATATTAAAAATGTGAAAATTCTTATTTTTGTATTCTATGATCATGGAATTCAATCCCTATTATTAGTCCAAATTATGGATTTCAGTACAAGAGGCCCAAAATAGGCCCTCAATGTGATGAAATTCAACAGATTGATAGATGAAACTAATACGTAGTGAATGGATCATAACTCATGATTAAAAACTCTTATTAAAAAAATTCCACAAGGATTTCCAAATTTAATGAATAATTTTTCATCAAACATAAATTAAAATTCACACACCTTTTAAGTCATCTTGTATAATAATTTGTGTGGGAAATCGATCGTGTAGAGCTTAACTATACCCATAGAACATTGGCATTTCATGAACCCAACATGCCAAACTTCCCCTTTAAGGAACTCCATAACTCATTGATAAGGTTTTAATGTATAGGGATATTGTTGGATCAATGTGTATACACTTATTGATCTATTTCCATCCTTTTTCCAATCATGTACATCAAATATTTTAGTGGTCAATCGAGGGGGTGTTATTATTTATATTCCTTAGATCCACCATTGAAATACTTATATGGAAATTTAATGTTTATTCATTTCATCTATTGTTATTTATTTCTACCTTAATTGTGTGTTTATTATTTTATGACAAAATAAAAATAAAATGGAATGTGAATCCTTGTTATTTCATGAATAACATATATTTTATGATGATTTAAGCATGTTTTTATCTTTTATAAACCCTAATATTTTATGTGTTTAGTTATAGATTTGGTAGGTTATTTTAATAAAGAAGATATATCAAATGAATATCCTGGTATTATAGATAAAATATTTACAAGGAGAACAAAATCTGGAAATCTTGTCATCTTGTTTATACCATTCCATGATTGATTTTAGTTCTTACATCAATTTAATTTTATTGAATTTATTGGACTCCGATAACCAATATCATTGGTTGACCAAATATTAAGTGTTGTCATAGTAGCAACTCCCAAACCATACATGTTTCAGTATGTATAAATCATGAAATCAATGATATCTCCCAATTATCATGTGAGCAATAATGTATGGGAATCAAGGGACACTAACTTGAGTTGATCACGATCTCACTGAATATTTGTTTTCACTTGGTAACATAGATTCAATTTTTTATAATAATAAATCCCCAAAAATAATCATCCAGTTTTTTATTTATATAATGTATAATAAACCTAAATTTATCATCTATGTCTCCATCAAGTTGTGGCCTATGGTTCTTGCTATACTGTAGAAATTATATTAAAAAAATAAAAAACCAATTTGACGTTATTGAAAAAATTATCACTTTTTTGTGATTTAGTTTCTTTTTGGGTAATGTATTTTCCTTTTTTAAACTTTTTTCAGAAAATGAACATACATTTTTCTATAATTACTAGAATTGTATAGTTAAGATGAAATTTAAGTTTATTTTATGTGGATGGGGTGTTTAATTTTTTATGTGATATAGATGTTGTCAGATATAAAATGTGGAAGATAATTGGGTTAGTTATTTTATATATAAACTATATGTTATAATCAAAGATATGAATCTTTGACATGTTTATAATTATTACCCATATCATGATTGTTTTTAGTAGGTTTTTTCGTTATTTGTTACCATGTAACATAATTGGGTTAAATTATTATTTAAAATATTTTTCTAGACTTATGATAATTTATTTACATTTAAAATTTCTTATCTATTTTCAAATTAATTAGTTAAATGGTTTGGAATTTGCCTATCTATGATCAAAAGAGTTTATTTAATGAAATTATATTAGTTATTCACTCACACACTATCCAACACATCTCAATTTATCTATAGATTACTTGTGTCATGTTTTAGGTAATGGAGATGATCAAGTGTTCATGGGAATTAGTTTTTAGGAGTTGTGTTTGTCATTAATGATGTGTAATTTGGACTTTTGTTTGAGATGGAGTCAGAAAATTATAATTATATTGAAATAAAAAACGTGATTTTCATGTATATTCAAGATTATGTTTTTTGTCACTCTTTTATATTCTATTTGGTTTTTAGTCTATTTTAATTTCATATTTTTAATATATCCTTTCTAATTTAGAATCAGAAATATATATTTATGTCTCAAATTGATATTATTTATTCTTTAGGTAACTTATAACCTAATATTTCTATTATCCTTCATCAGTATTTTCCTAGCTATGGTGATCATAGAATATACCTAGGAATTTTTGGATATCCTGAACTAGTCTTCAGATATTGGATCCTGAGTCTGATTCATCACAAAGTGGAACCGAAAAATTATTTTAATAGTTCATTCACTAAATTTTTTCATATTTAGATACATGATTTTTAGAAAATCAACTGGTTCCTACAAAAAAGTATAGTTATCCTATTTTTATATAAACTTTGATTACTAGGGTGACTAGGTTATACAATAGATCAAAAGTTACTCTTATAGTATTATGGTTTATTTCACATTTGTGATTTTAAAAAACCATGATAGTATTGGATGTGGATTTTCATCAAGCATCATGATAGAAATGTTTAGGGAACGTATAGTTATGCATTGAATTTATAAAAGTTGTCTACTTAACTAAATGTGGGTTTAAAGATAATTGTAAATAATTTTTTAATGTAATATAATTTTATAATATTTTTATAATAATTTATTGGTAGATATTTTTAATATTTATATAAAGTATGTATAATATTGTGAATAGAGCAACATTGACATAAAATATATATTATATGTTTTATGTTTTTATTTTATTAAGTGGAAATCTCTACACAGTGACTACTTTTTTGTTGTTGATATATTAATGACTAAACATATAGATATCATTAGTTATTTAAATCATAGTAATGTGGATGGTGAACCAATTATTTACATAAGAGATATGAACTTGAATTGTGTTCTTTATCTCATGAAAACATTAGTTCATTAAATCTATCAACATAAAAGTCTGTATGAATTGAAATGGAAT
Source organism: Viscum album (assembly GCA_963277665.1). Taxonomy (NCBI): domain Eukaryota; kingdom Viridiplantae; phylum Streptophyta; class Magnoliopsida; order Santalales; family Viscaceae; genus Viscum; species Viscum album. The sequence goes on from OY728139.1 coordinate 289,557,577, forward strand.
AAATATATGGATGTTATTTTAGATTTTTAAAACCAAATGAATATATCTTTTGGGTAAATGGAGGAGTTTTATATTATATATATTAGTTTGAGAGAAGAAACATAGAGATATAGTTTCCTGGGACCCCTAACACACAGAATGTGAATTTCACTAATTACATTCTCATTATAGAACATCATAATGTATGATAGAAGATTATATAAGTCATGATATTTGATGATATGACATGGGTTTGGATATAAAAGATATTAATTCATCTATTTTTTAATAATTATTTAAACAAATTGAATGACCAATTGTTCATAATGCTCGATTTGGGGAACATTGTGGGATTTCATTGTGCTTCTATCATTTTATAATGGGTGTTATTTATACTAAAGGCAATCAGTAATGATAATATCAAGGATAGAAAAAGTGATATTTCATTTAAAAATATATCTTGATCAATACTTGTTATGATTTATTTACCTACCTTTAAAGATGTTGTGAATATGGTATCTATAATGGGGTCTAAAAGGATGGATGTTAAAGGCAAGCAATATTATATTCCATAAACTAAGGGAGACACTCATTCCTCAATAGAGATGAAAAGGATGGGGAATGATTTTCAGTAGGGAAGCATTTGAATGATATACATTAAATTTATTTCCTTTGATTGGTTGAATAATTATTATCATAATTAATATTTATATTGGATAGAAACAATATAGTTTCCTCTACTGAACCTATTATATATCACTAATTCATATAACATTAAATGTTTATTGAGTAATCTATTTTTCATTATTTATGTTATTTTATTGGGGGGTCTAACCAAAAGTTGAGATCAAGAATTTCTTTAGTAAATATAATTAATTCTTAAAATAATCCTTGGTTTTATAGTTGTTATAATATTGATCAATGTTATTCTTACACGTAGTAGAAACAAATTTTTTCTTCTCAGCATGTTCTTGAGGAGTCTGATATGGTAGATTGAATAGTTAGAGGTAATATAATTATTTTATCTTCTATAATATTTATAAGGATTATTATAGATGTATCTCATTCATTTATATTTTAACAAAAAGAAAAATAGTTGATTATTAATTTAGGGACTAAATATATTTCCATGTATATTATATAATTTCTTTAAAATAAGATAGAAATAATGGTTTATGTATCCCTCATATTTAATTTTGGGTGGTAATGTAAAAATATGAATGTAATTTTTAGTTAGGAAAATCTAAAACTACAATTTCATTATGGGGGGGGGGTTTAATGGTACCATTAAAGGTTAATATCAGCTATTATGAGTAAAATATTTCATGTATGTTTTCTGAATGGAGTGTCCAAATGTTTCTTGGGGAGTGGGTTATTTATGATTGTGATATAATAGAGATAATCCCATGAAATATGAATTTAATGAATTACATAAATTTTTTGGTTTATATATCATTATGGAATCATTTTAGTTAGTTTCTCTTTGGATAACAATTTCATATAATTGTTCTCATAGATAATTCTTTGGGATTCGACCACAAAGATTATTGATGTTAGATAAGTATTCTTATTAATTGAAATGAGTTATATTATTTCCATAACATAGAATAGAACCTATATATATATATATATCTATATTATTATGATTTTATAGAATTGAGTGAAAAAATGATTAATGAAACCATAATTTTCTCTAAGGGTGTAACTAATTATATTTTACAAAGAGGATGATGGTCACTTGTGAATGTGCATTAACTAGATGAAAATGAATCAGGTATTATAGAAGAATAAATAAAATCTAACTCAAACCAATAATATTTTTTACTATTTTATGTTAGAAATGTTATTTCCAAAATTTATTCACTATTGATATATCACCAGTTTAGTGTGAATAATGAAAAAATACAAAGGTAAAAATGTTGAGTTAGTATGAGATTTTTGATTTTTTTTAAAAAAATTATTTGGAGTAAATAGAATAATTTTTTTTATATATCCTTGATTAATCATGTATTCCATGAATACATTATTTAATTTATAATATTGTTTTTGTATGAAATCATTTTATATATTATGTTATATGAGTATAATAAGAAGAATTAAAATACTTTTTCATACTTTTTCTGAGTGCACCTTTTGATGAATTGTTTTCAAATTCATGTTTTGGTTACGGAATGTGAAATTCATTTGGAATATGATTTGTAAAAAATGGTTCTTCGTGTTACTATATAATGTTGATTTAGTGATTTCATAGTAGCGGTCATTGAATTTCATTATGATTTAATAGCTCTTTAGTTTAATGGGACACTACTGATGTTTTATTAAAAGATTTCCATTATAGAATATTCGATGATAACGATGATGTGGAAATATTTTATATTACAGGTTGAAGATATTTGATATTGTGTATTTTTTTTAAATGAATAGGTTTACATTAATGATAACTAAAACAATTTTTAAAATTGTTGGAGGATTCATGATTCATTATAGTTCATCTATATATATCCTAGTGTTTGTGATCGTTCTAAATGGAAACATGGTTGTATAAAGATTAGAAAAATTAAAAACACATTGGAATTACATCCCCATGAATGAACTATATTTTTTAGTGGTCGTTCATCCCTTGAATAATTTGAAAAATTACATATTTTGGGAGGATTTTATGGTTATGTGTTGTAATACGATCCAAATAGAAAAATCTCATTGGAAGATTTGAAAATGAGAAAATTTATTTGGGTTAAATATGTTCAAATAATAAATTTTGAATTTCTATACACACCATGTATAGATAATGGTGTAGAATGATTCTTTATTAAGGAAAATAATGTAGTAATTGAGTAAAAGGAGGAATATTATATGATCTTCTTAATGAAAAGTTTTCAATTAGACACTTTCTTATGGGCAATGGAATGACATTACATCATAGTGTGATAAAATCTGAACTTATAGACTAGTTGAAGGGGGATAGAAGAATAAGGTCAAATATAATAAATCTAGCACCTCCCTAAATATTATAAATATCATAGAAGGGTGATCAATAGTAGCAGACACCATAATTGATATCTTGGATAGAGTGGTGGTTCCCATAAGCATTGTAATAATAACACTAGTTTATTGATTCATCATAAAGATTGAATGATATTCAAAAAATCTCATCATATAATTTTTGAGGTAATGGATGAAAAGACATGTACCTAATTAGATCACTTAAATAATTCAATATCAGTGAATAAAGGGGGATTATAATCTATCTATGGAACTTTTGAGGCTTCTATAGGTCCTAGAAGAATATATGAAGTTATTATAATGATTAAAATTAATTTTTCCCTCAAATAGACATATGATAATGATGAGATATTTTTTATTATTTTTTGACTCAAAATTTCAACCCAGGCTGACACAAATTTACCCACAAAGACCCTGCATATGCCAGTAGTCTGAATTTTTTTCCAAACTATGCACACATTCACTATTCTAAATGTCTGAAAAAACCCCCAATAAGGTATATAAAACAAATATTAGATAATATTATAAAACATATATAAATCTAAATATCTCTAAGAAAGGGTCTATTAAAATTAAAATCAACATATATTAATAAAAATATTATAGAATGACATGCATGAATCTATGATAAATATCCCAATGATTCTCCTAAAGTAAACGAAGTTAACAATGTAATGCATAGATTCTGGTATCCCATGATAATGATCAACCAGTAACTATTGAAAAGGATATGTTCACACTGTGTGAATATTGATATAGAGTCCTCCAAGATCCTCTTTATACCATTTCAACTAATTTTATGTCGTAAAGAACTCCAAATAAATCTGTGTAAAATACACAAACACAACACAATGGTCAACGAAGACTATATAGGTGTTATTATAAATATAACCAGTATAATTCCCAAAAAAATAAAATCTAAAAAATAATATAACATTCCAAAACATTATAATAAACCTATTAATTTTGTATGGTAATAAGAATCCATGGTTACATATGTCATCATTCATCATATCTCGACTCAACTATAGACATTAATTTAAATGATTCAGGAAGTACTCATATCAAAAAAGAACCCACATAACCTAATCATACAATCATTTGTCAATTTTACAAAATCAATAATATGAAACTACAATGAGGGACATATTCTATTCTAAAGGGTGTAGTAATTTTAGAGGATTACCTACTCTTATAGAGGATCGTCACTTCAATGTGTGTAATGAGTATTGATATATAGGGTTATGTACTCTATATTTATTGGATCCACATAACATAAATATAGGAGGTTTATGAAATCAATTAAATATAGGGAGGATCCATACCATGGTTGTTGTGTAGTTTTTTTAGAAAGGTTGGGGCCGAAGCCTCATTTATTATTAAAGAAAAGAAAAGACCTCTTTAAACTAGGTTGAGGGAGACCCATTGCATAGCCCGAAGGCCCATTGGTCATTTAGCCCATTACATGGCCCGTTGGTCAAAATTGTTTTCTCAAGAACCATTCTGTGAATAATACTACTATAGTACCCACGCTGCTTTAGTCCCACACAGTACTTGCCGCTGCTATAGTACCCTACCGCCGCTATAGTGACCTGCCACCGCTGTAGTTCCTGCCATTGCTATAGTGCCGCCACTGCTAGAGTACTACTTCATTACCTATTCCTCATGGGTTTTGAACCCCAATTTTTCATTTAGGATTATGGGGTGCTTACCACTAAGCCAAACCCCAACTACATGGGGGTTGTGTAGTGATGGGAGGGTTCCTAACTATATATATTATCAAATCATCCTCTAAAACACGCTATCAACTCCAAAAAAGCCATGTAATCTCTAATTTTTTGGACACCATGAAAATAATATATATATATATATATATACATATATATATGGTTATGAGATATGTATTATAGTGACCTAGGTTATAAATTCCTTTATTTTTCATTTTTACTGGATATGAACATTAAATTTCAAAAATAATAGCATCCCATGGATTGGAAGGTTTTGTGTCTTATGATATTAGCTATATAATAATACTAATTTAAAATTCATAAGATAAATTATTAAAAAAGAAACAAAACTAGACCATATTCTACAAATATCATTAGTAAGAACAATCCTCAAAACATGTGGACTGTAATCATAATAATAAAGAAAGTTGAAAATCGTTGTAAGGGTGAATAAATAGTTCATCACTGATGAGTTCATAAGTTTAACTAAAAACATTTGTCACATACCAAAATTCATACATATGGTTACCATTAAATAATACATCATTTTTGATAGATTCACCAACATGAAACAAAAAATATAAATAAAACTGTGATATATTTACAGAAAAATATGAATTTTTATATATAAGAATTAAAACATAGATTTATAATTAGTGGGAATGAAAATGAGTAACCTAGTTATGAATTATATGTATATAGAAAGTAAATACTACATTAAATATGAATTAATTTCAATTATCGTACATAAATTTACTAAAAACATCATTATTTTCCTAGAAAACTATATTTCCAAAAAATCATATTCAACTTGATAAACATTTCTATTACACGTAATTTATTATTAATTATAAATTATGTTTGATATTATTAACTGGTTAACAAAATTCTGGTTGGAAAGTGATATGAAATAAGAATAATAGAAGTTTATATTTGATAATTTCATATTCATATTAAAATATTGTTACAAGAATATTTTATAATTTTATTTAATTTAATTTTCTATAAATGTTATAACATTAAAATATTAAAAAAATATTCTTTTTACGTTACTCATATAATAAATGAATTTTTATAAAAATTTATGATAAATAAAAAAAGTTCATTTTCAGTCAAAAATTGTCATTTTCCTGAAACATGTAATTTGTATGACATTACTATTAATTTGGTATGACCTGTACATTTATATAACCTTTTAATTAATATAATATTCTAATGAATAAAAATAATATAAATTTCCGAAAATCATACTTGAAAAAAGAAAACCTAGGGAAAATATTTTTATTTCTATTTAAAACATTACATTAATTTTATAAACTATATTCACTCTTTTATTTGAATAATGAACTCTAAAGGGTGGTTACATGTTTTTAGATTACATGGAAGCATCATACCTATTATTTATTTCTTAATAAATGATTTTATTTCCTAAAATTAGTATCCATGATAATGTTCCTCTATATATAAATTTAATTCTAAAAATCATTATTTATCAAAAAACTGATTTAATGTGGTTAAGTGTATTAATATTAAAACTATTATTTCACAAAATTTAAAATATCAATTTATAAAATGATCATAATTATTGAATTTATAGTTATCATATTAGTTTCTATGGTAATTATTAATCATTGTCACCAAAATTATTTTATAAGGCATAAAAATTAATTACCAGAATAAAAGTAATTTTTGGGAAGAAGGACAAAAGCTAAAACAATAAAGCCAGGAAACAATAAAATTTATCTCAAACATTAAACATATTAGATATTTTTTGATCAAAAATAATTATAATATCCACTATTTTATATTTTTTTCCTTTTAAATATTAATATTGACTATCCATTATTTAGAATTTAAGGGTTACTCCAAAAAAAAACCCATTACATAACATATAAAAGGGCATCATATTGAAAAATTCAAGTCAAAAATTTCATTAAAATTGATAAAATATCCTCTATAATTTTTATCAACCTCGAAAACTATCCCATTTTAAAAATAATCAATTCACCATTATTTTTCATAAATAATTCATTCCCCATGAGACTTACATGGAAAATTCGAGTCCCTAACATGAGTATTATCCACCACATTTCTTTTCTCCACAATTATATTCATTTAAAATTATTCTATACCCACTAATATAATGATATTAGATTCATTTACTTACTTTAATTATACTATTTTGTTGTTTTATTTATTGTTTAATCATATACCACATCTACAACGAAAAACAAGACTATATTTTTTGTTATGTGTGGACTAATTCTCACAAGATGTAACTTCTTTTATTTTCCTTCACTACATTATAAATATGGATATAAGGATGGTATTAATGGTTAAATATAATTTTTAATAAAAAATTAAGGTTATTAAATGGTAATGTAGGGAACTACTAATGATTTATCAAAAAAGTATTATCCTTAATTCAATCATATAAATGGAGAGAACTAAAAGGAAAGCACTCTCTTTTTTATTATATAAAATTATATAAATTATCCTTCATTACAACTTATTTATAATTCTAATATATAAAAATAATAAATACAAAAAAAATTCTTTATGGAACAGTTAATATTATATTAAAACTAAACCACCTCCTAACCATCCATTATTCATGGTATGATCATGTTTGGGTCAGTTTAATCACCTACCGGACCAATAATATACATTTAGTTCATGGATTTTTATGTGAATATATTTAATTATATAAAAAAATATATTGATAAATTTTTCAATGTTTTAAAATAATAATATAAATATTATAATCACAATCTCTAAAAAAACCCCTTATATTATTTAAAATCATCAAAAGATACATCTTATATATTCCAACATAAATAATAAAGACTAAAACACTAATGAACGGTTATTAAAGAATCTTAAATATTTAAAAATAATCTTTATATGTAGTCTAAATATTTTTGTAATGATGAAATTCATATAAAAAATAATATTGATGACGCAATAATAAAACATGTACAAAAAAATCAGAACTACAAACACCCAATGTTGAAAATTGAAATAATTCATGTAAAGAATGAATGTTTTAAAATATTATAAATGTTTTTTATATGATTAATTTTCTTAATGAAGTTAATATGATATCTATTTATTGAAATAGTGATTTATCTATTTTCATGGATATCATGAAAATAGTAATGATTTCATCTCAAATTCTTCCAATGGGGACATGTATGGTATTATTCACTAATTTAATTTTATTATTGCTCATACTAATTAATAGATATATCATATCATTAATTATATTTTAATAATTTTATGTGACGTAAAATATGATCCCTATATTATATGGGGTGATCATTAATGTTTTACTCTTTCTTCATGGTGTAACATCTCTACCTAGGATCCATTGATACAGTTCCTTTAACAGGTTGGTCACATGGCCTAAGGAGAACATCCCCATTATTTAGAGGCCACAAACTAGAAGTGATCGTTTAATGTTAGTATGTTGGAGAAACTGTACCCCCATAATTAGAGTATCAAACTACTGTATCTGATAAATATTTAAAGATTTAATAAAAATTATTGATAAAGTAAAAAGATAGTGAAAGATAATATAAATAAATAAATGAAAATATATTATTACCCAATGATACCGGGAAATAATTTCTTTGTATATAATATATTCCTTTTTTTATATTTTGTATTTCACACAACTCTGAAAATATATATTTTTATTAGTTTCTATTAAATTATATGCAACACCACATTAATCATGCACAACATGAAACATAAATTTAATCTTTATCTACATGTAACACCATGTTTATCTTACATTACATGCAATACTGGCTTTCCTCGATGGCATGTGCATCCTACAAGACCGGGTTTTACCAACCAATAAAATATTATTAAAATATTTATATTTAATAAAATAAGATATAACCAAGATGTTAAATTTATGACAATAGGATTAAATAACATATAAAAATATATTGTTGACATCATCATATAGTTATTAATTAGAAATGAATATAGAAACCAAAAGAATATTAAGGGAAGAACTTTATTACAGACTATTTTTATGTTAAAATGACGATTCATACTAATAACATAAATTAGTTTCGATTAGTGATTGATATTAATTAAATTTATCTGTTATATATTTAATTATATATTTTTATACTATTACAATAGATTTTAAAGGAATAAGATGAGAATAGAACTAATATGACAAATAAAAACCTATATTCTAATAAAATTACTTTTTCTCCCGGTTAATGGTGAACCTATTCTAAATCAAAAATTTGGAACATTCAAAAATTTAATATTTTAAATTAAACTTAATGTTTTAAAAAGAACCATAAAAATTTGGTTAGAGATAATATTTTTTATATTTATGTGATGTTTTATTTTTTGATGAACATTGATAATAAGAAATTTAAATAAAATATATCCTTCTCATATAATTTACTTGTAAGGAAAAATTACAATTTATATTGGTTTTGACGTTTAATTAGATAATTTATTTATCAATTAAATAAATTTATTTCCCTAGAAATAATTTTTATTTACAATTTACTATAAAACATAGTAAAATTTTGATCATTTTTACTATAAAAACCAGCATTATCATTTTGTGCATGAGATTTAAGTTAAATTAATTTATTAATTTCTTTTACATCTACAATTATAATTTTGAAAAAATAGATCAAAAATTGTAATTATAAATATTAATATTTTTTAGTAAGGTAAAATTTGTTTTTCTTTAAAAATTTTAGAGGAATTTAGTAAAATTAATTACAACTATTAAGGTGAATGTATGCTTTACAGGGGGATAAACCTCAAACCCAAACCTCTTCTCATTCTAAAATCACCCCCTTGGGAGAAATTCTTCTATGTATGTTCTTTGGTTAAAACCAAAAGGGGTTAACTGAATAAGAGGTAACGCTTTTCCTCAAACTCTTTAGTTTTCTTTATTTCTACACTCATTCAATTATTCTCCTTCAATGATTATATAACAAAACAAAAATCCTATATATATATATATATATATGTTTTTATAATATGGGTTTGAAATACACTTACACACACTTCCATCTAATGGGTAACAAAGTTATCATTTATGTGTACGACGAACTACCATATCATGAAATAGATATTGTTCGTTCTCCCTTTACCACATCTCAAAGTGAGAATTATGATCTAAAATATTTATATTTATAATATATATTGTATTTATAACTTATGATTATTATTTTATTCTTTTATAACAAATACCTTTATAATTTCCATCTTGTGTAAATATGATAACATCGTTTGTTGACGTGTGGACTATCGCCTCCTCAAAGCGATGCGATTCATTCACACATTACATGTAATGTATTAATGATGGTTTTAGTAAAAATAAATGATATAAATAACATAATATTTTAACTATTATTATATTATATATATACATATCTTTACTTGACATTATTTCTTTCAAGATTACAAAGAAAAGTGGAATTAATGTTCATGTGTACGTACGACCTACGATCTCAATGAATGGTGCATTCTATTTCATATTTCAATATATTATAGATTTTTAAAAATACATAAATAATTAATATACATTATATTTATATCATGTTTTACATTCTTAAAATGAAGATATATGTACAAGGACCAAAAATATTACAATTTAAGACACATTCGAAAAAACAAATATTACCTAGATCAAAACATTAACATAGTGTTGTTAATAAGAGGAAAATATAAATTCGTATTCAAACCATATATGGTTTTAAAACTAAGAATAAAGTTCTGTAAAATATTTATAGTTAACATATATTTACTATACATGAGGTTTTTATGAGTTGAAAAAGAGTCCAGACATAAGGTAGATGAATTTCATCTCACTATTCGTTTCTCTAAGATATAAGTCTTATTCACCACTCATTTTCTTTATGTGATGTATGTATATCCCATAAATATATTATATTATTATAAAACATAGATTTATATGTATTTTTTATTCATTTTATTATATTTAGAATCATGGTTTTTATTATGCCAAAGTTACTAAATTGGTAATGAAGTTTTCCCTAAATTTTCTTTTTTTTGAGACGCATATTATTTTATGCACCATTGTTATTTTATTAGGTGTATATACTAAATATGACATTTTAAGTCATGAATATACTTATATTAATTATATTTAATTCTTCATGAATTTTATTTTCTTACATGGGGAGTATTACTTAATGTTACCAAGTGCTAAGTGTTTGTTGAAACAATCTCATCCTTTATTAGAATGTTTGTGATTATACTTCAATTTATGATATAATATGATCCATATCTCAAGAGGACCCATTTTGTTTCTTATCCTCTTAATATGAAAAAAATATTCAAGTATTGGTACTATTTTCACTCTTTTTTACAGAATATTATTATGAAATTGTTTCCATGAAAGTTAGACTTTACCGATCTCTTCTATCAGAAATCTATGTTTCATCAAAACCACGTTTTTGAAAATAGTTTCTAAAAATATTATAACAATTTGCTATGACATTTAAAAAAATACCCATTTTTACCTTTTTAAATAGAATTAGATTTAAAAAAAGGATCCCCCTTATCATTTTGAAATCAATAAATTATCTTATACATATTATGGTGAAAAAAATGTTCGGAAAGTATATATTTAAACTTCATCAGAACCATAATTCCCTAAAAGAATCATTTAAAAGATTAAAAAGATAATTTATTTAAAAAATAACATTTTTTCCTAAAATCATATAAATTCTTCAGTTTTAATGCTTCATTCCATGAAATAAATATTAAAAAATGTTTTGTGTTTACAATGTATTTTAAATGAATTTAAAACCACATTTATAAGTTTTCAAAATTCTGTTTTAATAGAAAATGAATTCAATTATTTTTATGATTATTTTTCATAGAAATATGTTTTAAAAATGTGTTCAACATTATTTATTAATTTTTCAAGGAAAAAAGTTTTTCAATTTATTTTAATCATTCTTTTTATGTTTTCAAAATATTTTATATTAAAATGGTTTTCAAAAGGTTATATGTTTTAAAGATAATTTTTATATATGAAAGGATATATTCCTCTATAAATTTTTGAAAGATATTACATAATTATTTTCCTTCTATGATGGCATCTATTTGTGTTACTCATTCCCTACAATGAAATTATCCAATGATTCCTTTCATATTATTTCATAAATAGATTTTTTTTGATTGACTGATGCTTATAACACTCGTTTCTCTTCCATGGGATATATGATTTTGAATCCTACTTATTTTCATGGATTATGATTTAATGAAATGATTAAGAAAGATATCTATTTTTTATAGGTTATGATGTGGTGAAATTTTAATGATACCTATTTCACTTCATGGGTAATGATTTGATGTTCATAAACCCATATTTCTTTCATGAGTCTGGATATGAAGAATGATTTTTTTCTTGGGGAAGATGTATGTATGATTTTATTATATAACGGGTGGGACCTATATCTTCCTACAAATATTTAGGTAACAATAAATTATTTTTGATTATAGGGGGGTACATGAGAGGGCATACCATGCCAATAATAAGAGGGAATCTTAATCCTGAATGAATAAAGGAAATGAGAGGGCATCCCAAGCATGAATCAAGAGGGATAATAGAAGGGAATACGAAGCCTGAAATAAAAGGGTATGTGAGAGGGAATCCTAATCACATAAAAATAGGGTAGATGATATGGAATCCAAAGACTAATGCATGTAAACATGTTATTATCCCATGTCGAACATGCTATGAAGGTCTTGGTAGATATCCTTGAAATGTGATGCTATTTTTTATGTGTATTCCATGAGTTCCATGTTTTATTCCTTCATTGATCATTTAATCATCTCCTTAATGATTCATGACTTATCAATTTCTTATAATTATGACACAATTCTTGATTATGATCTTTTATATGATGGTTATAATCATCTAATTTTATGATCACGTACCAATTATCGTATTCTCATGTTTATTTATACATATATCTTTTTTGTACCCTTACTTATCATTTGAGATTAGACTTTTTTATGTTTCCTTCCCTGGGTTATGCAGATATATATTATGTATGATATGTATTATAAAGGTTCTAGTCTTAGAGAACCTAGTGGGAGATAATGTATCTTACTCAGGTATCACTGTTTATGTTTCCATTTTTTTCAATCTCAAAAAACTAATACAGTATTTTGGCATCTATTTGTCTAGTGTTTTAATTATTCTAAAAAATTAGGAAATGTTAATGACTAAAAAGTGAGGGTAGATATTATTGGTATTAGAGTGAAGATTTATTCAACCATTAGGAACTAGAATGAGAAAACACTAGTGACATCCCTTGGAATAATTCTAAGGATATATCTAGGGATGAATCTAAAGATAAAATTAATGATGAGGAAAATTTTAGTAAAATTTCATGGAATTATGGTAATGGATAAAAAGAGTTGTTTCCTTGATTTTTTTTCATCTAGATACTATATGTTGATGTGTGTCTAGAACATAAGAACCTAGGAGTGAAAACCCCTAATTGGTGAATTGGGCCTGACTCGGTGTAACATAGTACACGAAAACATGCATTGATTCATACCTGGTTTGACACTCCTATGGGATAAGATTTAGGAATTCATACAATTCATGAACCATCTGGAAGTATTTAAAAATAATTCAGCAATGAATAACCTATAATCACTAAGGTGTTATAGATAAATGATGGTTTCACAATTTATATATCATATAATTAGTTTTCAAGATTTTTTGGTTCCCCAATATGGTGATTGATTTGTACTCAATGTTTTTGTTTTTTTTCATGGGATGGAACCCAAAGGAACCATGCCAATGTGGAATGCAATGTAAAATGTAGTGATTTACCTATTAAAAAACTAATGATATGGGAGATGGAATAAAAAAACCTCATTTCTATTCTCACAAAAATTTATAATGCTACAAATTATAGTGAACAACCAAATGGGAAAAAGAGGGGACAATGATTTGTTGAAACCTTTGTAAGGAAACTCCCATGTTATTTCCATGGTTTCGCTAACCCATTAGTTTTTGATTATAGTATTAGTACAACTGAAAAGATATTTTCCATTTCCCAATCATATAGGTCAGAAAAATTCACTATGGATGTCTACCATCTAGATGGTGAGGCAGATCAATGGTGTAATATTATTAATAATTAGAGGAAACCAGATGAAATTGAATCCATAAAATGGGATGAGTTCTTGAAAGTAATTTTCAATGGGTAAATTCCTTGTATTATTCATAAAAAGATGGAAAATTTATTATTTGATATTATGAATTAGGATGATGAATTGGATATTCCCTATGATGAAAATTTTACAAGTCTTTTAAGGAACATTTCTGGTATTAACATCCAACATGAAATTAAAATTGATCAATTCTATGGTGGACTAAAAACTAGTCTTACAAAGGCCCTGGCTATATGATAATTTAGCAGGTATGAATAATTTTTTCAAAGTTTTATCATGGTGGAGATGTATTTTGAAATTTCATATCAATATCATGGTTTTGATAAGAAAAGGAAGATGATGTTCAGTGGAAAATCTAACAGACATAAAGGAAATAAAATGATCCTTCCATTATGAAACAATTGTGGGGAAAATGGAGGGAATTTTTATAAGGGGACTAATAAATGATATAAGTGAAAAAGGGAAGTTCATCAAGTAAATGGATGTCCATGTAATGGAGAAAATTTAGTTAATGATTCAAATAATGAATAATCCCCCACAGAATTCACCTTCCACACATTAGTGATTAAATTTATTGGAGTTTTGACATTATTCTTACAAGATCCCCAATCAAAGGAATAATGTGGATGATAATTCCCAATAAGATATGAGGAAAAAAGACAAAGGTAAATCTTATCAAATCAATAGGGATAATTTGAATCATGATAATTGGGAAACACTTATCCTCCCCTCCACATTTGAGAATTTCTTGTTTGATTTTTATATGATTAAGACCAATGAAAATCTTCTTGTCCATCCTTTAGTGAAGATTTATGTGACTATCACCATCAACATGGATTTTGGATTAATAAAATAACATCTTATATTCTATCAGTATATGGATGGACCCATTTTTCTAACGAAAATTTTTGGTATAAGATAAAAGATTATTTAAGGAATAAAAGTTGAATTAAATTTTGTAATGGTAATAAATTTAACCATTTATAGAAATTATATGTCAAATGTTATACATTATTTGTGAGAATATAATACTCTCTCACCACAAGAGGATTTATTAATATTGTATAACCTATTCTAAAAACATTTTATTGGTGATAACTAAGGACATATTGGATAGAATATCATGGATCTGGGGATCCTCTAGTGCTACAAGAAAGAAAAAGTCACCTTCCTTTTTGGGGAATGAGGTGATGTTGATCATGGAAAAAGGTTGAGGTTTTACTGAAATCATGTATGTATACCATTTCATGAAAATTCATTAACATTAGGAAAACAATCCAGAAATAAAATTTTGTCATAACACCATTTTTTTGTTAAGCTAATGAACATTTAAATTACAAAAGATTTATGAATTTGAGGCCCTAAAAATTATTTTAACCAATCAGTTTTTTTGATTAATGACTGAAATCACTATCTTTAAATATTTACACATTTCCGACATTTTTAATCCTCACCCCCAGCCTATGTTCTCATATTGGAAGCGTAGTTATATGATATTTTTGGTAACTTTTATGTTTCCAACATTCTTTTTTAATTTATGTTTTAGTATCCATATTTACGATGTGAGTTTCTATTAAAGTAACATTCATGTATTAAAACATTGATAACCCGAATGAATTTTTATGGTGGAATTAATTTTATGTGGGGTAGGAATTAACACCCTGAGATTTTGGGAAATATTATTTTCAGATTATTATATTTTTTTTTATTTCATGAAAAACTAAAAATAATTTTTTATAAGTTTGGATTGAGTTATAAAGAGAAATAAGTTAGTATTACACTACACAGAACATAAATTTTATCTTTATCTACATGGAATGCTGATGTTCTCTTAAATTACATGCAAGACTGACTTTCATCAATGGGTTGCATAATAGTCAAGGTCTAATGTTACAAAACAAAACAATATTATTAAAATATTATAATTTAATATAAAAAGATATAACATATCTGTTAAATTGAAGATTATATGATTAACCAACTTATCAGGATATATATTTTAATTCACTGGTTACCTATTAATTAAAAATGAATATAGAGAACAAATGAATATAATGGGAATGAATTTATAAAAGATTATTTTTTTGCTCAAATGGTTATTGGACTTAATCAGTTAAATTAATAACAACTAGTTAATGATATTAATTAAATTTATATATTATATATTCTGCAAAATATTTTTGATATCAACCTAATTTATTTTAAAGGCATAAGATGAGAATAGTCTGAATATGACACATAAAAACCTATATTTTTATAAAATAGGTTTTAAAGAATTACAATGGAGAAACTACATTAATTATAAAATTTTAGACTTATATAAATTTAATATATTAAAATTAACTACATAATTGAAATATAAACATAAAAATTAATTTAAGGAAAATTTTTGGTGCTTTATGTGATGTTTCATTTTTTTTATAAATAGTGAATTATTTAATTTTAATTCTAAACTACTTTTCATCCATTTTTTTGTAATGATAAATTATATTTTAAAATATTATTTTAGTTTAATTATATATTTTTATCAATTAATACTTTTTAGGTCATTAGAATAAATTAGACTTTTTAATTCACTACAAAAACAAAGCAAACGTTTTTACGTTCTTACATTAGAAACAACTATTATCGGCCAGTCTGTTGGATTAAATATAAATTTATTTCTAGAACGTATATGATTGGAATTTTGGAACCTGAATTACCAGTTTGTAGTATTCATTATTTATAATTTCTAATAATTTAAAATTTTTTCTGATCAAAAATATTTTCGTAACTAATTAAAATTAATTTCAACGATTAAGGTGAAATTAAGATTCGCAGGAGACTAAATCTTAAAATTAAGGGGCCAAATGGCATATAAAATTTTCCAAAATCTATCAGATGTACATATTTCGACCCCAAACACACTTGAATATAAAGTTATACATTATTGGAGCCACATTAAATAGGAAAAACATGGGTGGAATTCCCTATCCAAAAATTTACAAGAGTGGAACTACTCCACTATAAAAAGGCCTCCTCTACTCCCACTTCCACACACATCTCAAGAAACATTGGCACGAACAAGATCAGCCCAAATAGTTAATAAAAATCTCACACCTCATCCTAGAAGCTTTACCTTGGGCATAAATTCGTTTAAGTCCTATGGTGCTGACCAAAAGGGTTTTCCCACACAATAGATAACATTCTTTCTCAAAATAATTAGTTTTATTTATTTATAAACTCATTAAATTATAATTATTCCATGATAATATGAAAAAGTAGTATCCTAAACAAAAAAATATTTTTTTATTATTTTTTTTACCTACACTTACAGACAGTTTCATATAATGGGAAAAAAACTTAACGTTTAAGCGTACGATGAAACATCACATCATGAAATGCCAATTGTTTGTTATTTCATTACCACATTTCAAAGTGGAAATAATGAGGGTAAATATATTTATATACAATATATATTGTATTTATATTGTATTTATGATTCTTTAATAATTTAATAAATCATTGCATTAATTATTTCATCTTCTATAAATATGATAATGTCGTTTGAGGACGTGTGGATTACCGCCTCCTAAAAGGATGTGATTTGTTCACACATTACATGTAATGTATTAAAGAAGGATTTAATAAAAATATATATTATTTATATGACACAATAATTGTAATTTAATGATAATATATATATATATATATATATGTCCATTACTTTCATTCATTCAATATTATATAGAAAAATGGAAACTATATTCCCACTTACGCATGGCCTACAATAACCATGAACACTGTATTCCATTAAAAATTGATATATGAAATTAAATAATATAAATACATATATACTAAATAAAAATTATATTTATATCAGTTTTTACTTTTTTAAATCATTATATAAGTTTTAGGGTATAAAATATAACAAATTAAGGCACAAAGAGAAAAAAAAGCAGATATTACCCAAAGTGAATCCTTAACTTGGAATCACTAATAAGAGGGTATTTGGAAGTCATAATAAAAATAAAAAAATATTATAAATGATAACATTGTTTTTTAAAATATTTATAGTAATCATATATTTATTATACAAGAGGTTTGTATGAGTACAATGAGAGTCATGATGTAAGGTAAGAGAACATCATCTCACATTCTATTTCTATGAGACACATTTCTTATTCACCAATACTTTATTTTTTGTGGTGTATATACTAACCATGAATATATTATATGATTAATATACATTAATTTATTGTTATTTACATATAAAATTGATTATATTTCATTTCATGGTCTTTATTGTTCAAATGTTACCAAATCGATAAAGTAGTTTTGTTTGAGTTTGCCTTATTTGAGACACACGTTTTGTTATGTGCCTATATTATTTTATGAGCTATATATGATATTTTTTAAATGTTAAATATTGAACGTATTATATTAAATATATTTTATGGTTCATTTAATTTCATTTTTTACATGTTTAGTAAAATTCCATGTTACCAAGTGGTAATATATAATTCAAACAATCATATGGTATATCAAGATTGTATATGATTATACTTCTTTTGAGGGGATATATTTATCTATATCTCAAGAAAAATATTGATTTATTTATCCTATTTATATTCATTATTTATTATTTTTTGGATACCATATTTCCACTCACTATTTTATATGATGATTTAGAATGTTTTTTATGAATTTTTGACCTTAATACACTCCTCAGTTGGAAACCTGTGTTCCATAAAAAAAATATTTTCTAAAAAAGTTTCTTAAAATATTATACTATTATACTATAATCATTAAAATAAAATTTAACATATGTCTTACCTTTTAAAACAAAATAGGTTTTTTTAAAATGAATATTCTTATCATTTTCCAAACGAAGCTCTTTTTTATAGTTATTGCAGTGTGAAAGGAATGTTCGACATGTATAGATTTTCCCACAGTCATGACCTTCATTATATTGAAGCTTCCTTTACAAGATTAAAAGTTTTATTTTTATAAAATAAAATTATTTCCTAGTATTCTAGAAATAAATTATTTTTTAGGGGATTTCAATGAAAAGTTTTTTCAAATATGTTTTATGGTTAAAAGGTGATTTAAATGATTTTTAAAACATCTTTAATATGTTTAACAAAGAATGTTTGAAATGAAATAAATTTCAATTATTTTGATGCTTCTTTATCAAATAAAAAGGTTTTAAAAATGTGTTCAATATTTTTTTATATTTTTTCAAGGAAAAATATTTTCAAAATAATTTTATGCTTTACTTATATGTTCTCAAATTATTTTCAATGAAAATGATTTCAAAAGGGTTCTATGTTTTAAAGGGACTTTTTCAAAGAATAAAGGATATTTTTGACAAGAAATGTTTTTAAAACATATAAAAAAATAAATTTCCCTCATTGATAAAATCTATTTATGTTACTCATTCCCATTTTGGAAATGACCCAAATATTCCATTCATATTTGTTCATTAAATGGATTCTATTTTGAGGGAATGATTCTTGTGAAACCCATTTCTCCTACATGAGTTATATCCTTTTGAAACCCACTTCTTTTCATGAGATATTATTTAATTAAATGATTAGGAAACCTATATATTTTCCATAGGATATTATGTAATGAAATTTTAATGATAACTATTTAATTTCATGGGTTATGATTTGATATTTGTAAATACCATCCTTTTTTCATGGGTCATTATATGATGATTTTTTTCTCTCTTGAGGAACATGTATATATAATATTATTATGGGATGGTTGAGACCTATATCTCCCTCAAATGAATAAGATAATAATAAATGTTTTATGTGATCAAGAGGGTATACAGAAGGGAAACCCATTCCTAAAACAAGAGGGAATCATAAGGCTGAAACAAAAGGATACACATGAGGGAATCCTAAGCCCGAAATAAGAGTGTAAAATGGAGGGCATCCTATGCCCAAAAAAAGTGGTTACATAGAAGGGAATCCAAATCTTGAAACAAGAGGGTACATGGGAGGTCATCTGAAGGCCTAAGTTGGTAGATATGTATTTATCCAAAGCCTAAAATATAATTAAGGTCTTGGTAGGTTTCATTAACATAATATTTTAAATATTTAGGTGTATTCCATGAGTTCTATGTCTTATTACTTAATAGATCATTCTCTTGTCTCCCTTATGAGTCATGAATTATGAACTACTAATATTTTTGCCTTGATTTATGTTTATGATAATTTATATATAAAGAATGATCATATAAAGCTACTATCACATTATCATACCCCTAGGCCAATGTTTTTTATTACATATGTTCCTTACATTACATTACTAGGAATCTAATATCACCCATTTTTTAGGTTTCCATCGCTCGGTTATGCTGATAAATTTTACGTATGATATGTATAACAAGTGTCATTTTCATGGAGAACATTAGGAGAGAAAATGTATCTCATTCATGTACTAGTGTTTTTGTTTCCATGTTTCCAGTGTCAGTAAATGAAAACAGTCTTTGGGCACATGTTTGTGTAAATTGTTTAGTATTACACAAATGTTATGTAATGTTAATGTACGAAAAGACAGGTTTACAATGGCCAATATCAAAATATAAAACCATGAATGCATGTCTATATGACTCAAGTATGAAACATAAAACAGGAGATGAAATATATAACATTTATAACAAAAGGAAAAAAACACCCATGAGATGTCTCCTTTAGAATCATGATACCCTGATCAATATTTTTATCCTAAATCTCATATCCAAAAAACAGCACTAAGAAAACTGAATTCCGAATCTAATCATGATACCAATAAGTATATTTGGGTACCATTGGGGAATGAAATCCTAGATAGGGTGGGGGATATACTCGGTAGGACGAAACAAATGGTGTCCAATGAATAATATAATATGGGAATATAAAATAAAGTAGTGTATAGGTATGGTCAATACAATGTTAATTTTTTTAATAATCTATGATTATGTTTCTCAAAGAGAATCGATTAACAATTACATCATTATCTCATACTAGAATATCTCTTAAGGTTCCCACATGTATATATAATCATATATGTAAAAATATTTATGAAGAGATGTACATGAACAAGCTGTAAGTAAAGGAGTTTGTAAAAATAATACAGTGGTAGTGATATTATATTCATATGAACCATTTTCATATTCTAATGAATACATAAAAGAGAGTCTCTAAATCCCCAATGAAAATTATTGGTATTCAAAAAAATATAAACGAATACCAATAATTTTTCAAGGATTCATGGTACATAGGAAACAAATACTTGTATAATTATAGTCATAAATTACATAGCAAGTAATATGTAATTATAAACATTCATGAAGTAAATCATTAATCTTATGTGGCCATCTGAGACATCTCATAACGAGGGACCCACGCATCACCCTAGGAGTCACGTAATGACATTAATTTATTATCCTGCCGTAGTGGTTTCGAATAGATGATACAAAAGTATTTTTCACAACATCAAACTTCCCTATGACCTCATATAAATAATTCCACAATGTGGAACCCAACTATATCACATGGAGTAATGTAATGAATGTAACCTATGACCCTGATCGTGATGTTCCAGAAAACATGAAATCCAATTACATCTTATGGTACATATATTCTGAAATAACATATGAGAACATATATGAAATTCCAAAAAGAATAACTTGAGTATAACTCAAGGTTTAAATAATTCAATTAACCTATCAGAATGCCAATGGTATTCCATAAAAAGAAACCCTAGTATCCCTTATGTTATATAATTCATGTATTCCATTAAATTTAAGTAAATAAAGGAATACCTTGTAAGTATACATTCCCAGAAGTTTATTATCTAATTAATTTTGTGTCCATGACTATAACAATGCGTTATTTTAACTAATGTATACTTAAAGAGGTGCATTCCCCCTTTTCAATCCAAAATTAACATTTCAATTCATGTTTTTATTTTTGAAGATAATGCACCTCACAAGTGGTTATATTTCAAATTAGGTCATGGTAATACTTCTAATTTATTAAATTTTATTGAATCATATATAGTAATACAAATAAATAAGAACTTTTAAAAGTGATAAAAATAAAGGTATATCAATATAAAATTTTCATTTGAGATATCACTCGAAAGTTTGATTTAACTACATAATAGAGGCATAGGTAATGGAAAATCAGTAACACACCCAAATGGGTGGTTTAGGTTGAGGTGAAAATCATACCACGGTTTAATTTAATACATAAATGTTATTAGATTTGATGCATCAGGTTCTACCTATTAATTTTCCTAGTTTAAGTGAAACACATAGGTAATATAGAATACTGCATAATGATATAATTTATAAATGAGTGAGATATTAATGAAAATACATAGCCCACCAGAATCATTCTTATCATGGACCAATCATCCAATATCAAGCTGTGATTTTAGTTTGTTAAAGATAAATCAATTAAATTATCATATTCAGCAAAAATTGATCGGATTCACATGCACATATATAACACCGATGATGTTGAGATAAAACAATGTAAGAAATGTGAGTTAATAACTTATAGAGATACTTCCAATGTAATAGAGGGAACTCTATACTAACACTAGATGAAGGAGATATCTCTATTCCTAGGAGGATGCAAATTGAGTTCACCCACATGAAGGGTAATCTATACATGATGAGGAATGAAAGGGGGATGACGCTTAAAAATAAGGTGGGGGAAAAGTTTTATTTTTCTATATCATTTAGAGAGACACATAGTTCATCAACACGATTAGGAAAACCATGTCCCAACCATGTTGTTATCAATATCCAATACAACAACCTTAAGAATTAAATTTGCATGGGATGAAAAATAGGGCATGGACCATGCCCATCCTTCTACCAAAGGGGACCCCCTTGCACAACTGCAATGTATAGTTATAAAAATTGTTCACCGTTCGTTTAGGTCACCATGGTCATCTACCCCATGATGCACATATTTATGGGAACCACTCATTGTTTGTAAAAAATATTATACTTAAAGAAAGAGTCTTCATGATTATCCCATATAGTTAAACTATATGTGCACCAACACTATACGTCATGTTTCCTCCATTAGAAATAAATTTTTTGTTACCTGAAAATGATTAAAAATATTCCAAACTCCTAGGATACATTTCGATGCATAATCCTCAACCAAAAACTTCCCTTTTCAGTGTTCCTGGGACCATATTTAATATTTCAAGCTTGTTTTAAGATTTTAACCATCCACTAAAATGGATTGATTGAATTCTAGTATAATTTAAACCATATCAATAAACATGGATCCTTAAAATATTCCAACCATAGAAAATCTAAATGCCATTAAAAATGTTGGAACAAAAAAATAAAAACCTTCCTAATCTGGTAATAAATTATTACTTAAATGGATGTCATGTGCTTACAAATACCCAACATTACATTGAGATATATTTTATATAATGTGTATGAGAGTTATTGAAACGCGATATAACACTCACATCTGGAGTGGAAACATGAGGTTGAATATTAACGAATCTCATCTAACTTGAGGCACAATAGCCTCATTTACACTTGCCTCAAAAATCCAATGGTACATTCCACCAAGGGTTATATCACATAATGTCCACTTAAATCCATGATAGTCCCCACCATCTGAATGTTATATTGGAAATCGAAGCCCATATGAAGAAACCACTCATAGTTGATAATTAGGTTTAATCAATTGATCCAATTTGACCAAGCCTCAAATGGTCACAAGAGAATTTTATAAAATCCTTGGCGGAAATTACACTATAAATGTCTTACCCAAATGACATGGATGATGCATTTCCTCACCCACCATTTTTATTCCAATAAAATGAAGAATGTTGAGAAAATTTATGAGGACTATTTCCAAGAACTTTTGAATGAAATGGTCAGTGTATCACAACCCAAATCATGAATACTTTTCCAAAGAAACCTTGTTTTTACATATATCATGTACACCAAAGGCCATATCCAATTTTCAATGATGTATCACTATATAAATATTATTTTAGTTGTTTTTCCTTAGTGTGAACATAGTTGTATACCCAATCCAGTAAACTGGGATCACAAAACATTAAAACATATCATTCGGTATGTGAATGAAGTATGAGGTAACCTCAAAGTCATTAAATGGATTCAATGGAGCTCATACAAGTTATTCCATAATCTAGTGAATACATTTAGAAATTTTTACATATCTAAAAATTTCATGTATTAAAACACTAATAGATCCAAACTGAAGTCATGTAAAAGAACCAGCTGGGGTCCACGAACCCATCCAAGTATTTCAATCTCAAAAATTAAAGTATTACTCAGGTCTAACCATGCCTTTATAAAAACAATTCTTCCATAGAAAAACCCCATAGATTCTTTTTATAAAAAATGTGGGTATTTCAATTTGTTCTTTTATCATGGTGTGTAATTGACACTCCATTTGTGCTCTTTAGATGAAAGTAAGGTGGGGGCACAATCATCTCTAAATTAGGAGTATTACAATTGGATATAAAAAACTACCATGAAGATCTGATAAAAGCTCATCATATCCAATGCGATGTTTTTAATATGGTTTAATTCCAACCATAACCAAATAATGTAAATAAGTAAAATTGAACCATCTATGGTTGGATTTCTTAGATGTTATTTGATATTCCCACCTACACATCACTAATAAATGATAATAATGACTTCAATACCCTAATATTCTATAATTACTCATGAAGAATAGTTGATGTGTAACCCAATATAAAATTATTTTCAAATTTTGTGTTCAAATCCAACCATGTCATTGTTGTGCCCCCTTGAATTCACTTACATGTTACAAAAAATTCAATCCCTAGAAAACATCAAAAGATACTTTGAGCATATTCGCATAGTCATCCTTGGTTTTTTTTCCTTTAACTTGGAATGAATTATTTACCCATACCTGATGGAATTTTCCCCACCTTAAATGTTTCCAATTCTCCATTTACTATAAATAGAATCCCACTCTACATAACATGCTCTATCAATCAGTAACTATTTATTTCTAGTTGGTTCTAAATGCATACTCCTAAAACCATTAAAAAGGAAGAGAAACAAGCCAATGACCTTACACTAGAACATATTACTCTTAAAGATGTATAAAACTACTCGTGATTTATGTTCATGTGTGCCATAACATTAGAAATAAAAGACAAAAACAACTGAACTTTATTTTGACAACAACCAATCCTTTAGAAAAAAACCATTAGCATTAGGATGAGTCAGATTTCCTCTAATACTGATGTCACTCTAAATTGGAGATGAACCATGAATGTAGTGTAACGTCTCATGGATTTTATTATTAACATAAAACACATATGGATTCTTTTACCAATTTATCAACTCAATGAGTACCACACGCATTGACATATACTACCCCAAGGATCCATTAAACCAAAAGAACATCACCTGATACTTTCCATAGGATAATTGAAAATATGTATTCCAATATTTGATTACCAAAAAATGATTGATGGCCAGATTCATATTACATCATATGAGTTTTTACGAGGATAAATTTTTACTGAGCCATACATCACTGGTAAAGAAAGGTCACATGACCTATTAATCATCCAACCAAGCACTAATCATTTCTAAACCACTAAAACCAAGTATTAACTTATTCTAAAACCCATAACATGGGTCAAATAATCACAAAAAAACCCATCCCTATAATGTGAAATTTAAGAAAGGAAGATTCATGCTCAAGATAAATTTTACCTGAATGAAACCACACATCTAAGATAATTCACCAGAATTTAGAAAGGCTGCAATTTCCTAACAAAGGTACCTTCCCAAGGCTATACACTTACCCAAAAAGGAAACATTGACCTTATTACCTAGTCATGTTAGGATGATTCAATAAGAACTACTAACTATCCTTTAGCTTAAACATAACCTAAAAAAGATAAATAAGCCTACATGAAACACTTAAATTAAAATTTTAAGGAAAGCACAAGGATAATATTAAACTATTGTTATACAAGGGTTAAAGATAAATTAACATAATAAGGTTCTATTTGATCCAATGAATTAATTTACATTTGATCTTTAAACATTTTAGAGGATCAATTTAAATGTAATGTTCCAGTTATAAGGATAACTATACTTTTTGATTTATTTTTATAACGCTAAAAGGTACCTAAGAGAGATATATTAAACATCATTTCATGCATTATTAATTTATATAACATTCTATCAAAATTTAAAAATTTATATTATGCGATACTCTAATCCGTTTTACAAACCCAAAGGTTCTCAAAATTTGGATTAGTTAAAGAAAATATCAATTACAATATAGATAGGATAACACCATTTATCTTTTAATTATAATCTTAAATAACTAACTTGTCATAATATTAAATATAATAAGTAGATAAAAGGTCCTTTATAGTTCAATGGGAATGGTTTAGTATGACTCCACCATATGTTAAAATGAAAACCCATATAAGGAGATGAATATATTTTATATAAAAATCACTATATAATATTAAAAACTCCATGGATTTTGGTACTAGAGAATTTAAATATATAGGCCTCATACATGGGTCATAATTACCCATTTTAGGTTCATCTAAATGAATCACGAACCATTTTAAATCCTTAATGCTCAAAACACCCTTTAGTTGGTCCATATGATAAAAAATTATCATGATGAACAACCTACATGGGTTGTTTCTGGTCTATCACATAACTATAACATGTGATGAAGAACTTACTTATATCAAGACACATAATAGGTCCATAATAAATCAATTCATTTAATGTAAAAAAAATTCTTCCTTTCTATCTATACATTGATCTCAAGGTAAATGAATATCATAAATTTTGGTTTTATTAAATGGGATAACATTTTAAAATTTATAAATCACTCATAGACATTATAGATTGTAAATTGGCTCACATTAATCAAAATAAGTATTTTTCAACCCATGAAAACAATTTTTTCGAGCTCAAATCTGTCATATTTGGTTAGTGAACTAGAATTTCACCATTATGAAATGTATAAAGTCACTACATTGGATGATGCATACATTTTATTTAACTGACCATTTACCATGACTATTACAAATAATGCTATAAAAATTATTAAATATAGATAAAATGGTAAATAATCATATCATCATGCCAAACAAGCCTTGAATGATACAACATAGGTAGTGAAAAGTTCAATAATGGTATACAGGTAGTCATGCTAATGAATAACCTTAGTGTGTTATATAATCAAGAAAGGAATATCCAAATTGTATCAATTAGCCATGATTTTATATCAATATCACATGAAATAAACATGGAATTTTAATCACTATGTGACTATAATGTTGAATATAATGATACTTCTATTCTATACATGTACAAGGGTAAAAAATTGTAAATACCAAAAATTAGTAATAGGTGAAAATGCATCATTAACTCAAGGGGAAATCATAATCAACAATAATAAGAAATAATAGACTATAGTCCCATCGTTGTACACCTGGTATTTCAGAGTGCATGGTTTGATCACTCACAAACATGGTTGTTTACCAGGGGTTGACCCTTTCCGAATATAAGATCTCACAGTTTTAAAAGTAAACGCTATGTTTGATATCATACATGATAAACCACATCAAGATCAAACGAAAATTTACATATTTTTATTTAAATATTACCATTATAACCTAACTGTTTGAATGCCAGTCATGAATAAGATAAATTAAATTTTCAAATGATGGTAAAAAAATTTATGTATAATTAATTCCTTAGTGACCAATTATTTATAAATGAAAATAAAACACTTTTCAAAATATAAGGAAATTTTTTTTCTAGAAAACTATTTAAATATGAACAAGTACTAATAAATAAACAAATATATCTAGATGGATTTTGTTAATGATATTTATAACATATTAAATTTAATTTTAATATTGGTCATATCTATTTTCTATAAATGATATAAGAACAAATCCAATTTTACTTATAAGCGGTGTATTTTTCTTAAAAGAATGTTTTTCCACCGTTGGATGGTGCACCTATTTTAAATATAGTTTATGACAATTTTATAAATTCTATATGCAAAATAATATATTTATTTGGAATTAGAAGATAAAAATTGACGTTGGTTGATTTCATTGGCATTGTTTTGACACGTTTCATGTTTTGATGAATAGTGATAACATAATTAAATTTAATTGAATTTTCATTTGTCTAAAAAATTATATAGTAAAATTATATTATTGATTGGTTTTAAATTATAAATACAAAATTTTTATATCATTTAATCCAATTCATTCCATTTAAATCAATTTCAAATTGAATTTTGACATATAAACATATTAATATTTTGAACGTTTTCTCTTTCAATATCAGTTTTCTCATTATATCAACATGATTAAATATAAATTAATTTTTTCCACTTATATATTTGGAATAGTGAACAAATAGATTCCATATTTGGAATTAAGAGTTACAAATTTA
Source organism: Viscum album (assembly GCA_963277665.1). NCBI lineage: Eukaryota > Viridiplantae > Streptophyta > Magnoliopsida > Santalales > Viscaceae > Viscum > Viscum album. The sequence goes on from OY728139.1 coordinate 289,585,987, forward strand.
GTAAATAGTATTCTTTAATTTTTAGGAAAATATGAATAGTAGATTTAGTAATATATATTAAGACGGTAATGGATTGGGTAATTAAGGGTAAAAAGTTTATCCTATGTATTACAAAATTACCCAAAACGTGTCCCAAGTTCATTGGATTTGTGAATATCTACTAAAATTATCCTTGTAATGAATGATTAATCATTGGATACCACTTGGATGTGAGTATAAAATTTATAAACTATAATCTAAAGAAATGATAGAGATGTAGAAATCATGTTTTTTATAACAAAATAATATTTAATATGTGGTTATTTTGAATATATATTTCACTATAAAGATAAATTTTAATGATATAATTTTTATTTGTATCATAGTATTTTATTTTTTATTTTTATTAAATAAATAACTACCTTAAAAGATTGCATAATGAAGAGGTAGAAATTGATTAATTAGTAGAAATATTAAATAAATGATATTAAACATATTAAAATAAATAAAGATTTTTGTTATTAATTTCATCCAAAAATTTATCAATGAATTTGACATGATAGTGATGTGTTAGATTTTTTTTTGAAATTATCATGTTTTTATGATATGTTTTGTAGGACGGCCCCGTTCTCCCATGGAGCGCTCCCTCAAGCACGCCCTGCTTCCGCCTAGGGTTTCCTCATGATGGCGTGACTCTTCCGGCCTATTCCTTTCTTCTTCGTTCCTTTGATCTTTCCATCTTTGTCTCATCTCCTTGGATCTGAGATCTTGTTCTACTTCTTTCGTCTTTCATGGTGTTGCTGTCTAAGGGGGTTCGCTGTGGAAGCCTCAGGCCGCTGCAGCCCTCTCTGATCTCGTGTTCCACCGCACCTCTCCAGGTCAGATCTGGAGCGATGGTTCATCTCGGTTTTGGGATTATTGGATCAGCGATCGACAGATTTCAGGTGCCCTATGGAGTTGGATCATTCTCTTCATTTTCTCTGGTTTTAGCATCACCGGGATGTCATTATTCGGAGCCCTCAGCCGTTCAAACCTCTGCCCTAACTTCACGTCCCTCGGCTCCTATCTTGGTCGGATCTAGAGTGGTGGCTTCTCAGATGTTTTGGGAGGTGAGTTTTGATGGCCGACGGTGCCCTTCGTGCGATCTGCTCTGGTTTTCTTCTCCATCGATGTTCAGGTTTCAGCATCATCCATAGTATGTCTCGGTCTTTTCGGTTTTATATATTTGTGAAGGTTTGGTGCTTCTATGGCATGATGTTTTTTCGGTTTGAACCTGTGTATTTTTTATGGAGTGGTTTCGTTCATGTATGGTTTTTTTGGTCAACGGAACTGGTATCGGTACTGGTGTTTGGGTGTATTTTCGGGTTTGATGGGGAACGATCTGACTAAGTTCGGCGTTTTGGTGTTCATTTGGATGACATGGATGATGGACAGTATTTTGTTAGGTTACCGACACTTCCCTTCTTGACTACGCTGGAGACGATACTAGTTTTTTGTGATCGAAATTTATTCACATGGTGTTGTTTCCGAAGGAGGCGATCGTGGTTTGAAGCTTCGTTAGGACGCCTTCCAGCAGGAGTTCGATGACCAGCATTATCAACGGAGAAGTAGGTTATGGTGGTGGATGATGATGAAGTGGACGACGTTGACGGGATGGTGGTGACAGTGAAGTACGATGGAGATGGTGCTAATCCTGACTTATCTTCTCAATACACACTATCTTGTGGACCGTGCGGTGGTTTGGTTTTCAAATTCGAATGTGTTCTGTTGGTTTTGGTTTTGAAATTAGAATTTTGAATTTTGTAATGTTGTTGTTGTATTTGAGGTTTGAAAGTGTTCGGTTCCCACTAACCCATAAATTGGATTTAGAAAATTTCAAAAAAAAAGAGATTTGGATGATATGTTTTGTAATATTCATGTAATTAACACGGTCAAAATTGACATTAATTATATTTTAAAATAATTAACATTCATTTAAAGGATATAAAGTTTTCTTGAATATAAAATTCTTCAATTTTATTGAGATAAGGTTTGAAAGTTTATCAGTGATCCATTTTATGTTGCATTTGGAATTTCATATTCACTATATTAACTATAAAAGTGTAAAAACATATATTTCCATGGTAAGAGTTAAATTGTTTAAATAAGGGTTAATATTACATGATAAGGATTAAAAGATATTATACAATTATCTAATATCTATTTTTATTAAGTTATTGATAAAAATAATAAAACTATATTTAAAAAAATCATTTTATTTCCACTTGGAATATAATATTAATATATATTATTCTACTGTTATGAGAAATTCCAAGAATGACCCTCCCCTCTCTTATAAAAGAGTATATTTTTTTCTCTATTCCTCACACATGAAAACCAATTTTATTAAGACAATATCTAAACAAATTCCTTATGATAATCCTTCAACACATTTTAAATCACTTATTTTATACATAAAATCATCCATAGTGGTCCTATGGTGTTAATAAACTGATATTTTCCAATGAAAATGAATCATTTTTAATAAAATATTTTTCTTTTATTTTTTCCTCCACTTCCTTAAAATATTCATCAAACATGATGCTATTATAACTATAGCGTCATAAATATAATGAAATGTTATTATATTAACTTCTTCACCTAAATCCATCCTCACATCCATCAAATGAGAAATTAATTAATCATTCACGAGTATGAATGAATACCATATCACAGACCAATATAATTTTTTCCCCCACTATCTCTCATGATTATTTATAATGATTCATTTATTTATTATATATAGTATTAATGAAATACTTATCATTATAAATTAAAAATATTTCATTTTAATTAATAACTTTCCATGCACAATAAAAATTATAATGTCGTTCGTGCGTACTTGTGAACTATCACCTCCACGAAGTATTGAGATCCATTTTTCCTCACCACATCACATAAATAATATATATATATATATATATTAACAATAAATATGATATTAATTATATTATTATAATTCTATAAATAAAAATGATACCTACCTTCTTACCATAATGATCTTTGAAAAATGAAAATGTTACTCACGCGTACATACAACTTACCATCCTCATGATTGTATCACAATTAAATATTCATATTATCATTTAATGGATCAATTTAAAGGTATAATTGATTTATAAAATTTATTATTATTTCATGAATATTATTCTTAATAAAATTTACTTACGGAAAATTTGACTATCGACATCATTAGAATGTCATTTTGGACACATCTAAGGAATATCATCAAAACGGTTAACATGAACTTAAATAATTATGTAGTTGTTATAACATTGTAATAATTGATATTAAAGGAATAATAAACATAAATATGACATCAGGAAAGTAAATAATTATCATATTTTTATTATTTATGAAGTGAAAGTTCAAACACGATGAATCAATCAAAATGTAAGAGAATTCGTCTCAATCTCCAATCATTGAGGCATATATTGATGTTATATAACCACATTATTTTATGAGGTGTATATATAACCCCCATTGGCTTATAAAAAAAATTATTGTTTTTATTATCATTTTACTTAATGTATTTTTAAATATAATTATTTTATTTGGATTTTTGTTTAGTTGGTTATAGTGGTTTGTGACACTTTAAATTTTTAAAGATTTAATTTTGATATCATTTCCACCATGTTAATATTATAGATATATATTTTAAATATTTATTTAAATGGATATAAAATTATTACAAATGAAATTATATATATATTTTTAATTTCATTCAATGAATTTAAAAATTAATCTTTTTTCATTTTTATATAGAATGTTTTGACAATGATCAAAAGGATTGTTATATTCTTAACATACACTGCGAAAACAACTTTTCTGATTCAATGAATTATATTTAATATATAGATTCCTTTTCAAGCATACATATTTTTTAAAACTAATAAATATTTTCCCTTAATTTTTTGATATTTAGTACTAAATATGGGTTTTTAAATGAAAGGATAATTTTTATACAAAATTGTTTCCATATGGGATTAAATGTGTTTTTAAAAGGGTTTTAGAGAAAATGTGTTTTTAAAAGGGTTTTAGAAAAACTGTGTTTTATTAATTATATGGTATATAAGAATTATATGGAATAAGTAATAAAATTAGAACATAACATGGGGTGCCTGAGATACCATTAGGTAAGTCCATTTTAATATAAAATAGGGTTACCCTTATAGTTTCACGTAAGCCCATAATTGATTAATTATAAGTCATCCATATTTATATTCTAATTGAAAGGGTTTTGAAGGATTTTTTAAATATTTTTGTGTATATGTAATTTCATGGACCCTCCATGTCCATTACATTGCCAAATTTCTGGTGTTTTGGGTATGACTTATTAAAAAGTTTTCCAAAAAAACTCAGTTCCACCGAAACAGTGGAATTATGACGGTGGAACCATAACAATGGCACCTTAACAGTCACACACTGAAACGGTGGCACCGTGTGCAGTGTTCAACCAAACCATTGGAACAAAAAATGTGGCCTCATTATGCTTTCCCACCAAATGGTGTCCCACCCTTTGTTTTTTTTCTCAGTTTCTGACTTTTTCTAGTTCCTCTCCCGTAACATTTTTTGGAAAAAAAGTGATTTAATACCCATTTAAAATCCATTTAAATACTATACATGATTTATAAAACCCCCCAAGAGTTGGGTGACCCATGGAGTTACCAAAGAATATTTTTTTACCTCAGTGTCACCCCTTTTTCCCGTAAATTATAGTTCTACCCATGTTTCATGTTTTCCTCTATTTAAAGGAAACCATTTAACTCACAGTTGTTATGGCCACCTCTACGATGAGAATTATTAAATAAAGATTAATTTCATTATGTGTAACCATCTAAATTCATGGTGAACCATAATATTCCTTTAAATCTATTCAATATTTCATATCCCGTAACTCCAGGATCTCACCATTTATCACACGGGGATTCTTTCTTCTTCTTGGCTTCTCCCTTTTACATTCTTTGGTGCATTTGGAGTCCCCCTTTCAAAGGCAAGTGGTCTGCCAATGTTGGAGCCTTTCCTGCTCACGGTTGGAGTCCTTGGAGTTCCTCCCCTGCATTTCATGTATCCCCAATTCTTGGTGTGTGGATAAAAACATTGATCATTGATCATCTAGTTAGGGTTTTTCATTCTTCTCTCTTTACTGTGTTTCATGCGGAGTGGGTATGATAATTTTTCCTTTAGGGATAGATGAAACCAAATATTAATGAAGATAATAAAATTTTTTAGAGAATGAAGGGGCATGTTTGATAATCTGATGAACTATTTTATCTTTTCTTATATGTTGTGAATTATATGGGTTTATTTCCAATGAAAATTGTCGCCATTGGTTGTCCTTACTTGCACACTAATGAACAAATGTCTTATGTGATGATTGAATGTCTGTAACATTGAAATCGGTTAATCACATAAAACTAGTTTATTAAATGGATGTCCAGTGAATAAAAACCCATGTGTGATCACCTCAGTTAACCAAACGGAAAGAAGGAATTTTATGAATGGTGTGTTTGAATATGAAAACTCCCTTGATTTGTCTTGGTAATTTGTGTGGTTGTTCTGCTTGATGCTTGTGGGGTGACCTGGATGGAGATGGGATCCTCAGTTGTGCAGTTTATTGTTTTTGGATCTGAAGCCATGTGGCACCGTATGTTGGGTCATTTTTTGGTTCTAGTATGTTGAGGGATCTCATAGATCCCTCATTTGTTCTGACATTATAAGAGAACCTGGTGTGAATGCTTAAAATATAGCTTGTTGGTTTTTCCTTCCTTGGATAGTGGCTATGTCTGTTAGTTTCCTTGTACTAAAGAATTATTTAAATGGAATCACTTTAATATGATAAAAATAATGGGTTCCATGGGGAATTGTTTTCCAGGAATGTGATGGGACTTAATTTTAGTTTTTGTGCTTTTTATGAATGAATAGTAACTAGGGTGTTTGTGTATGGGCGGATTCTGGAACCCCTATGATTGGATGAGTAATTTTGTACTATATGTATAATTTAGTTCTAATTTTTTTATTCGCACCCCACCCAGGTTAAGCACCTCGTACAGAACCCCCTCATTTCATGGCGGAGGGTGATTTTCCCAACTCTTCAATGAGTGGGTGGTTATTAGATCATTTTCTTCTCCCTTTCTCGAGTAGCCCAATACTCTTTGTGGAAGATGTGACGGCCTGAGATCCATTATAGCCCAAGATTCATTGGGCATGGTATGTTAGGGGGGTTTTCAGAAGTGTGTGCAGGCATGTTTTTTCCCAAGTGTCTTCGAGATGAGGTCCATGTGTCTTCGAGTGAGGCAGTAGTCATTCAGGCCCAAGTGTCCTCAAGCATGGAAGTAGTTGTTATGGAAATGGTGTCTACGGGTGTGGTTATGTGTGTTTATGGTGACCCAGGTTTTCATGGGCGTAGCTATGGTTGCGGTTTCCAAAATGGATGTTATTGGGGAAGTAGTGGGATGTTGGTGAGAATGGAGGGGGAGGTCTGACATGTATGATGTGTTCAATAACTAGTGGAAAAGTGGTGTGGGGTACCAAAACATCAATGTTCTATTATAGTTATTTTTCTTGACTGGTGTTATTTGTAGAGTGTGCCATGGTGTGCTTGGGTGGATAGTTTCCTTGCAATGTGCTTTGGTTATCCCTTTTTCTCGCGGGGCATTTGAGTTCCTCACCCACTTGTGCACGAGGGTTTTTTGTTTTCCCTACTGAGTATACCGGTATAGTCAGCCTACGTATATAAAAAAACTTTCAGGTTTCCAGGAGGACTTCGGGGACAGTGCAGGGCAGTACTAGCTTGGACATCTAGACCGTTGACATTGTCACTTTTCTTTTCATTTGGTACATACCTTTGGAGTTTTCATGTTCCTTATAGACCATATTTTTGGAACATTCATAAGTGAATGTATTGTTTTGGCTTTACATATACATTCAGTTTTTCAGTTTTTTGGGATTTACAATCTTATATCTTGATCCTACAAAATAAAATAAAATGTGTAATTCCTTCCATTTTATGTGGGATTCTATACCCTTGTTTCTAGTCTCCACTCCGGGGCCTATTGAAGATGGGTCTCGGGGGTCTATAGTTGGCCTTTAAACTCTGGAAGGAAGGGTCTTGTAGTTTGTTGTCCCTTCTCTCATCATGGAAATGGTGGTTCGTGACATAATGGTATCAGAGGTGATGGTTGAGAGATATGATGGATTACATGGTTAGGAATAGTGAGGATTGCATGGGATGGAAGGGAAACTGTGTTAGTAAATCATGGCGTGTGAAATAGGCTAGGGAAGACTAGGAAGGACACTGGATTTTAGGGCCCCCCGTGATTCGGTGTAAGGACTCTGATCCTACCGAACAACCAAGTGAGAATACACTGATTACAGGGTAGAGACCCTAGAAAAGGTACATTCATCATAATGAGTTGAGTTCTTGTGTGTCTTGGGTATTTTGGGGATTTAAAATAAATAAAAAGTATAGGAAAAATTTAAAATCAATTTTCTACCCTACTCGGGCTTAGGCAATCGCAGTTTATATTGCAGCTATGGCACCCGGATGGTGACCACGAGTAGTGTGGGAGATCCAAGCCTAGGTGGCTGATTTGGATGATTAGTAGAGGTATGATTATAAGCAGGTGGAGGACCGGTGGTAGAGGATGCTTCATTCCGTTCAACAATAGACCCTCAAGAAGTACGAGGGTAGCATCTTAGACATGGAGATAGAGAGCTGGATTGAGGAGCTACTGATCGATTTCAGAATTATCATGGATTTGAAAATGTATTGTCTTCCTCTAGATGTAATAAAGATGTAGTGAGTGGTGCGTCAGTGGTGGATGCTCTATCTTGGAGAGAAGAGTGAGGCTAAGGTTTCATGGACTGAATTCGAGAGGGAGTTCTGGGTGGAATTCCTCTTTTACACGATGAAGGTGGAGAAAAGGATTCAAATACTATACCTTTAGCAGGGGATCATGTCAGTGATGGAGTTGGGGATCATGTTCAGGGATCTCCGTAACATTTTTCTTGGCAACTTTCCAGACGAGGAGTCTCATGAGAGAGATTTAGAGGAGGCACTCCAATATTTTTCTCAGTATGCTGTTACTCACTTCATTATACCGACCTACATGGAGGTCCATAATGATTCCAAAGTGGTAAAGATGATGCACATGGTAGGAGGTGTTCCTCGAGAGGGGATCTATTTGGGCATGTTAAAAGGAAAGATCTTTAGCAACATGCCTCCTGCATTAGGCCATTCCAGGTTTAATCCAGTTGGAAGGAGGCCCCAACATTTCCAGTTTTTATCATTCAGTCCCCAACCCTTATTTTTGGGCCAAGGACAACGATGCTTCATCTATTGCAGTAATGGGAATGTTTAGGATCAGTGTCATGGATGAGTGAAGTACAATTGCAGTGTGAAGGTTCAATGCCCACGTCAATAGAAGCAGTTTCAAGCAAGGACTTTTCTACAGTAGAAACAGGGATAGTGAGCTCCTGCTTCTCTGAGATATGATATTGCAGGAGGAGGCCGGCCTCAGGGCGCTCTCCAGGGGGCTCGACTAGGGTGTGACTGGGAGGAAGCCGACATCCGAGGGGAAGAGGAGCTGGGTGTGGGAAGTTACACGCCATAGAGGTTACAGTTCCAGTAGGGCCAAAATTCATTCGAGGTATGATCTTCTTGCTTACACTCTTGCCCACACCTTGTTTGATTCAAGACCATTGCACTCCTTTGTCGCACCCAGTTCATCCCATGCTTTCGGTCTAGACATAAAAAGACTTCTTGTGCACCAAGTTTTGAGTATGCGAGTCAGAGGTTAGACCATCTTTTCATAAGTTTCTTGGGGATGCAGTGCTACATATACAGCCATATGATGTCCTTTTAGGCATCAACTAGCTATTCTCGGTGAGTTCCTTTATCAAATGATTTTAGTGAAGGGTCATGTTTTCATATAAGGGTGGACCGCATGTAGCTTTTTTTGGTGATTGGGGTTTCCCAGAGGGCAACCGTCGAGTGGAGCCCCTCATTTCATTGTTATCTGAGCTATCTAAGGAGTCAGCAGATACAGATATGGTGGAAGTCCTGATGATCATTAGTGAGTTCATGGATGCATTCCCTTGGTGAGGTGGTGGGTCTACCCACTCGACGTGATGTTGAGTTCGGGATAGAATTGCAACCTGGTGCTCATCTGATTTCGATGGATCCCTATCAGATGGTGCCTTCTGTGTTGCCAGAGTTATACATTCAGGTTGATGAACTAATGAAGAAGTGTTTTGTTTGAGCATGTGCGTCACCATGGGGTGTTCTGGTCCTGTTTGAAAAGAAGCCAAATACTAGTCTTATGATGTATATAGACTACCGAAGGATGAACCATGTGACAGTCAAGAACCATTACCCCCTATTATGGATCGATGAACTTTTTGATCAGTTGAAGGGGGTAGGTTGGTTCTCCAAGATTGATTTGTGATTAGGATAACACTAGTTGAGGGAGAAGGAGGGTGAAATCTCAAATGCTTCTTTCGTGTGTAGATATGGGAACTTTGAGTTCATGGTCTTGTTGTTTTGTGTTATGAATGCACCATCCATGTTCATGGGACTCGTGAACTCCATCTTCTAGGAATATCCAGACTGGTTCATAGTCGTGTTTATTGACGTCATTACCATCTACTCAATATCAGAGGAGGTTCCCAAAAAGAATCTAAGAAAAGGTTTGGAGGTCCTCCGATGACACCGGATCTACAATAAGTTATCCATTTGAATGTTTTGGACATGGGAGGTGCACTTCCTTGGATACGTGGTGTCTGAGCAGGGAATAGAAGGGGACTCGGTGAAGGTCAAAGAGGTTGTTAATTGGGCAGCATCCAAGAACATAGTAATGGATCATAGTTTCTTGGGACTAACATGTTACTACTATAGATTCATGCCCAAATTCTCTTGAGTTGCAGCACCTTTGACATCCTTGAACAAGAAATACCTGGATTTTGTATTGTTAGGTCCACAAGACATAATACCCATAGAGGGGGGGGGGGGTGAATCAGGGTATGACTAATTTAAAATTAAACCCTATTCTGATCTAGTTTTACTGTTAAGAAAAACACTATTCTCTCTCTTTACCATTGCACAATATAAATAGAAATTAAAGCATGCACATGACACATCAATTTTTACTTGGTTCACCCTCACTGTGCTACGTCCAAGGAGTATACACCAGCAATGTGCTGATGTACCAAATCAACTATAAGCAAACTGCTATTTACAAGGTTTGGTATAGATCCCTTCTATACCCAGGCTCACTGCTTATATAAAGTTCGGGGTCAACTCAATGATTTCCCAAGGGTAACTCACTGTTTCCCTTTCTCTTTGGCACACTACCTGTGGATAGTATCACCTTCTTCCTCTTCATTTTCTCACTACTCTGGAAAAGATCCACTCACAGTTTATAGACATATAGGTCTCATCATTATCACTAATGAATGCATCCTATGTTGTATGTAGATGCTATGTTGATGTCCAACTTTCACCCGTAGATGAATATATCTTTGCACCGAGGGTATCAGGAAATATTCTAGCTTCCACGCAGCCCTGAACCACTACCGTGACACAAGTTTCTGCAACTCCAAACTTACATGACGCACACCCTTTTATGCCCAAACCAATATTAGCATGCAACCAACAAATTTCGAACTCCTTCATAATCTGGCACACAAGTGTCACCAAAACACTTGCACGAAGCCTTCTTCTACAACTAAAACCATGTGCAACTCACTTACTTTATCACCCAAACCACCTTAGGCGCACAACTATCACCTGGCGCGCAACTTATACTCGTGCGACCACACACCACTTGCGCAACCACCACACCTGCGCAACAGGAGCACTGATTTTTCTACGTTTTGAACTCTACACCGAATTAGGAGGGGTTGACTTGTATTTATAGGCATATGGACACCCTGTGCGATAGCGCGCAAGTCTCCACTCGGCGGGAATGTTTCGGCACACAAGTCTCTACCACGCAAATCACTTGCGCGACCAACTCTAAAACATGAGTGTCCCTTATCCCATTTCCATATTTTGATATTATGATCTTGAAAAACATTAGGCGTGCATGTTTCCACTCCTTCAAGTACATGTCGCACAATTCCCCTCTCCAAAAACCACTTTTCCTCATTTATCGATTTTCAGGCCCAAAAATTTGCAAACACTAGAAAATAGAGCCACCATGTATCTACTCTTTTTGTACCTCTTCCAAATCAACCATTCCTTTATCAACGTTCTTGAATCAAACATAGATTGTTAAACACAATCCTTGAACTCGACATGCCACGATGAAATCCCCTTTGTCAAAAAATTTGTATGTCATGGTTTGCTTTGTCAACCATCACAACACAGATTTCCAATTTGTCAACAAACACAATCACCTAAAAAATGCTTCAATGATACCTTAAGGTATTTTTTCCCAACATGTATGGAGTAAGAATATCTAATAATCCTTTATTTTTCTAAAGGGGAAGTTGGTTAGTGCCCTAGTTTTAAGGTTTCAATAAGAAGGGGTGATGTTTGAGGTGTTCTGTGATGCTTTAGGGAAAGGATTGGGGTGTCTGATGATGAAACAATAGAAGATGATCAATTATGGGTCTAGGCAGTTACATCACCATGAGCATAACTATTCCACAAACTATCTAGAGCATGCAGCGGTCATATTATCACTAATGTTTTCACATGATTTCCTCATTTGGGAACTCCTTGTGGTCTTCACGGATTACAAAATCATGAGGTAAATATTCTCCCAAATGGGCCTGGACATGTGGAAGTGGATGTGGATGGAGTTTGTTTAGGAAATCTACTTCAAAATTTCATACACCTCTAGAGATGGGAATGTGGTGGCTGATGCATTAGTCAGGAAGTCACAAAAGGATTTGGTTCTATAATCGGAAGATTCTTGGAAGGAGATGGAGGAGTTGGCTTTGCTACACCAAAATGCAAGGGTGGAGGATAACAGAGGTTGTTTGTTTCATATGATAGTGTAGTAATCTCTATTATAGCAGGTGTAGAAGTCTTAGTGGGGGATATATAGGCTGAAGTGATGCATGATCGTGTTATCCGGGTTGATGCTCTGGGAGGTCGGTCGGAAGACAGGCAAATTCATATGTTGTTTCATGGAATGTTTTTCCTCTCCGTGTAAATGTGCACGAGTGTTCTTGGTGAGTTCCAAACTCACCCCTAGCGGTACACCTAAGTGTTTCCAATATGTAACATGGTTTTAAGGGTTAGTTTTGGTGGCATGGGGTGAAGTGGGTAGTGGAAGTGTTTGAGGAAAAATGCCTCATGTGTCAACAGGTGAAGGCTGAAGACCATTCCCTAGGAGGTCTATTACAACCTTTATATGTCACTGAGTGGATGTGGGAAGACAATTTGATGGAATTTGTCACAGGACTACACAATGTTCATGAGGGATGTGATGCTTTATGGATAGTGGTGGACTGGATCACGAAATCAACTCACTTCTTGGCAATCATGGAGTCGAGGGCATTGGATGCCATAACACAGAGGTATATGGACGAGGTGGGGGGGTTGCATGGAGTTCTGAGGTCCATAGTCTATGATTGGGATAATCAGTTTACCTTATAGGTCTGGAAAATATTGCAACATAATTTGGCCCCTAGATAGGCCTCATCACTGATTTCCACACCTAGATGGATGGGAAGATAGAGATAACCATCCAAAAGTTTTAGGATATTCTATGAGCTTGTGTTTTGTAATTTGGGGGATCGTTGGTATGAAAATTGCCTATGATTGAGTATTCCTATAATAATTTCTCTATATATATCTACATGGAACCATTCTAATTCTTGTATGGGAGGCCATGTTGCTCGCCCATGTGTTGTGCATAGGTCGAGGAAGCTGGTGTTCTGGTCTCGGAGGTAGTTCATAGCACGATGGAGAATATTCATCTTATACGAAAGAGGATGAAGGTGACTCAAGATTGGCAGAAGTCGTATGCCAATCATGGGAGGAGACCCTTGGAGTTTGAGGTTGAGGACCATGTGTTCTTGAAGGTATCCCCTTGGCATGGGAAAGAGAGGTTCGGTAGGGGGATTAAGATTTCTGCCCAGTTCGTAATACCCTTTGAGTTGTTGTGGTGGGTCAATGATGTGGCTTATCAGCTAGTGCTTCCACCACCACTACAGAGAGTGCACTTCATCTTCCATGTGTCTCATCTTCGTTAGTATATACACGATGACTCACATGTCCTCAACTAGGGGATGCTGGATATCAATGATGATGTGACATTTGTAGAGGGACAAGTGAGGATTGAGGATCATGAGAAGAAGGTTATTCTTGGATGGACCATTCCCTTGGATAATGTGTTTTGAAGTGATGGTGGCCTCAGGGAGAGTACCTTGTAACATGAGACATAGGTGGAAACATAGTACCTAAAGGTGTTTTGAGTTTTATTATGTTCTTTAGCATACTTGATTGTGATGTAGTGATTGAACTTGTTAACTATGAAATGTTTTGATTTCCTTGTTCTATGAATGTGTGTGAAGTGTCTTGAATGTGAGGAGGGGAGGAACTTACCCCTAATCAAGAAAAATTATGGTGGATGCGATTAAAACCATGCGAGCGAGTTTGCACCGCCCAAAACCGATAGTATCTTGACATGGAGGTAGGGGATCCATAATCTATATGACTAGTTGGTGTGACCTTTGTATGTTTGTATGGGTACATGAGGGAGAGGTGTTTCTAGATGTTTAGGAGGTTTACTCTTGAGAGGTATCTTCAAGGTGGTTGTTCAGACCCCTCTATTTTCATCGAGTACAGTTTCGATTCTCGATGATGAGACTAGTTTGAGAGGTATCTGATGAAATGGACCGTACCCTCCCAGTCTATTACTATTCCAAATTTATGGTGTTTAGGGTGCGACTCATTAAAGAGTTTTCCAAAAACTCAATTCTACCGAAACGGTGGCTCCAGTCATAGAGGCAGTGTGACAGTGGCACCAGTCATAGCGGCACCGTGATGGTGGCACCAATCATGGAGGAATATTGATTGTTTAACACAAAAACTATGGAACCATTATGGTGGATCCATATTAGTGGCACCATCCTAATGTCTCACCAAACAGAGTCCCACCTTTTTTCCCAGTTTCTAACTTTTTCCAGTTTCTCTCCCGTATCATTTTTTTTGATGTAAATGTTTTTAATACCCCTTTAAAACCCATTTAAATCCCATAATATGTCATCTAAAATCCACCAAGAGTTGGGCAACCCTTGAGGTTACCATAGAATGTGGCTTTTTCCTTGCTGTCACCCCATTTTTTTGTATAATTCACTTCCACCCCTATTATATGTTTTCCTCAGTTTAAAGGAAACCCTTCAACTCACAGTCATTATGGCTACCTCTTCGATGGGAATTATTAAATAAAAAATAATTCCATTGTGTGTAACCATCAAACCACATGGTGAAACCACGATCCTTTTTTAAATACATTCAATATTTATTATCTCTTAACTCCAGGATATCACCTTTTATCATATGGGGATTATTTCTTCTTCTTGGAAGGTCAATTTTTGTTTCCTTAGTGAGTTTTGAGTCCCCCTTCCCAAGGCTAGTGGTGGGTCTATGCTGGATCTTTTCCTTCTCACTGAAGGAGTCTTCAGAGTTCCTCCAATATAATTCATGCATATATTTTTCTTGACGCGTGGAAAAAAACATTGACCTTTGATCATCCAGGCAGAGTTCTTCCTTTGTCTCTCTTTACTGTGTATCATGTGGGGTGGGTATGATAATGTTTCTTTCAGGGATGGATGATACCAATACATTACAAAGATAATAAATAGATTTTAAATAATAAAGGGGGTGTTTATTTATGTTGTTGTACACATTTATCTTTTCTTATATATCATGAATTTTAGGGGATTATGTCCAATGAAAATAGTGTCCATTGGTGGTCCTTAATTTCATAGTAATCGACACCTGCCTTATGTGATGATTGAATGGATATAACATGGAAATTTGTTAACCATGTAACCTCTATTGATTAAATGGATGTCCAGTGAAAAAAAAGCATTTTTTGATCACCCCGGTTAACCAAACAGAAAGAAATAACTTAATGAATAGTATGTTTGAATATGGAAACTCCATTGCTCTATCTTGGTAATATTTGTGGTTGATCTATTAGACTCTTGTCGGGTAACATGTATGGGGATTGGATCCTCTGTTTTTCAGTTGTTGGTTTTTGGATATGAGGCCATGTGGGGACGTATTATGGGGATTGGTTTGGTTCTAGTACTTTGAGGCATCTCACAGATCACTTTTATTGTTGTGACTTTACAAGATAACTGGGTGTGAATACCAAAATTACTGCTTAACAATTTTCTTCCTTGGATAGTGTCTATGTATGTTAGTTTACTGATAGTGAAGAATTTTTTAAATGGAATCACTTGAATATGATAACATGAATGGGTTCCATGGGGAATTGTTTTTCAGGAATGAGTGGTGCCTTACATGTAGATGTTGTGTTTTTTATGAATTAATAGTAATTGGGGTGTTTTTGAATGGGATGATTATGGAACCCCTTGGTTGGGATGAGTGATTGTATATCTATATGTATAATTTAGTTATAATATTTCTTATTATCGCCTCACTCATGTTGATTACAAAGTGCCAAAAACCCCCATTTTATGGGGGAGGATTTTTTTTCCAACACTCCCATGAGTGGATGGTTATTGGCTCTTTTTATGCTCTGTTTCTAGAGTAACACATGACACTTCAGGTAGGCTATGATGTCTTGAAGTACATTATAGCCCAAGATTCTTCAGGTAGGGTATGTTGTAGTGGATGGGCCAGATGTATTTGGGAAGGTTATTTCCAAGTGTCTTTGGGATGGGTCATAGGTGTCTTTAGGTGTGGCAGTAGTTGTTCGGGACCAGGTGTATTTGGGTATGGAGATAGTTGTTCCAGCCCTGGTGTCCGCAGGCGTCGTTATGTGTTCTTATGGTGGCCCAAAAGGTTGTTTTTGGGGTGGTAGTGGGAAAATGGTTAAAATGGAAGGGGAGGTATGATGAATAGAATGTCTTCAATAACTTGTGGGAATGTGGTGTAGGGTACCCAATCATTGATGTGTAATTACTATTATTTTACCGAACTTATGTTATTTGAGGTGTGTGACATGGTGAGGTTCGGTGGATAGTTTCTTTTCTATGTGGTTTAGTTATCTCTTTTTACTCTTGGGGCATTAGAATGCCTCCCCAACTTGAAAATGAGATATTCTAGGATTCCCTACTAGGTATACCAATATACTCACCCTATGTATATAAAACTGATTTTTGGTTTGTAGGAGGACTTCAGGGACTGTGCAGTGTAGTACTAGCTTAGACATTGGGACCGTTAACGCTGCCTCTTTTCTTTTCTTTTGGTAATTCCCATTGGTGGTTTCATGTACCTTGTGACACTTATTATTGGAACATGCATACGGGAATATATTGTTTCGGCTTTACATGTACTTACCGTTTTTGTGTTTTTTAAGATTTACTATCTTGTCTCCCTATCATACTAATTAAAATAAAAAGGGTAATGCCTTCCATATTACGTTGGATTTTATACCCTTGGTGCTAGTCACCACTCAATTTCCTATTGAAGGAAGGACTCAGGGGTTATTATCCCTCCTTCAATATGAGTAAGGAAGGGTCTGATAGATTTTTGTCCCTTATCTCATATGGGTGAATGTGGGTCGTGATAATATATGATTTGTCAAGTCACCTAAAGTATTTTTTATTGTTTTCAATGCGTTTTTATTATTTTATTTTATAAAATGTGTTTTTATGTGAAAATGTTTTATTTTTTATTATTAATGAGTTTTGAAGAAGAATATAATCATTATTTAAGTTTTAATGTCTTTCATGAACTAACAGTTTCCTTTTTTTATATACCATACAGAAATTTTGTGATCCTCCCATGTTATTAAAATGTATTCCAATGTGCTTTGGGTAATAAAGACAAGTATGAAATCAAGGGTATAACTGTAATTATTTCTCATAACGAGAAATAATGTTTTATTTTAATGCATTTTATATAATGTAAAAAAGTATACTGATTATAAATCTAGACTTGTAAAGTTTAAGTTTAGTTTGTAAGATTTTCTATTAATTCTCTAAAACTATAAACTGAAAAGATCCTTTAATATTAATTCTAGCTAAAAACACTAGTATATGTATTGTTTAATGTTGGGTCCATATATTTTCTATAAATGGATGTTTTACACAAAATTCGAGAATATGATGTATTTTTAAGAGTTATGGATACCATCACGGGTATATAATTTTCACATTTGTTATATTTTCAATGTCATAGAATCCCCTTTTGAGGCTTTATGTTAAGAAATATCAAGGTCACTAATGGTGTATTTTTGAGGGATATATTTTTGAGGTAATTTTTTTGTATTAAATTTTTTGAAGTAAAATGAAAGGTTTGAGATAAAAGTTGAGGATATTTCATATTAAAGATATTATTTAGGGTGTTTATAACATTTATAGAACATATTGAGGATTATATTAATATATTTTTAGAAAGATGACAACTCTTAGAATGGGTGTGAAACTACTACATCTGGAAAGGTCGTAGGAATTAAACCCACAATCAAAGGGAGACAAGGGCGCATCACCCACCACTGCCCTATGTGATGTCCCGATTAGTATTAATTTTCATTTTTAGTAAAATGTGTTTTTTAGGTGAAGAAAAAATTGAGTTTAGGAAAATATGATTTATCAAATAGATAAGCAAGGGATTGGAAATTTTTTTGGTAGCTAAGTAATTTAGATTATTTTGGAAGTCATTCTTTATTTTGAGAATCCTATGAGATTAAGGTAAATATAAGATTATGATATTATATTTTTGGATTAATGTTTTAATTATATTTTCAAGTAATCTATGGTTTAATTATAGATAGATGGTGTTTCTTGTTTTTTATGGGAATGTTTAGCATATCATGATTATTAGTAGAGAAATTACATTTTACTATAAGAAATCAAGATTAATTGGTTTTATATAGAGATAATTTGTGAATTTTTTCTTAGATGAATATATGAGAAAATATTTTTGACTTTTAGGCTTCAATATTAGTCTAAAATATTTTTGAGTTTTTTTAAGGACAATTGTTTTGGGAATGATCTATGTTGATCATAGGGAATTACTTTTGACTCTCATATATTAATTAGTTTTTATTAATATAATGGTTTTTAATTTTTTAGGAATTAACCTATTTTATCATAAACATTGTGGGTTTTATTATGTTTTCAAGATATTATAAATATAAATTTAATATTTTATGGGTTATATGAGTCTTTATAATTTTATTCAAGTGTTTCATACTTGAAAAATAAATCATTAAAACACATCATTTGGAGAAATAAGATTTTGTGATGGAAATTAATTATACGATTAAAATATACATGTCATGTAGGTATATTATTTATGTTCTTATTATAGGTACTAATAGAATTCCTCACCTATTTGAAAATTATCTTAAAAACAAAAACAACATCTGTTTACCTTTCTTAGTAATAAATCAATAAAATTTTAACGCAATATAGATTTATGGTTTTGTGATTGATATCTTTATCATGAAAATGTTCTCTATCACTCTCCGTTCAAAGTTGATAGATAGTTTTCTCTTCAATTTCCATGTTTTCCTATATGTAACCCTAGTATGTGTTATCTCAGGTACCCTTTGTACTTCTCTTTCTTTATTTTATTGTGTATGTTTTGTTAATCCTTTTTCTGATGTGGGTCATCAGAAAAGGTTTTTTGAAAACTAAAACTCCTATTTTTTATTCCTTTTTTAAATGGCTGGGGAAAATGTTTTTAGCGTGGTGGAGAATGAAACATCCCAATTTTTTAAAAGAAAATTATATGCTTGATTTCATACAAGATAGTCAACATCGATCTTATAAAAATAATTAAATATTTTTATTAAAATGTTAGAAATAAATGCATGCTATTAGAATTGAGGGTATGAGTATTATTAAATGAATAATAAAAATACAGTTTTAACATTTTTAGATAATTTTTCTATTGTGACAAATTATTTAAAAATGAAAACATTTCCCTTTTAAAATAAAAGTAATTGTATTTATGAAAAAGTATTGAAATATGCATAATTAACAATAAATAAACAATTCTCTATTTTTTTGGTTACAATAATTAAATTTATACTATATTAATTTTAATGTTTTACATTTATTTAATATTTTTTAGATATTATATAAGAACAAATCCATTTTTCCTCATAAAAAGTTTATTTTCTTAAAAAGGCAGTTTCACCGCCGTTTGATGGAACACTCCTTGTAAATCAAGTTTTTTTCACTTTTATAAATTATATTTGAAAATAATATTTTTATTTAAAAAAAGAATATCAAAATTTCATTGACTTATTCTTTAATATTTTTCTAATAAGTTTCATGTTTTGATGAATAATGAAAAATAGTTTATTTTAACTGAATATTGTATTTTCTTCTAAATAATTTATACTGTGAAATAATATTTCTGATTTATTTTAATGTATAATTAGATCAACTAGATATTATTTAATTAAATATTTTTCATTGGAATAAATTTCAAATTAATTTGGATATAAAAATATTTCAATTGTTTGAATGCTTTCACTTTAAGAACCAGTTTTCTCATTCTATCAACATGATTAATTTTAAATTAATTTAACCTGCACATAAGTTTTTAATTCTGAGAAAATATATTCCAAATTTTGAATAATATGTAAAAATTAATAAATAGTCCCATTTTCTTGGACTTTATAAATAATAACATTAGTAATTTATATTAACGCGGTTATGAAAAAATTTGGCAACAAAGGGTAAATATAATAATATAAATATTATGAAATTACCCAAAAACGATTCTTAATTTCGTTGGGTGAGTGAATTTAGACAAAAATAATCCTTGGGTACAAATTATATTTTTTATGCCACTTTTTAGATAGCATAATATTTATAATATTTTATTTAAGGAAAAGTAAAAGGTGTCATACTCACGTTTAATTAAATATTAAAATTTTAATATGTGGTAATTCAAGAGATATCTTTATCTATAAATATTCTATTTAATTGTAAAATATTTATAATTATCATGGTAATTTATATTTTATTTTTAGAAAATAAATAATTACCTTAAAGGCCAACGTAATGATGATTCATTAATTGTTTAATTAATGTAAATACCATAAAAATGATATTAAAAGTATGAAAATAAATATTAAGATATAATTAATATCTTCAATTAATTTAAAAGAATAATTTTACATGTTTGTTTTGTGTTGTAAGAATTGGTTTAAAATAACTTTTTTAATTTTTTTAAATGACTTGTAATAAATAAGGTCAAATTTGAAATTAGTGATAATCTAAAATAAATTATTTTTAATTAAATTATATATAATTAATGAAAATATATAAGTATTACAATTTTTTTGATAAGGATTAAAATTTTATTAACTATCTATTTACGATTCTTTTGGAACCTTATGGTAACTATATTAACCTTATCTGAGTAAAAACACATGTTGTCACACTAAGAGATAAAGAGGTTAAATTAGTGTTGATGTTAAAATATAGAGACTAAAAAATAGTCAAAACTTATATAAATTTTACTATATGAATTTATTTCAACCCAAATCATCCTATATTTGAAATAAATCACTCTCTATCCATTTTTAATATAAAATTAATTTATATTAATTTAATATTTTGAGAAATTCCAAGAGTGCCTCTCCCGTCTCTTATAAAAGGGTACATTTTATTCTTCATTTATCATGATTCAAAATCTCTTTTTTCCCAGTATCAACCCAAATCCGACAATGTAATCATTGAACACATTATAGAGATCTTAGTGTATTCATAACTCCGTCCTTAGTGGTCTTAACGTGTTATAAAAAGAAGATTGTCTGAAGAAAAGGTGCCATTCTTAATTTAGTATTTTTGTTATATTTATTCTCTGGATTCCAAAAAATCCTATTACACCATGAAAAAATAAAAAATCTAGTATCATAAATATATTGAGATGTTATTATGTTACTATCTTTACCTAAATCTTTTTCCAATTCCTTCATATGATTATAAAATTAGGTGTTGATGTATACGATGATATTTTCACCCCACAGACCGATATAATTTGTTTTCCATGACTATCTCCCAATAATTGTTATAATAGTGGAATTATTGTTTATATATTATATTCATTGAATATTTAACGTTATTATATAATAAAATAACATTTTTTCTTACCTTTACATGCAAAGAGAAATGATAATTTCATTCTCGCGCATGTGTGAACTATCACCTCCACAAAGTGATGTGATTCATTTTTAGTCACCCCATCACATAGATGATAAATATACGTCTAATTAAATTATTAATATGTTATTAATGATATTATTATCATTATTTAAAGGTAAAAATATTCATACCCTCTATCTAAAATTAACATTGAAAAATCAAATGTTACTCATGCGTAAATACGAATTCTCGTCTCCATGATTGTAACATAGTTTACTTTTGACATCCACATTTAATTGATGTATTTAAAAGGGTAATTTATTTACAAAAAAAGAATATTATTTCGTGAATATTATTCTGTTGATGAAGGAAGAGTTACCACTTTGACTAAAGACAGCCAACCAATGTCATTTTGGACTCATGTTCTGAATATCATCAAAACAACCTATATAAACACAAATAAATAAGAATTTATTATAAAAGTGTACTAACAAACTTAAAATGAGTAATAAAACTGAAAATTTATCTAAATTAATAAAATAATTAACAAAATTTTGTTATTTAGGATGTTAAATTATAGATGTGATGAATCATACTTATGGTACAAGACTTCAAATCAATCGCATTTCATTGTGAAATATTTTTATGTTATACACCCATGTTCCGTTATGAGGTGTATATACATCAACCATTGACGAATCATATCATTAGTTTGTTTATTCTCATTTAATTCTTTGTTTTTATATGTTATCATTTCATTGGGATTATTATTTAATTATACAAAGTAGTATGTCACACTTTTAAGGGTTAATGATATAATCCAAATAATATTTTATCCATGTCAATATTCAATATATTGTTTTTAGATATATATTAATAAGGATATAAAATTATTATAATTGAAATTTTAAGTCTATTTTTATTTTTATACCTCATTTTTTGAAAGGAATATTTTTTACCTGTTTTTTATGGAATGTTTTTACAATCCATAAAAATAATGTTTTATTCTTAATAAACACAGTAATAACAAATTTTTTGATTCTATAACTATTATTTAATTTTCAGATTTATTTTCTAGTGTACATATTTTCTTAAATGGAAAAACAACTTACCTTATTTTTTTGTTTTATGGTATTGACAATATTTTTTAAAATAAAAGTTTGTTTTTATCCAAAATTGTTTTTCATATAGGATTAAGAGAGTTCTTCAAAGGGTTTTATGAAAAAAGTGTTTTATTAATGATATGGTATATGTGAATTATTTGAAACATATGAGCCCATTACAACTTAAAATGGGGTGGCATGGATAGTGAAAATTAATCCCATTACAACATAATATGGGGTGGCACAAATAGGATAGGGTAATCCCATAATAGATTAATTAGATGTATACAATATATTTATTATAATTGAGTGGGTTTTGAAATGGGGTTATAAGTGTTTTTAGTATTTTATCCTCAAACTCACCTAAATAAGTTTAAATTATTTTCTATGTGTATTGATGCTTTCATTTTAGAAAAAAAGTGTCTTATTTTTTATGTGAAAATGATTAATTTCATATTCTCAAAGAACACTAAAGATAATAGTAAATGTTATATGAGTTTTCATGTTTTTCTTAAACTATGGGTTCTTTTCATTTTATAACACTAAATGGGATTATGTGCTCATCCAATGTTTTTAAAATTTATTTCAATGTGTTTAATGGGGAATATATACTTGGATTATATTATGGGGATAATTTTGAATATCATCATAATGAGAAGTCATGTATTTTTTTAAAGAGCTTTATATTGTGTAAAAAATGGATACTGAGTATTAGTGTACAATTGTAATGTATTTGGTTAAATTTCTATGGTTTTTTATAATTATCTAAAACTATAAACTAATAATATCATTAAATGGGAATTTACGTTCAATAACAATATGATAAATAATATTTAACATTGGGTCCTTATAGTTGGTATTAAAGGATGGTTTAAACAACACATGAGATTAGGATGTCTTCTAATGAGTTAAGGATATCAACATTAGTTTATATTTTTCTGGCTGATCTTAGGTTTAGGGTCTAAGAAAATAATTTTGAGGTTTTATGTTATGAAATATTAATGTGAAAAAATTATTTTTGGAAGTATTTATTTTTTATGTAATTTTTTTATTATATTTTGTTTTGGAAAATGTGAGGTATGAGAAAAATTTTGAGGTTAGAAAATATTAAGGTTATTTTTGAGTGTTTTTATCACATTTATATAATTTTATTAAGGATTTTGTTAATATTATTTTACAAAAAATAAAAACCATATTATGGGTGATAACCCGCTACAATCAGTAAGGTTGCGATAATGCAATCCACAATCGAAAGGTGACATGGGGGCATTGGCTACCACTTATCTACATGCAGTCCCAATTAGTATTAATTTTTATTTTTTATTAAAATTATTTTATAGACGAAGAATAAATTTATTTTGTGAATATATGATTTATCAAATAGATTACCATGGTATTGTTAGATGGTTTAGTCATTATGTGATTAATGTTATTTCGGAAGATTCTTTCTATATTGAGAATCCTATAATATTTAGATAAATATAATAATATGATATTTTATTTGAGGGGTAAAAGATTAGTTATATTTTGGATCAATCTATGATTTAGTTTTTGAATTACATAGAATTAGGTTATTTTGGGAAATGGTTAGTTTATCATTAATATTCCTAGGGGAATTACTTTTGGGTAAGATACCTAAAGAGTAATTTGTATTATTTGGATAAAATTAAAAAATATTATATTGGAATACAATGTGAAAAAATATATTTTATTTTTAGGTTTCAATATTAGACTAGAATATATTTTTGATATATTATAGATAGTTGTTTGTGGAATGATCTATGTTATACTTACGGTATTACTGTTGAATCTTAGAGATTAAAATAGTTTGTAGTCATAGAATAGTTTTTTATTTTTTGGTAATTAACCTAGTTTTTCCTATACATGTTGCTTTTTCTTAAAATTTCAAGATATGATAAATATAATGTTGATATTTTAGTGATTATGATAGATTCTAGAGATTATTATAGTGTTTAAAGCGTAAAAAATCATCTTAAATACTCATTATTTAGAGAAAAAAGATGAGTTTTTGTGGGAAATTGATTAATCTATGAAACGCTACATGTTAATTAAGTATATTTATTTCTTTTCTTTGTCTAGCTAGTAATAAAATTCCTCAAATCTATAAAAAAAACTTAATCCAAAATTTTTTTCCATTTATTTTTCTAACTAAGAAATCAAAAAACATCGATCCCATCACAAAGTCATGGATTTGTGATTGTTAAATTTTTCTTGAACATGTTCTCTATCACTCTACTTAAAACCATGATAGGTATTTTTCTCTACCATGTCGATGTTTTTCTATATAGATCTCTACTTTGTGTTATCTTAGAAGTCCTTTTCACTTAAATTTATTTATTTTAATATGGATGTCTTATTTATCTTTTTTCTGATGCAAGATTTCAAAAAAGGTATTATGAAAAGTCAAACACATATTTTTTTATCAAGGCTAAAATTATTTGTGACTAAATTTATTAATGTGGGGGAGATTTTGTCATCTTGAGTTTTTAAAAGGAAACACTATGTTCGATAAAGTACATGATATGCCATATCAAGCATTAAAAAAATTAAATATTTTTATTTAAATGTTACCCTTATAACCTTGATGTATGAAAGGTTGGTATGAAAATGATAGAATGAATTATAAAAATATGTTTTAATAATTTATATATAATTAATTATGTGGTGACCAATTAATTATAAATGAAAAAAA
The DNA here is from genome assembly GCA_963277665.1 of Viscum album. Classification (NCBI taxonomy): domain Eukaryota; kingdom Viridiplantae; phylum Streptophyta; class Magnoliopsida; order Santalales; family Viscaceae; genus Viscum; species Viscum album. Next base: position 289,611,085 of record OY728139.1, read on the forward strand.
CCCTTTTCAAAATAAAATGAAATGTTTTTCTGTAAAAATATTTAAATATGAAAAACTACAAATAATTAAATAAATGCCACTTTTTATGGGGTATATTAAAGAAAGTTATAATATATTAATCCTAATTTTTAAAATTAATATATTTTTTTTCTAGAAATGATATAAGAACAAATCCAATTTTACTCAAAAAAGATGTATTTTTCGAAAAACAGAATTTTTCATCTTCTGATGGAAAAAATGTTTCAAATAATATTTTTTTATCAATTTTTTAAGTAATAATTTTTTAAAAAATCCATCTTTTAAACGAATTACCAATATTTACTTTAGTTTATTTTTGGTATTTTTATGATAAGTTTCTTGTTATGATGAATATTTAAAAAATATTGATCTTAATTAAGAACATATTTTTCAAATAAAACTTTTATAATGTAAAATTATATTTTTTATTGAATTAAAACTACAATTAAAACAATTTTATATGATTAATATAATTTTGGTCATTGGAATCAACTGCATATTGAATTTATAGATAAAAATATTTCATTCATTTGAACATATTTACATTAAAAGTCCCAAATTTAGTAAATACGCAATTTTTGGACCCTATGAATAGTTACTTTATTAATTTTTATTAACACTGTTAAACGGTAAGTTGAGAATTTAATGGTAAAAATAATAATATAAATATTATAAAATTAATCATAATCTTTTAAAAATTTAATTTTATGAGTTATTTTGACCAAAATCATCCTTGGGATGAAATTATAACCATTAGAAGTCACATTTATGAGATTAGGAAATTTATAATATTTTATTTAACAAAAATTCAAAGATGACGTACACATGTTTTTAATAACTTTTAAATTTTTAATATGTGTTAATTCAGAATATATGTTCATCTAAAAATATTTATTTGAAAGTTAAAATGTTTATATTTATCATTTTATTTTATTTATTTTTTGTTACTAAATAATTACCATTAATGCTTACACAATGATGAGGCAATAAAGTTTTAATTAATAGGAATATCGAAAAAATGATATTGAAAATATGATAATATATATAATTTAAATAATAAATGTAATACATGAAATAATATTTAAACTTAATATTTAATTTTTCTATAAAAATTTGTTCGAATTTATCTTCTTGTTATGATATTATTTAAAAATACAAGTAATAATTAGGTATAAAATTTTACATTAATGATATATTAAAACAAATAATATTTTATTAAATGATAGAAAAATCAGAAAAAATATAAAATTTAGAAAACATATTGGTATAAGTATTAATGTTTCATCAATAATACATTTATATATCGTTTTGTATTTTCTAGTAATTATATTAACCTTCATTGGGTAAAGACGCATGTTGTCAGTGTATGAGTTAATGAGGATAAACGTGTGTTAATGGTAAAAGATTAGGATTAAAAAATATTCAAAGCCTATATAAATTTTTTTATGAATTGTTTTCAACCCATAATCATTATATATTTGAAATAAATTAGTCTATATCCATTTTTATTATAAAATTAATTTATATTAATTTAATATTTTTAGAAATTCCAAGAGTGCCCCTACCCTCTCTTATAAAAGATAACATCTTATTCTCTATTAACCACACTTCAAAACCTATTTGTTTTGAACACGGTCACCCAAATCCCTCCCTATAATCATTATTTAAAATATAGAGCTCTTATTTTTTAAATAAAACCATTCTTAGTTACGAGAAGGTCTTTAGAAAATGGGATTGTCTGAAGAAAATGTATCATTTTTAATAATGTACTTTTGTTATATTTAATATTTGTGTTCCATAAAATCATCTTCAAATATGATTTAAAAATAATTACACTATCATAAATATAATTATATGTTATTATATTTATATCATCACATAAATCCATCTCCACTTTCATCAAATGAGAAAAACCTTAATCGTTTGTGTGATTGATAGACTACCCCCTCGCAAACAAATATAATTGTTTTCCATCAAATTCTCTCAATACTTAATATATTGATAAAATTTATTTTTATATATTATATTAAATAAATATTTATCGTTATGAAATAATAATATAACCTTTTCATTCTCACCATTCCTTGAATAGAAAAATGGAAATATTGTTCATGCGTACGTGTGAACTATCATCTTCATGAAGTGATGAGATTCATTTTTTATCACCACTTCACATGGATGATATATATCATTATATTAAAATTATTAAAAATATATTTACTATATTATTATCATTCTGTGAGGATAAAATGACTCTTACCCTCTTTCCATAACAATCATTGAAAAATTAAAATGTTACTCTAGAGTATGTATGACTTACCATCACCAAGACTACAATGTAGTTGGTTTTTTAAATCCATACCTAATGAATGTATTTAGAAGTATAGTTTTTATAAAATTTATTATTATTCCATAAATATTAATCTTTTAATGATATAATAATGACCACTTTGACTATAGATATCTCACCATTGTCATTTTGGACACAAGTATCAAATATCACTAAAACTTATGACATGAACTTAATAAATTAAGTAATCATTATAAAATTATTAAAAGATATATATATATAAGTAATAATAAACTAGAAAAAAGATCTCATGAATGTAAATAATTACCATAATATTATTATTTATGAATTTAACGTTCATAGGTGATAAATTTTACTCAATGTGATGGGTGTTATCCCAATATCATTTCATTGAGGCATATTTTATTATTTTACACCAAATTGTTTTTATGTGGTCTATACACAGATTTTATTCACTTATAATATCATTTATTTATTTATTATCATGTCATTTAATGTTTTTAAATTGTTATTATTTCATGTGTATTATGATTTAATTATTCAATGTGGTGTTGGAAACTTTCAATGCTTAAAATTTTAAATTTTTAATATTTTTATAAATATTAATATTCTTGATATTTATTTTACTTATTCGTTTATATGGATATAAATTTAGTATAAGGTAAATTTTATGACTATTTTTATTTTGATTGAATGTTTTTCAAAATTAATCTCTTGACATGTTTTATATGGAATGTTTTGATCAATTACAAAAGGAATGTTATATTATTTACATACATGATGACAACTAATTTTCAACCATCGTGACAATTATATAATTTCTAGCTTTAATTTAAATGAAACATATTGTCATAGATGAAAAAAACCACTTCACTTATTTTTTGATTCTTTATTGAAAATCGTTTTTTAAAAAAAATTTATTTTTATATAAAAGATTTTCCATATAGGATTAAAAGTATTATTCAATGAGATTTATGATGAAGGTGTTTTTTAATGATATAGTAGATGAGAATTATATAAAATGGGTGAGGCTATTGTAGCTTAACACGGGGTTTCCCAGATAACATCAGGTGTGCTCATTACAATATAGCATGGGGTGGCCCAGATATCATTGGGTAAGCCCGTAATAGATTATTTGGATTCTAGTAAAATGGTTATTCACATTTAAAGGGTTTGAAAATTATTTTGAGAGGATTTTATGTATTGGATTCTCTAGTTCTCCTAAATTTGTTTTAATTATTTTATATGGTTTTTAATGAATAACTTTGAGAAAAATATGTTTTTATGTGAATATATTTTATGTAAAATTCTCAATGGACATTGAAGATAATGGTATATGTTATATCAGTTTTTAATTTTTACTGAAATAATAGTTTCATTTATTTTTATATCCCTTAATGAGCATTTCTTCTCATCCATTGTTTCTAAAATGCATTTCACAGTGTTTAAAGGGGAATAGAGACAAGGATGAAACAAAGTGGATAATTGTAAGTATTTTTTCATAAAGATAAATAACCTTATATTTTAAATATTTTTTAATTGTGGATAAAATATATACTGAGTATAAGTTTCCAATTTCAATGAATGGGTTTAATTTCTGAGAGTTTATCATAATTCTTTAAAACACTAAACTGAAAAGAACATTGTGAAATCTAGTTAAAAAAGTAAGATATGTAATTTTTAATGTGGGTTACTTATACCAAATATCATATATAATAAATAAAATAAATTAAAATAAAGTAAATGGGATCTTACTGTACCATTTTGTATTTTTCTAACCAATGACACACTGATATAATTCCCTGAGTCAATCGGTTAGAGGGCCTCAAGTGTGCCTCCCATATACTAAAGGCTACTAATTATATGGGAGGGTCTAATGATGGTATGGTGGGGACAGTACATCCTCATTATTAGAGAATGAATGAGTTATATATTATATATCTAAAAATGGATTCTATATGAATAAATTACAATTTTTAGTGTAAGAAAATAGATATAACTGAATAAAAACCTCAATAATTTTCAAATACATAACCATGCATGCATGTCATTATGAAACCATATGTAAACATAGATTACGAAATATTTATAGTTCATGAATAAAAATATATTCTAAAATACTTAGGGTAAATATCCATGAGAATTCTTAGCTTCAGCTTTGTCCTATTCTCATAACCCCCACATCTATGGATAATGAAATTCTTGCCAACTTAGGAATCTGATCCTGTAATAATGAGGTGTATCTGGGTACCCTAATACAATAGAATCCCAATTGGTGTTATATATAATCAGCATTCTACAACCAAATATGTATAATCCATCATATTGTATCTAAATATAAAATATAGTAGTTTGGATGTATGATTGGTACAATAGAAAATAATTAAATTTAAACAAGATGGGATCCAATTCCTCAAGGACACCTGGCAGACCATACCTACAACTTTATATACCGAAATACATATAAAGAATCCCACTTTTATATAAAGTAATATATGTAAATAGACATATAAAAAGATATATATGATCTAAGTTAAAGTCAAGGTATATTCACAAATAATAAAGCTTCAGTGATAGTATTTTCATAAGACCCATGGCCATAAGGAAAAGTATCCATAACAGAGAGTATATAAAACAACAAATCTAATTTCGGCTAGTCTTATAAATTTTAACTAAGACCAATAATTGGTTAAGGACCTGAGGTACATTTCCAATTTTTCCTAGTTTAATAACTATCATAAAATATACCACTATTCATATGTAATTATAAACATTAATTATATAAATAATTTGTCCCATGAGCCCATCCAACGTGTCCAATATTTGAGGTCCAAGGAATCTCCCAATGAGTCACATAATGCCATTAATATATGATAATTCCTTATAATTCAATAAATGTAAATCCTACATACCACTCATAACATAAAAATGTCCTATGAGCACATCCATGAAATTCCATAATGGGAAACCAATTATCGTTGAGGGTGTAAGATAATGTGACTAACCGATGAGATCATCCATGGAATTTAGTAAAAATGGATCCCAATTATCACTCATGGTAAACATAATCTCAAATAGCATATGATACAATTTAAGGGGTTCTATAAAGTGTAACCCAATTATTTCTCATGGAGTAAATAATTCATGAAACCTATGAGACAATCCATGGTGTTCCGAAATGAGGAACCCAAGAATCACTCAAGAGCTATAATTAATTTAATAAATTAGTTTGATGTAATAAGGACATATATGTTTGTAAATAGTCTGATAAATTTTTTTGTGAGTAATTAAGATTCCATTCATATAATTATTCCTTATAATAATTCTTGTATACATAAAGAGGTCCTTATTGCATTGTGATTTCAAAAATTCCATTTTGATGCCAATATTTATTTAGGAAGACATCAGACCTCAAAGGTTATCTTTTATAAAATAGGGCATGTATATCCTTAAAATTTATTTAATTCAATTGAAAATATATTATAATAAAAAAAATAATGAAAATTCAATAATAAAGTTAATATAGGGAGATCAATATAAATTACACATTTGATACATCATCGAAAGAGGTTATTTAACTTCCTAAGAGATGCATAGTTCATGGAACATAAGTAATGCACCCAGAGGTGTTTTTTAGGTAAAGGTGAAAATAAAAACACTATGAAAATTATTAAATAGTGTTTATTAAATTTAATGATTTATATTTTACCTACTATACTTTATAATATTATTTAAATAGATGGATAATTAGGTGTGCGACACAATAGAGTAATATATGAATGATATAGACATTAGGTAAAATCTATATAACACATACCATATTTATAGGATGGTCTAATCCCCAATATTGATCTTTGTTTTTTGATAGTATGATAGAAACATAAGAAATGGGAAAAAATTGAAAATATGGAAAATTACCTCAAATAATGATTTGGACAATGACAGAAATATAAATTAAAAAAAGGATGCAAGTGGAGTCGTGAACATACTGAGAGGATTCTAGTAAAACATATGGAACTCAATTTTGAACATGGATAGAAGATATCTGTCCATTAATAGTTAGATTCTAATGGATAATTCCCACAACAGGGGGATGTTTTATAGGGGAAGAAATAAAGGTGGGTGGAAACATAAAAATGGGGGAAAACTATATTTTTCAACACTTTAAAAGAGAAGCAAGGTTTGGCCATATGATTAAGAAATATGTATGGAAAATAACTAGTTAGAATATTTTATGATAAACACCTTAAATTGCCCATGAAAACCATTTTACAACTGATGTTCAACCTATGCACAAAAAATACTAAAAGTAGACCCCCATGCATTGATAAAGAGAATAGTTTTAAAAACCGTGCACCAATTGTATGGTTCACCATAGATGTATTCCCAAATATGAATAGATTCCTAGGCACCTCAAATAGTTTATAAATACTATGACCCCAATGAAATGGTGTCACATGATTCACCTACATGGTTAAACTAATCGTGTCCTAACCATGTTCCTTGAACTATTTCCTTCAGAAACTATGTTTTTGGTTCCCAATGCTTTTGAAACTCATCTGAAATCCTATGACACCATCCAAGACATATAATGAAAAAACACTTCAATGAGTTCAAAGGAAAAAATATAAAAAATATAAGATTATTATATGATTTGGCCCATCCAAAAAAATGTTTGGTTCAAATTCTACTAAGCTTTTAATCATATCTAAAAACCTGAAACTTTATAAAATTATTTTTTGGGGTCCCAAATTTATTTTTTAATATATGTTACATGTTGTGAAATTTTTACCACTGGTTATAGTTTTCTATTTATTTAATTACCCAATAATGTAATATAATTTATTTCAATGTATTTTATGTGTATTATTAGAATAATCAGGTTTTTTTATTCATGTGGATTTTGATTCATTAATTCAAAAGTAGTGATGATTTTCGACCACTGAATATTAGTTTATTGAGTTATGATAAATTTTTGAAACGTTTTCATATATGATGGGTAAATTCTTCAAATTTAATGTGTTATGATGTATCACTCAATTTTTTTATAAATATATATATATCTCCCACATACATTGAGTAATATTTCTCACTTATTGAGATAGGTTGATACAATTCACTTCATTTATACAGATGAGTTATGATCTTTTAAATCCAATATTTTCATTATTTTATACACATTTCTCAATATAGTTCTTACATAAAGGTTTAAATAGATCATATGTTTATGATAATTTTGTCCCCTCTATTGGCATAGGGAGATTAATACAATTCCAATAAAGATGAATGTTATCATGTTTAATATATATTCATTCGATTAACCATCTTCATTATCTAGATGTTTTATGAGCATGTTATCCCTTTTATTTTCATAAGTAAAGGTAGTGACATTTTATATTTCTCATTACTTCGATAACCACATTTTAAGGTAATTTGATCATTTTTGAGAGGAAAGAGATATCATGATGATTATTAGGGTGAATTCATAATACATAAATACGTTACAAGAATATATCAACATTAAATGGACCCACAGTTCACATATATGTCTCCAATGATAAAAATGATTGGGGGTATGATGTACAACTTCTCAATTCCGAATTATCTATTAGTTTCTATCTCAAAAAATTTAATGGGTCTTAGTAGTATACCGTGAAAAAAATGTTATTGATATATTAAATTTCTCATTCCAATGTTATCAGATCAACATTATTGATATGCATATTTTTATTTATTATCATGGAAATAAGAAGACAACAGTTTCAACTTAATTATAGATAATTTTTGTTTATATATTCCATCCATAATATTTATGCCTTTTTATAACATGATTTATAAAATTATACATTTTCCTTATTGAGATGTTGAGTTATCTACTTGTTATTTTTCCACTTCATTGGGTTATGTAGAAAAGTAGAACATGTGACATCAATAATATTCTAACAAGTTTAAATTAATTAGTGTTAGAAATTATGAGCTTCCATGTATTAATTATGTTTTAATATAATGGGAGAATTTTGATTTTGAAACAACATAAAAGTGATTTATTATTTTATTTTTTCCTAATTATCAAAATACATATACATAAAAAGATCCTTAAAATTTAATAGATTCAATTATTTTTCTTGATTTTGAAATTATGGATCGTTTTATCCTTGTTTCTGTAGCTGGTATCAAAGAAAGTATGTAATATTTGTTTCTATGAGAAGTGAGAGTGTGGGTCATGGGATTGATAGTTGGTATCAAATAAAAGGCTTGAATAATCTTTTATATTACAATGTTTAATGAAGATAAATTAAGGGATTATTTACTAATGATGATCAAAATTTCAAATGTATAGATGAAAATATGACAAAGAATATTATTTAATGTGAATATAATAATGGAAATTGAATTTGGGTAATAAGCTAAGAGAGCTTGAGTGAAAACCCTAGGAATAAGAATATGTGTTAGAGAACATCCTGATGTTTCCTTAATGAAGAGAATAAGTTTTTTTTTCTTGAAATTAATACATATCTAGATACTATAAATTTGATGCGGCTATAGAATAGCTGCATTTATGGGTAATCACCTCAAAAAATGTCTTGTTAAAAATGACTCATTCATCATTCTAAGGCTCAATTAGTTGGCCTATGACATCACACATGGTGGAACACACTTGGGGTATATTCCTATGTTAATAAAAATATCTTTATTAAACATTATGATTAAGTTAATTATTATTTTGACCAATGAGGATAGATATCCTAAATGAAAAATTACTATGGATGACCAATTATAAAATGAAAAGAGTCATAATTTGATATGAATGTATCATATGTTAAAAAATGTTTTGACAAGAGAAGAAAAATATTTATTCAACTTATCATATTCATTTTTTGATATATCTTATTGAATTTGAGTTATGTATTTGGTTCAAAAAGGATAAAAAAATGAACGCGAGAACAATAAATTCTTAGAAAATATTACATCTTATAACTAAAGAAGAGAGAATTCATAAAAGGTTTTGAATATTATTATTTTTCTTCTATAATGGATCATTTTAGTGTTTTATACTTACCTTTGGATGTTTTATTTATTAATTAATAAATTTTATACTCATAGATATTCTCATTACTAAGTTCTATTTATAAACATTATTAATTTGTATTCTAAAAGTTACGATGATTATGTAAAACATCAAAATATTTTTTTCATTTTTGTTATTTTAATTCCATATATATATATATATATTTATTTAATAGTACTAATAAACTAGAAATGTAATTTTAGGAAAAAAAATTAAATTTGGGATAAATATTGTAGAACATGTGGTTTATGTATGGATAACTCTTAAGATTAATATAAACATGATAATGCGAAAAGAAAGGGTATATTTTATTTGAATATGTATGATATATAGTTTTTTAAAATGAAAATTATTAATTTAATTATGATATTTACTGAATAGTTCATCTCATTTTATGTATTTTGATATAAATCTAATCATTTGTGAACATGTGGATAATATAATTTGAGGGTTAATAATGATGTTAACAATTGAGGGAATATATAATCTGGTTGTATCTTAATTATATACAGATTGAAATAATTTATTGGAATTGAATGTTATATAGAGTAACTTATTATGGTATATAAAAACATTGAATATGATATATGGATGAATAATTTAATTTGAGGAATGTATATATAGATTTTGAGATCTTGGATTTCAATTATTATTTTGATTAGAATATTACTAGAATATTCATGGTAATTTGGGATTTATATTTGACGTTAAAGTTTATAATTATTTGATATCCAAGATCACGGTATCCTATTTTGAGAAAATATTGATATATGATAAACAAATGGTGATGTAAGTTAAACCTAATCTAATACACGATGTGTTATAATAACTATATACGAAATGGATAGTGTTGTAAAGTGAGACCTCTTGAGGTTGAATTTTATTATGGTTATTTAGGTTAATTACATTATAATGATCATCACACGTATTTTTTCGTAATGAATAAATTTTATTAGAGGATAGATAACAATAGATGTCATGGAAAATGTATAAACTGTTCCAATGAACAACATAATTGGATATTAGATTATGTTAGAAATTTATTTATTATGCCAAAACAATGGTTACAAAATATTATTAACAATGTAAATGTTTTCTATTTCCCAAACTCTCCAAGGAATAGAAATATAGATTCTCATGAAATTTCAAGTGATGAAGATGATGAAGGAATGAATATTCAATATCTTATATATCAAAAATGTATGAGTAAGAATGAATAAAATGTCCACAAAGGGGTTATAAATATTATACATGTAGAGATGATGGTCATCAGACACACATGAATATTGGAATGTGATTTAGTACAAAAGTTTTTATAATTAAATGTATGAGTCATGAAATATGTGACTCAATGTCCAAATCCAATGCCTATCATGTGAGAGAGTCACTAGTAACCATGAGAAAAAACATAATACTATGAAACTACTTCTAATAAATCAAATAGCGTTTTTTCAATATAGAAATTATATTATCATATTTTATGTATGTTTTCACCATCTACGGTATATTGAGTTATAAAAAAACTCATAGTTTTATGATTATCATATAAATCATTTTTAGGGTTTTTGGAAGCTATTACATATATATATAGATCAAATTCCATAGTAAAATCCTATGTGAAATTAAGAATGGGTCATCTCTATTAATAAAGAACTAATAATAATTTTTTATATAGATAAATCTCATTCCGCATCCTATATAAACACATGATCATCTAGGAGTGTATGTTTAATTAGGAGTTCTATATAGAAATCATAGTGGTCATATGAGTAAATATTTAGGGGTAAAATATACATTACAAGAACAAATTTAACACCCCTATATACTTATATATTATTTAATTTGAATCAGTACTTTTTTTATATATCTCTTCATAGAAAATATATATCATAATTAAAACACTATTATATTTAGATTAAATATAATTGTTTTAGTTTAACCATTAAAACGTAGTCAATAAATTAATGTAAAATAATGGGAGTATCTTTTTTTACAAATGATATATAAAAAACAAATATTTATATTAATTTAATTTAAATTCAATTACTGTACAAAAAATGTTTAAAAAATTATTATATGTTTGTAAAAGAAATTATCTAAAAAAATTTAAGCAATATTCATTTGTATTTATCAACCAATGTGTCTAATAATGAATTTTGTCTTTATTAAAATTTTTACAACAACAATTTAGTTGGTAAATGAAATAAATTAAGAAAAATTACAATTAAAATCTCCAAATGTCCATATCTAATTAAAATGTTTTTTAAGTTAAATTTGATTATTCTATTCAAATGTTGATGTTATATTTTTTAAAAATTAAATTTAATAAAAAATTTCTTCATTTTTGAATTCCTCATATCAAAATTGAATTCGTTTGTATTTTATTTATTTATTTTAAAATAACATTTTTTGTCAATAAATAAAAAGCTGGTATTTTTTATGATATATCCACTATATAATAATGACCTGAATATGTAAACATCCTTTTATGTAATAAAATATGATTTTTTGAAAAACATTATTAATTTTACAATATTATTTAAACTTAGAAAACATATGGAAAATATTTTTATTAGTTATTAAAATTTTACATTAATATATGATTCTATTTTCAATCATTTCTTTTCAATAAAGTTATTTCAAGGGAGATTTGGTTGTGAATTTCTTTGAAATACCTATACCCTTTTAGTATCACAAATCATCTTATGTCCTTACTATTATTATCCCAAAATAATTTACATAGATTATAAATTTAATGCAAGTAATATTATTTCCATAAATACAATTTATCCATGATTGACCATATTTATGATAAAATTAATTTTTCACCAATTTTGAAAATTTATTTGATAAAAATATTTTCAAATTCTAAATTAGAAGTATAATTTTTGGAAAAAATTATAATCTTAATATTTGTTTTTTATAATAAATGCATAAATTTTTAAAATTAATTACAATAGAAAAATTATTTCATAGCAGAAGGAAATATGTCAATACAAAACACTATAAAAAACTCAATTTTTTTAGAATTATAGTTTTAGGTGACTTTGATCTACACTCATTGTGATCTCATTTATTTTCCATTTTTTGAAAATTGACAGTTGAATTGAAACATTAAAAATTCATGTCAGACCAACCAAGAATTTTTTTCCCTCAAAGACTCCAATTATTCTCTTCCTAGAACCCTTAAAAACAATCATCATTATTTTATATCATAATGACATTATTGTTAACGAGACAATCAATGAAAAATCATGTCCACTACTAGAGCATTATCAATTACATAGATTTTATCATATGTTAACTTATAAAAATCATAATATATCCATAGTACTATAACTATAATATTTTCATTTATATATTAAAATTGAACTATATTAAGGGTATTGTGATTATATATTGTGATTAATAAATGAAAAATTACAACACACATGTTCTATACACTACCTCCCTCATGATGTGATGTGATTATTTTTTCCTTCCATGCATTATAAATATTGTTATATGGTATTTATTAATGTATAATAATGTTTTTTATTATGTCATTTTTTTATTTTATAAAACATTGAACTTATTAAATATATCATTGAAAACTATTTTCAATTCATATGTTTAAAATGAGAGAATTGAGAGGAAAAAGGCCACTTTTTTATAAGAAGTAAAATAATATAAATTAAATTTTCCTTACACTTATTTATAATTTAAATATATCACACTAATTAAAACTAAATAATATCATGAATATTGTATAATAATTATATTACAACTAAATCATCTCATAATTTTCCTTCAATAATGGTCGATTCATGTTTGGGTTAGTGTAACCAACTACTTGAATAGTGTCATACATTATTTTTATTGACCAATATGAGAAATTATTTTCTAGTATAATATTATATAGATTATTAAAGAATGGTTTTTTTGTTTATTTTTATATATCAATATTTAAATCTCCTATTAAGAAAAAACCCTTAGATTTTTAACAATCACCAAAAGAATATTTTTATCAATATAATCATAATGAAATAAATATAAAAACTCATCAAAAAGTTTTTAAACATCTAAAATATCTATAAAAAATTATTATATTTTTCCCAAATGACGTGTTACTGATTTAAGTTTTATGAATAACAAATTTTAATAATGCTACTATGAAACAAGGACAAATGATCAAAATTACAATGCACCAGATTTAGAAAATAACAAAATTTCATAACGAGAATGAATATTTATAAATATAATAAATGAAAAATAATATCATTAAGTTTATGAATAAATTTATTGATATATATATGTTTAATATATATTAGGAAAAAATTGAAATCATTAATTTGAGAACAAGAGGTAGAAGTTTGGTCTCAAATTCCGCAATCAGAGAAAAGTATGGTAATACAAACCAAATTGCGTTACTGTGGTGAATATAAAACATATTTGTTATATATATAATGAAATATATTTTAATAATTGTTTATTATGTTCAATTACAATCCTTATATTTGAATGGGGTTTGATTAAAATGCTAGTCAAGTGATAATGATTTTGTTGGTCACAATTCGGATTCTTTGAGATCTATTACATATTATATACCATGTTTCTTGTTTTAAGTTGTTATATTGATTTATTTCCCCATTAATTTTATTTAATTTACTTAATAGTATTTCATGGGATTGAATATACCAATATTTTTTCTTTATTTAAGTGGATATTGATTTAGTTTTCTCCCTAGTATTGAAGATTTTTGTAACATAAATATCATTTATTGATATATGATAATTCATTGATATTAATTCATATATATTGGATACAATAATCTATTTTAATTTATTATGTTGTATTCAATAATTCTATATATGGATATACGTTCCTACAAAATATTCACTTTGAAAAATATTTCTCTAATTTATATATCAGTCGAAACCAACCACTTTATTTTTCTGGATGGGTTGTGGTCATATGATTCTAGTATTTCCTAGTTTATAAACTCGTTGATATTTTTTGAAAGTAATATTATACAAAACACAGAATGGATTATGTTCACCTATAGAGTCTGCAATATTTTTTAGTGGTAAGATTATTTGGCATTCAAATTTGGATGATTATTGGATAGATGAATATTTAATATTTTACAATCCACCTTCTACCTTCATATGTATTATGATCATGTTATATCTTTTATTTTCTTGAGGGAAAGTATTTGAATTCAATTATATATAATTATTTTCATGTTTATTACATATTTATTTACCATACACCTTCATTATATAGATGTTTTATCATCAAGTTATCTCATCTATTAACATAAGGGAATGTAATTACCTTCTATTTTTACACTATATTAATAACCATTTATTTTGTAAGAGTTTTTATAAGGAACTTTTTGAAGGATCTTAATGAATCTTCTAGTGAACATGATGGACTTAAATATATAATGGGAGAGTATTAGTATAATATCTCCCATTACTATATTATTTTTACCACGAGACAAAATATATTTGGGTATTTTTAATATGCCTACACAATTAAGCATGTTTTCTTTAGAAATTTCAAGTAGTTTTTTGTTAATAGAAGTCTTTGACAACATCTACTTTGATACTTAACATTATATTTTCCATTAGTATGAGATCAATATTATTGATAGCCTTATTTTTATTTTTATTCATGAATATGACTATATATTATTTTAATGTTGATTATATATTTGTGTTTTTATATATACTTTCCATAATATTTACTCCATCATTATTCAATGATTTCTTAAGTAATATAATTCTCTTACTATGTGTATGAGATAACCCATTTTTATGTTTCTATATGCCCATGGAATGGACAGAATTATTACATGTGAAATCTTTTCAAGGATAACGTGTGTGAATTTTTTTTTAGGAAATATTTATGACTTTCCTTGAAATAAATAGTTTAATTTAAAATAGAAAAAAATTGGTTCAAATTACATGATATTTATTTGTACATTTTTTCTCAATTATTTAAATCTATAAATCTAAAATAACAATTCATATATTAAAGATTAAATAATTATTGTTGATTCTATAATTATGGATGTTTATATCCATGAATTTACAAGTTGTTTCAAAGATTGTATGTAAAGTATGTGTCAATGATTAACAAATCCTGGAGTACGGGTTCAGTGAATCACAACATGATCATAAGATAAATATCATACCATTCAAAGAGATTGCAATAGAACTAAAGTGAGAATCAATGAACAAGGAA
This sequence comes from Viscum album, assembly GCA_963277665.1. NCBI lineage: Eukaryota > Viridiplantae > Streptophyta > Magnoliopsida > Santalales > Viscaceae > Viscum > Viscum album. The sequence goes on from OY728139.1 coordinate 289,626,714, forward strand.
TATTAACATAATTCCATATAGTATATTCTATAACAAAACATTCAATCATTTTAGATAAAACATGAATCATAAGAGCCTATAATAATAATGAATAATCATCCATTATATTTGGAACAATCATTGGTATAGGGATGCATTTCATTCATGGTCTACACTATGAGTGAATAAGATAAGAGTGCATAAAATATTTAAAATATTACAAAAAAACAATAGTACCATGAACATTACATTAATTATCCACACAAGAAGTTCCCATGATCATGAGTGATAAAAACATACTTCTAGATACATATATAATCTGATGTAATATTTTAACTATTACAGTGGAGGGTGATATAAGTCTGATCCACTATCATCCATACTTATGAGGGAAATATTAAAATAATAAACTTATTACAACATTATGAACACAAATAAATAATATGGATTTCATAAATCATCCAATGTAAAATAATTCACCTTTCATAAAGATACCATGAAAAGTAAAATGGATTTCATAAAACATTCAAATATTAATTCACTCTTCATATAGATCTAATGGAAATAAAATGGGTTTTATAAAAAATTATAATGGTGTAAAATGACAGCAGTAATTAAATCATTTGATACTAAAAATGTGTGCAACAAAATTAATCCTATAAGGAAAGAATACATGGGTTTAAACATGAAACATAACTTTAGTAAAGATGAATCATTAAATTATAATGATAAAAAATTAATGAAAATTGAGTTTTGAAAACATTTTGTTTTTATCATTATAAAATTCTTAGATGTGTGTCTCTTATTGATATGTCAATTTTCTTCATTAGAAAATGAAAGGAAAATATTTCATGAAAATCGAATTTGTAAAAAAAATATTTTCCCCATAAATAAAAGAGGGAACATCATTAAAATTTTTTTTTATTTGAAAAAAAAATCGATAAGATATTGTATAACTCAATTAAAAGAGTTTATGTTACCTAGTTTCTTAACATTACCGATGATTTCCATGTAAGAAAATTAACAAACTATACCATAAAAATTTACTTAGTAATTATATATTGAATAAAAATATTCATATATATATATTTCTATTTATTATATTAATTAATAAAAAGTCTCTTCATGTAATAGAATGTTGTATTCTCTTTCAACATCATTTTTTAACAATCATGAAAATTTGGTACTAGGTTCATAAAAGTGGTGTTAATCTTGATTTTTTACCCAAGGATATTGATTCAAAAAACATTTAATTTAAGTTAATTTGTGTCTTACATATACGTATATTATTATAATTCCATTATATTTGTGTTTTTTTCATGTTTTATGAAGAAACAAATGACCAAGAAGTTGTTTTTTGTCATAGGCCGATATCAAATGAATTACTTAATAATTATCATTATTTTTTGATATTTAAAACTAAAAAATTAATTTCATAACATAGATATAAATATCATATATACACATTAAATATAAAAAAAATATTTTTTATATGAAAGAATATTATAGGTTTATTTATGGAGGTAGAAATCTACTCAATGCATAATTCACATTTGGGTTTTTCTTAATGGAATTGAGGAAGGTGTTTAATGATTATACCTTTTTTAACTATAAGGTTATATTAAAATAAATTTATTTATCTTATAATTTTATTATTTTGAAATTAAATCTGGGTAAGATTAAAAGGACATAAGTAATAGAAAAGATGATGATTGGTTAGTAACTTATAGCACACATTTTGCATTATCTCGTCTTTTGAAGGGGATTAAAACATTGGGGTGTTCTAATTTTAGAAGTGGAAAACCTCCTTAAAGTGGATATGTTTGTTGAGGAGAGGGTTGTGTTGAGTAAAGTATAATAATAAGGGGTATTGATATGATTGTGAGTGAGGAGAATAATTTCCCTTTTGTAAGTAATAAGCAGTGTAATTTTAGTTAATTCCCCGAAACAAATCTATAATGGAATGTCACTCTCAATGAGAATTGATAAAAAATGAGAAATAATAGATTATATAATAGATAATTAGTATTAAAACTTCAAACAATGAGATGGTAATTTTTTTAACATATTTTCACTTTTACCTCTTAGGTTGCTCAATTTTTAAAATTTTGGATTTCACCATCATTACTCGTTTTTACAAAGGTAATTTATTATTTATTCAAAAAAATAATTTTGTCCTTAAAATATATTTTCGACCCAATTATTTCAAATATTGTATAGATTTGTTTACTAAATTTTTCTTGACAAAAATTAAATTTAATATAATATTTGTGTAATGTATTAATTTTTTTTGAATATATAAAAAAAATATTAAAATTTTAATATGGGTTTATACGATATAACAAAATAAAATAAAATTATAAAGTAACATCTAAAAAATTCGTATTTTAAAATTTTCTCATAAATTTGTATTATATTCATATATCCCAATAATATCAAAGTATTTATGTTATCTATATAATTTTAATTTTACACTATTAACACAAACTAAACTACCTCAAAAAATAAAAAAAATATATATACTTAATATATATTCTTATACTTATACAAAAATAAATTTTTATATTTTTTAAATTATATTTCTAAAATTATAGAATTCATTATTTGATTAATGTCCCAAAATATAGCGAATAACTATTCATATTGGGCAATTGTTTCTATAATGTTAAATATTTTTTTTCTTATTTCCTATAATATACTAATTATTTTATTGTTAATATAATATAAATGATATTAGTATTTGTTTTTAATTATTTTCATAACATTCTATTTTTTTAATAAAGCACTAATTTTATTAAAATATATTTTAATTGTAAAATGAATTTATCAGTACTTGATGATATACTAACTATATTTACATGGTAATAAAAGTAGTATTTATCTTAATTATACATGTATTACATATTTTTTGTTACTTTAATTCAACAATGATAATTTAGTGGTCATGTTTTTAACCACTATACTTACTATTAATAGTTTACATAAATATTTAATTATTTTCCTTTTAGTTATGTTTTTAATGTAGACTATGTTATCGGAAATACTTTTTATTTATGGAGAAAAACTTATATTATTATATTATACCCTCTAGAATGTAATTTACTCCTAGAAACTTTATTACATGGTATAAAAAATCGAGGGCGGCTTTTCGTCATTATATATTCATGTTCCTACAAACCTTATTTGTAGTAATCCTTTCACCATTACACATTCAATAGAATAGTAGTATTTTTCTAAAGAAACTTATCATATAATTATGAATTTTCCACTCATTGTTCCTCATATGAGAGATCATGTTCTAGTTTCAAGGATTATAAAATTAGTTCAAGTGAAGGATTTTGTATGTAATTATAAAAAAGTGATAGATGGAACACATCATGAACTTAGGGGAGGCCAGGAGGGAGTTCTATCTGACACACTACACGTTCACAAGAATAAATGATCTTTAAGGGAGTGTTATACGTAGGTATCACCTCCATATTCTTCCTAAATATCATTATATGATTCCAATGTGATATTGACGGGAATACTTTTTCGACAAATTCAATGTCAAGATATTGTCAATGATTATTATCAAAACAAATTTTATTATTTTTTCTATAGTCATATATAGAACATTTGTTTTATCCATCAATATTATTTTTCACGAAAAGGTGAGGACATAAAAAATACCCTTATCTAACATCATCATAAAATGTTTTATTTATATATGTCTTTAAATATTAATCCCCATGTGGTGAAATATTAATTTGAGAATAGAAAAACTATTATACGAAAAATATTCAATGCGATGTTGACCATTCCAATATTCTAAAAAATTAACTTGAAAAGATCTCAATATATCATATAGAGTCTGAAATGACCTCTCAAAATTACTATTTGTGTGATGATAATAATTTTTTCCAAATGAAATCATTGTATTAAATTATTTCTAAAGATCATTCCATTACATTGAGGAAAGCATGGGATCCTGATCAGATTCAACAGATAATGACACTCCATCAATCCATACCACAAATCCTATGTATATTGTGATGAGATGGTCAAGTAAAATGTCTTCTTTGATGGTTCCAAAATTTTAATACTTTATATGATGATTTACTACTACACAATGTGCATAATAGATTTAAATATTTTATGGATTCCTAGGATCAAATCAATAGTCATTTCCCATTTTTATGATTGTTTTGTAAATGGTTGCAACATAACCATATAATTTTTTTCCTCCTTAACCCTCTAGAATACTTTGCAACATGATATATCTTATTCAATATCTATATTTATATAATACCAGCATACTTTTTCTCCAGCTCTCATGAAATACTCATGCTTATTTAGTAAATATTGGAGGATGATCTATAAGAATCATCCCAATATCCCCTCTTCATTTTCTAGTTTTATCAGAAACATAACTGGGTTCCAAACATTATCACTATGTTATTATCATCGTTGAAACTGGGAATATGCACAATAATTTTTTGAGTCCATGTATCATAATTTTTGGCTTCATTGATCATTGTGTGAATAGTTGTTTGGGTATTTAATTTCGGAAATTTTTTTATCTTCCCCCATTATGACATCTACATTAATCGACTAGAAATTCATGATTATTGGTTGTTTTCATTCCAAATTATTGATATAATATAATAGTTTTTACAACTTATAACTCAAAACTCATTATTTTCCTTCCTCTATTGGTAATGTATTGATCATGTATATTCATTTTTTGATACCAATCTTCTTATTTGTAACATATTAAATACATTCTATATTAATATATAACTCATTATATTATGATCTGATTATATATCAGACTATTATTCATAAAGAGATTATTTCACAAAAATCATTAATATAAAGAGCATCATCACTAGCTCCAAAACATGTGTTGGGTAATTTTGATCATGCATTTTTACTTTTCTTGAGGCATATATAATAGTATTTTTATTTCACAAAGGAACTTTCCAATGCATTCTTTAAGGTCTCATAGTACATTACAAACCCCTTCTCAATACTGGGTAGTGTAATTACTCGAGTAGTGGAAATCCTCTTCATTAGTTACTCTTTGAATTATTCACAATCCTTTGACAATGTAAGATTCGTCCCTTATCTATTAATATGGGTTATTTGATTAATGCGATAAATTTATCACTATATTTATATAATATCATGCTATTCCAAGAAAATAATAGATAATTATTACAGTAATCTATATCAGTCTTTGTCCAAAAAATTTAGTTTTTAGATTCATAAAATGATATTATATTGTTGGTGATTACCTGAACCAAAAATGAAAACCTATTATTCGTAACTAAAATATGATAAATTTCATAAAAAAATTCAACTTTCTTTAGGACATCAACACAATCCTTAAATAGACAACGTTATCTTACATTCCATATGAGTATATAAGAATATCATCTATAAAGATGACCAAAAACCGATCTTATAAATCCAGAAAGGCTCTTTTAATTAGATCTTCTATGATTGTGGAAGAATTATCTAATTTTAATGGAATTGTGATAAACATATGGTGTATATAACTCATTCGGAATGTTATTTTCTAAATATCATCCCATTTTAAATTTATCTATCGATATCCTTATTGATGTTGAATTGTTAAGAATTAATATAATCCTATAAGTTGATCTAATAGGTGATTATAAAGGGATAATGGATATCTATTTTTGAATTTGATCTTGTTAATTCATGATATTCAATGTAATGTCACATTAATCCATCATTATTTTTGAAAAAGGGGGCTACTGCTACCCATGGGGAAGAAAGAGGATGAAAAAAACCCCTCTCTATATTCTAATATAGTTGTACCATTAATTCATCTAGTCTAGTCAGATCCATTCTATATATACTCCTTCATATATAAATTGTTCTAAGTATCTGTTCATGATGGTACTGGGCATGTATTAGAAGAATATATAAAATGATTTTTAAAATCTTATCTCACATTTAATGTAAAAATATTGTCACCAACGACATTCTTCCCAAATTGAAAAACCAATGGATCCCATGTGAATGGATTTAAGAACAGAAATAAAAAAATGAAATGCCAGTTTTGATTTAATGATCCCGGTAAATACCCCTTGTCTTTAGTGACAATTTATCAAATTAAATAATATCATATCACTATAGTTTGGTGATAAACTTATTTAATGTCTACTAGAGTTTCATAAATTAGATTTTAGATTCTATTATAGATTATCTATGATCCGAACTACCCCTTGACGATTACCAAAATGTTGTTCCTTCGATATAAAAAGGAAATCTAGGATTAGTTATTGGAATCAGGATATTCTCTCCCTCGGATGGGGGAGAAATGAGAGAGGATATATCAACTTCTAATGGATTAATATTCTCTCAAATTATTAGTTCGCATTAAATAAATATTAATGAAAAAAATAAGAAGCAATGGATCCATGTCCCTCGAATTTATATTATCCACTGAATAAGAGATAAATGACATATTAGGACCAATTAATTGTGTTATAAACAACATTAATTTTTATCACATACTGGTAATGTAATAAATATATTTAATGATAAACATGATCCATTAACTAGATTCATTATTACTATAAGTATTAAATAAACCTTAAAAATTAATATCATATTTTTTTCATTAAATGTTTTTCTTATATTCACTATAAATCTATTGAATTAAATTAATTAAAAAATAAAATACAAATTATTATAAACGATAATTATTTTAATTTATTTTTTTCATGGAGATATTTTAAACTCATTCATCCCCTAAATAATGTGGTAGGGCCCCCAATTACTTATACTTTTACTCATATATATTAGATTTAACTTTTCCATAGGCTCTATATGTGTCACTTTAGGATTTTATAACGATATTGGTGGGTAATTCACATATACCATGATCAAATCATGGAGACTCATCAATGAACCTATGGAGATATGGTATAGATCTAGAAATGATAATATCCTATAATAATACTCAGTGTAGTATAATCTCTTTATCTAAAGATATATCATAATGTGGGAAGCACATTTTATTTCATCATCTATTCGTGATTTATAATTTATTCACCAAACTAGATGAAAATTCCTTTATCAACCATGAACATTGATTTAGTGAAGTTACTACTATCATAATAATCTAGGAATAAGATATCACATTATTTTAGTATATTTGTTTATCATGATCATTCAATCAATTTCATACAAAAAATGATGCACTCAACACAACCTAGCCCACCGAAAAATGTATATCGTGCTTCTCATCTTAGAATAATTTATGTAATCAACTAGAACACAATGATTATAATCTCAATTTTTTTTATTATAATAAAAATTTTAATATATAGAATCTAAAAATTACGACAAAAATGTATTGTGTTCCTATTAGAGTGTGATCACTCAAGATCTCATTTACTCCTGACCACCAAGTGTGATCTTAATAGGAAGAAGTCTCAGTGAATATCATCCACCTAAACACCTAATTATGAACAAACATATGTGTCATGTTAGGATAATGTATACGAACAATTGGACTTAATATTAAAAACATTTTCAAGGCATATCTATGTTACATTTTACCTTATGAACAACTATAACATTTCAATACACCATTTAATCCATAGATATTAACAAATATAATACATGGGGATGTAATTATACTATTATGTTATGTTAAACACCTGAATTTTAAAAAATTTATACATGTAATATTTGTTGATTTACATAATGGATATGGGTATATGTAACCCAACACCCTACAACATGCATTTGAACTAACTACAAAAATTATTGAACCCACAAGATCTGACAGTAGAATCATTCTTTTGTTTTGATATGTGTTTACTAAATGGGTTTACCATGATATCATTTGTGGACACTTTTCTAACGAAAACCTCATTTTCATTAAACAAAATTCCATGAAATATGGAATTTATAAAGTATATTATTTTTCCTATAGTGTTACCTAGGATCCCTGTTAAAAACATCACTCAAATTTTATCATAATAATCATGAATATGGTGTGTTGTTCTAGGAAGAACCAAAATATATGAGACAAATATGAATATCAAGAATTTATTCGGAGCTATATCAAAAGATTTCATATGAAAAAATTTTACTATAGAATTAGAGACCATAGGTTAATTCAAGCTTCTCTATATCACCACAACACAATTCAGAAAAAAACACCTTGCTAGAATGCGTTTTGGGATTATCATGATCTTTCAAGAAACTAGAATCAATGTATTCTCTCATGAATAGTTCCATATGTCCCCCATACACTTGGAATATATAAATTATATATATCATCAAATTTATGATAGATTATATAATTTCCAAATGTAGATCTCATAGATTATATTGATATCTACCATGTATGATCAAAGAAAACAAATTATCAGTCCTAGTAAATAACATTGCATTCATTATAGATCCAACATCTAAATCATAATTGTTTTTACTTATTTTTTTAAATATCCTACTTTCATTGGGGAAAATTTTTCTTGGAGATATTGAAACCATGTTATATTGGAAAGAACCCCCTATTATATTATTCCAAATAATTAGCTTTTAGGAACATTGACGATATATGTACTTTTACAAAGCCATTGAATCATCTTTGATCTATCTAAACAGACATTGATCCGCAAATAATTTCCTACTTCACCTATGTTATTCTTTCATATTCTCTCATATAACCATTTCTTAACTAATTGTATGACATGAATGTAATTTCCCACAATAATTATTCATCAGTATATAATTCTTCAAAAATTGTCATTTACTCTAATGTTATTATATAAATATTTATTTATTTCATTCATGAAAATAAATTATATTTTAACTACATCAAAATCAACATTCAACGATCATGATTCCTACATTAACCCATAATTTTATCTCTACAGAATCCATTCTTTTATGGGACTATTTGACATGAGGAACCCTTTAGGTTGAGGGATATATGCATCTTCAGCCAACAACCCTTTTATAAAATATTTTTTGATACCAATTTCTAAATTTCATAATCCTTGAAGGCTACTATGACACATAATATATTAATGTATTTTACCATCCCAACTGGTGAGAATATTTCATTATAGTCTATCACTTGACAAAACATAAATCCCTTCACAACTAGACATGATTTAGAGTTATTTACTTTACCATGAATATACATATTTATCTTGAGTGCCCATTTATAACCAATATTTATCATCAATTAGAAACTAAACATAAATCAAAATTATATTTTATTATATGAAGTCTGTTTCAAAATTCATGGATTCTTTCCATTTAAATGTATCCCGTCAATATACTTTATCCTTGGAGATTATAGGTTTGCTATTCCCTTGGAATAATTTGTGGGAATACTTGATGAAAAAAATATCATATCTAGTTGGTTATCAAGATTTTCAGGTATACCAACATAATACATCTATCATAGGAACATATTCATCCCCTATTGTCCCTTATGTGGATTGTTCCCATAGAAGCTCTTGTGAATTAATAAAATTGACAAAATAGAAGTAAATAATTCTCATACTTTTTCTATTTTAAATATATTGCCATTATTAAATGAGAGAATTTCTTTCCCAAGTAACTATTCAATTTAGATATTAATTTAGGAATTATCATTTGGGTTAATTCTTATATCTTATAAGGATGCCGTTTATGATTCGGAATTCTAATTTTACCATATGTATTAATTTGAAAAATGATTACCTTTCTCATACATATATGTCTGACATACTGTGAATCATTAAATTCCTTAACTCATATAGAATACCATATGTTGTGTTAGTTGCTAATTGGATAATGGTATATAATAATGTTTAGAATTGATATCCCCAAAAGGATAATTAAATATTATTCTTAAATCATTATTGACATTACATTCCATTAATGGTCTGAATCCTCCTTCCATTAAAACAATTACAATATTGGGTATAAAGAGGGGTGAGTAGGGAAACCATCCAATAATAAATATTGTGATCAATGAAATATTGGTTAACATTCTCTCTACATTATCCAGAGAATAGTGCCTTAATTTTATTATAAATTCTATTTTTGACTTTATTTTCATATTCCATAAACATATGAATGAAAAATGACTTATTCAACATGAAAAATTGTATCCATATGTAATATTTAGTCAGTAATTATAATAATGTTGGGAAACCAATTACATTTCCCTACTAGAAATAGACCAAACACATTAGTATAAATCAATTCCTGTAGTTTTTTGGCCCTTTATCCAATCTATGTAATGTTTTATTTTGTCATTTTCCATCATAAACAATAATGAGATAAATAGAAGGGTTTCAACTCAATAGTGTTTAAATACTATTTCTACTATAAATTATGTAAATCCTACTCATTTACATGACTAAGCCAAATTTTATATAGGTTTATAATATATGAGCCATTTTTCTCTACTTTATTAATTGTAATTCAATACATGTAATTCGTGTTCATGTATACACAATCCATTTCTTGATGTGTCATACCATATCAGTTTTTTCATTTTAAAAGTGAAAAATAATTAAAACTAAAAATGAAATGAAAACTAATTTTTCACAAACTCGACACAAATATTATCTTTATGTGAATTGAAGGTAAATAATAATAGCCAATAAATTTATGAACAAGCCGACTAGGCAATGTGCAATGATAATCTATCACTCTAATGGCTTCCAGTATCAAATAATTTATGAAAACAAGATCAATAGCTGCTTTTTATAATAATATGAAATCTATATATGAATATAAATTTTTGATATACATACATTAATTAGTTTGTAACTTGTATATAAAGATAGATTTCATAAAATTATGAATAAAAATATTGTAAAAGTATAGAACTATTTCTTCATAATATTCATAAAACTCTTATTACTTTGGTGTTTCTTTCCACATAAAACAAATTAATACAAATATTCAATTTCCTTGATCAGTATCATTGGATTCTTAGATGTAGAGTGCATTATTGTCATTATCTTAGGTTAATAATTTGATTCATTATCCGCAAACATCCTCCTCATGTTCAACATATGTACTGAAGAGTTGGTTTACATAATATTATTAAATATATTTAAAACTAAAACCAATAATTATATGAGTGAAATTATCATGTTATTGTCAACATTATATTCATAAAAAGCTGAAGGATTGTGATTAGTCACCAGTTCATTGTATAGTTTCAACATAAGGGACTATAGTCTCTCAATGTATAGAATAATATAGAGTTCATAAGGTCCTTCTTGATTCCATTCAACTAGTATGTACCTATACATTGAACTTGATATCTCATAGATTTCTTGGATTTATCTATCATGCAATTACTATTAAATATGACATAGTATCACATATGAATCCTCAACTTCAGGGATTTTCTATAGTTCAATAGACATCAATGAAAATATGATACACTACAACTTTGGTGAATCATATACATGATTAACATATTAATCCTAATAATTCATTATTTATCCTTGAGTAGGTTTAATAATATATTGGTATTATAGGAAATAACTCTTCTTCTCTTGGTGTAATACTACATACAAGCACAAGTGAAACTCCAAAAATTATTTCCATTCATGTTATTTTCTTTATTGATAAGTGATATCAAGGATACTAAATTAGTGATTGTGTTTTCCATTTTATCTAAAATAATATTTCAAATTTTTTATTTATCTTGATTGACAATTAGAAGCTTTTAATTTAATTAAATCATTATATGAATCCCACTATTTTCTAAAATCCTAGTATCCCTTATTACTATGTTCGAAATAGTTGATCAATCGAGAATTCTAGAGTAAATCATCCTTGAATCCTATTCTCAAATTTCATGTTATGGATACACCACTACATTAAGAGATTCAAGGTTGGATTTATACTATCCAACAACATTAAATCATGAATCCTTGTACTATTGAGTGAAGTACCAGGTTCAAGGAATGAAAACCATGATTTACTTAACACTTTTCCTCTAAATATGATACACGATAGGTATGATTATTTATCTGTTTATATGTTTTGTTATGTAGACCTATCACATTTAAAATAAAACCTTGTTAGTAGGATGCACCCTCAAATAGGGGTTATTATCTCTTCTTACACTCAACTGATATCTTATTTAACAATTAAGAGGAATTGGGACATTATATTTTTGAGTGATTTTATTATAATATTAAAAATATATTCATTTTATATTTTAAGTTCACATTCATTGTGACCACAATCACAACCTAACAATTCTGTAAAGGGAGAATGTTCATCACCTCATAATTTGATTTATTTTATTATTTTTATTTATTTTTTATTTGATCATACAAACAGTAATATTCACAAATATTATTAAACAATGACTAAATTAAATAAATAACAAAATTGATGATGAGTGTTTATTATTAGATGGATTATTAAGTATAAATGGACTAAAATTAACCTTAGGGCTCAGATATATGAGTAATTTCACACTCGTGTCACAATATTCACCCTTGTACCACATAACCAAATCACACCTAGAATACATACTCATCTTGGTGAGGTCCACATATTCTTTCCCAATTATCATTATACATAATTAATCATACATAGTTAATGGTATCCTGGAGAAGTGTATTACACATATAGGGAATAAAAAGTTAAAAATATGGCCAATATAAAAGAATATAAGAAAGAAGATATTGATACTACCAAAAAAATTAATTATTACAATCATAGTTTTAAATTACAATAATTTTATAAATAAATTAAATTAGAAACCAACATTGGATAATCGATGCTCTATAGTAGTCATCATATGATGAAAATGTGTTATTAAATTAATTTTTTAATAAATTCAACTTTATTAAAATTTAAATTAATAAAAAATATTTTTCTAAATTTCAATTCAAGAAATGTTAATCATCTGGTGCATGAAAATTAGTTAAACATTCCAATCTATTCTATTTTTTTGAAAAAAATTATATTTTTACCATACATTTAATGATAGTAAAATTACTAAAAATAGGTTCTAAGCTATTTATATTCTCATATATAGATGAGTGGGTAAGGCATGTCATGAAAGGGATGTTCTATTAGATTGATCAATAGTATATACACCGCATGATACATGGGTTTGATCCCAATAGTCAGAGAAAGTTGAAAATCAGTCACGCCATATTAATTATTTTTAAAAAAGTAAAATTATATTTAAAAATAGAACTAATTCCAATTTTGAGTGGGTCACCATAAATTGAAAATCCCTTTACAGTGTTATATGATTAATTTAATATGTTCGAAATTGGGAACCCCATAAAAATAATTTATTCTTTTATTGTTTTTTTCAATTCCAGTCTAATAGGATTTAAAAGTTATTTAAAAAATTTCTAACAATGTGGAATATTTTTAACCTTGTATTGGGAACTATTATGGACACTAATATCCACCTAGAATACTATTATTTAACGTAAACATCCACCACCCAATGCATTTAACTAGATTATAATATATATAATTATAAATTATTCAATGATTTTAGATCCTATGAAACAGACATCAATCCTATTTAAAACGTTTTGATGGTCATAATATATTCATTCATGATCCGATTGAAGTATGTTTCATTTAAATGGAACCATTACATGAATCTCTACAAAAAATCAATTTATATCTTTTTTACACATCTCATAAATGATCACATGTTCCAACTAACAATAATTATTTTTACCGGTCATGATGTGGATGCTATAACGACCCATACTTTACATACATTGTTTTTACTTTAAAATTGAAGCACACTCCTTACAACATACAATAAAACCATTAAAGGACCGTATAGGTATAGTGTCATTAGAAACTGGGAAACATAAACAACTGGTTCATAAATCATTTACACTCTCCCCATTTTATTTTATCATATTTAGAGTCCCTTTTGGCATATCTCACTTAACACCCTTCTTCCTGACCTGGGGAAAAGAAAACATACAAAAGGGTGAGCTGAAATGGTTAGTAAGGGTATACAAAAAATATATCAGTCATATCATATTCATAAGAACATAACATTTTGAATATATTATCCTGCAAAAGAGATCATAATAACATAACATGGGATAAATCATAGTGGTAAAATGTAATCCTAGTAATCATAACTTAGAACACGAAACATTGTGGCATACACACATAATCATATAAAATCATTTCATATTAGTCAAGACTCATTTCCAAGACCATCATAGCGGACAAAGTCTATTACTGAACTGAGTTCACTCCTCGTTCTAGTCCGGTATCACTGAACTGGATTAATTTGACGTTCCAGCCATGTCTATCTCATGAGATATAAATCTATACCCAATGCATTGGAGGGAGATATAGGTCCCACCCATCTCATAATGAAACCATTCTTATGTATTCCACAAAATCATAAATCATACATCATAACATAACCCATGTAATAAAAATGGGATTCTTAAACATCATGTCATCATAACATAATCAATAGAAGGACATCATAAAAATAATTCCATCATAACATAATCAATTCAATATAAAAATTGGGATATAAAAATAAACCTATATTATTTTATATGGAAAATAATTTTGATAAAACACTTGAACTCCATTCATGAGGAAAATATCCTTTCTACTTCAAAAACATTTTTATTCGTTTCTTAACATGTCATACAATTATAAAATAAAATAAATTGATTAAATATAATCTTGAATAATTTTAAAGGAAGATTATTTGAAATATTGTTCTATGAAATCATAAAAATACATTCATACTGTATAAGTTAGAAAAAGCATTCTTCTCGTACTTTGGCAGGAAAAGTAAAAAAGTATCTCATACTGAAAATGACAAAAGATTCTTTTCATATAATTTACTAAAAATTCACCAATAGATAAAATTGGATTTAAAAAATTGTTGGAGGATAGAAATAATATTAAATATTTAGGAAACATGGATGTGGATGATAAATATTCCCTAGTAATTACCGAAGTATAAACAATCTCGGATAAAAATTGAGATTGGGAGATTCTCCCTTACCTTAGGTATGATATTCTTTGTACATGTCTGAACCTCCTGTATAATGATTTAAATAATTTCATTGACTTATTTCAGAATCATACTCGTATATATGGTCATATTCTCAGCTTCTTATTGTTAATATTTCATTGCTACTTGTTATTCATGTGTTTATTGCTTTATGTTCCTATGCGTGTTTTGTCGAATAAATTCTTATTCTTCTTTTTAGGTTTTAGATATCTCATTTGTAGAATGGTATTAGTGTAATATATATCATATTTAATAATTAAATTCATATATATAATCATTATTCAATGTAGATCATGTAGAACGAGTCGTATCACATTGTGGAGACGGTTGGTCGTACGTACGCACGAGCGATGATATCGTTCCCATGATCGTGGAATTGTATTGAAGTGTATGTACACTATTTCAGAATCAATATAATTTTACAATAATCATATATAGTTATTATTTACACCATTATACCCATCAAAGTAAGGTTTTGGTGGAAAACAGATTACAGCACGTCGTGGAGACGGTATTCCGTACGTACGCACGCGCGGTGATTTCGTTTTCCGTAGGATGGCTAGAATGTGAAAATGGGTTGTTTCATATTTATAACTATATATCAGTATATTATTTATAATTATGTTATTAATTCATAATTATAAAACTAAATAAGAAGATGTTGAAGAAGAAATAAATTTGAAAGAATCGGTAACAAATATTATCTCTTCTTTGACACGCCTCTTTGAAACCTCCTCTTAGGGCACTAAAATTGGTCTTTGAAGAAGACCATGACCTCTAGTATGTTTATAAGGAAGTTGAGAAGTGAAATAGGTAGGGGTTGGACGAGATTTAAGGCTCAAAGTGGTGTGAGGAGGAGAGGGAGGAGGTGCCCTTTTGCAAGGGAGGAGAGGGGCACCTTTGGAATTATATGAAATATTAATTTTTAATAAATTTCAACACTATGTAAAAACCTCCAAAAAATGAATCAAATCCGATGATTATATGATATAGGGTTGTAATATCACCAACAAATAAAATGTAAACAAGTTATGAATTTATTTTAAATATTATCAACATGATTTATACTTATATAATCTATTTAATTTTATTTGTGGTAATAATATTCTAAATTTTAAATAATTATAAATAATTACTTATATGTTATGAATTGTCCATAATTGTATACTATATTACATTGTAGACCACAAAAAGTTTAATTTTTAATTTTTAAATATTTTTGTGATTTTTAAACGATTTTATAATATGTAATATTTATAAAATAACAATAGTGTCAATTTTGACACTATTCATATTTTTTAATTTAAATAAAATATACATAGATGATATGTTCGAAATAAAAGATTTAAAAGATTCATAACATGTCATATTTATCTATAAAATTAGTGTAGCACATTAAATACTTCATATAATATTTATTTTAATAGTTTTAAAATCATTTATTTGAAATTTCAATCAATAATATAATTTCAACATCACTATTGTGTCATAAATAATGATAATTATTTAATCCCAAAAAAATTATAAATAAATTAATATGATGTAGATAATTTAATTATATTTCTAGGTACCATTTATATAAGAAGTTTTATGATGTTTATCACTATATTAAAATTATTACACTTATAAGATATTAGAGAGTGACATGTTGTCACTTTCTTTTGTTTTAATAATAATTATATTATTTCATGGTCAAAAGTCAATTAAATGAATCTAGTCCGACCCCTAGGTGATATGTGTCGACTTTTATTCATCCAATAGAATTTTGGCAAGTGTTAGGGTAAGTTTATAATCTTATTTTTACCCTTAATTACCATACTTACCTTTAACTGTAGTTAACAAAAATTACCGTAGTTACTATTCATAATATCAAAAAAATAAAAATAACCTATTAACCTAATTTGGACACACTAAATCCAAATATGGAATCCATTTTTCAAAATTCAAAACACATAAGTTGCAGTAATTAATTTAAAATTAATCTCGTTGTTAAGCAAACAGGTTTTAAAAGTTAAAACATTGCCAAAGATTGAAATGTTTTTACCTATGAATTCAATGTAAAATTAATGATAATGACATAAATTATATTAAATGGTAAAAATATATTCTATTTATACTTTTAAAACATTCAATATTATAATTAAACCAGTTAAATTATTACGATTAAAAAAGTTGTTTTTAATTATAATATAACGTGTTTTATCTATTCATTAAAATATGAAAGTTATCAGAATAATAAGAAAAATTTATCCAAAGTAAATTTTTATATCCTGATTCCAAATAAAAATTTTATTATGTAAAATTGAACTTATAAACTTGTCAAAAACTAGATTTAAAGTTGGTGCGCCATCAAAAGGCGGTAGAACTACATTTTTTTAAAAATACTTATCTTACCTGAAACATTTATTTTGTTCTCATACCATTTTCTACAAAATATTTAAGATGAATAATAATGTTATAAAATATAAAATTTAGTTAATAAAATTCATAATGACTAGTTTATAATATTATAATAATATATAGTTGTTAAGTGAAACACAGTATTGCGTACTACACACGCTATCGAGGAAGGTCGTGATTGCGTGTAACGCTAGCCAAGCTAGTGTTGTGTGTAGTGAAAGATTCCATTGATGTTACAGAGGACATAAGACATAAAAAAATTTACTTCTCATAAAATATCAGGGTGTTACACACGCCGTTTGATTGGGGTTTCAAAAATTATATCACAAATTTGATGTAACAATGTCATAACCGTTGTTTCATTTCCTAGTATTAGAATCTTGAGTATCACATAAGAAATTATTTAAAAAAAATCATACACACTAGATTTGTAATGTGATTTTAACATCTACCCACATATTCCATGACTCAATATATGTGGTATAGTTGTTCCCTTCAGAGAAGTATTTTTTTATTATTATAAACCTCGGTAGTCAGGGGTAACATCATTGATATGATTAATTTACATGATTTTTGAATTTAAAACATTAATGTGTGGGCTAGGAATTAGCGTTGTGATTTTTAACTATTGTTTCCTTTTTTATATCCTTTTAATAAATGATGTTATTCGTGACCAAATATATCCCCTTTTAAACATTTTCATAACCCACTTAGAAAATCTGCTTCCTTCTTCTTGCATAGTTATGACATATATGTGGTTGAACATACATTCATTCATCATATTTACTTCCTGAATTATCCTATGTCTCTATATGAATCTTATTTAGCTAACTCAAAACTTTTAATATGGTCTCATTGTTATTCTAATTTTTATAATAGTTTGTTTGGAATAATGTAAAGACCCATAATTTTTGTGGAAAGTTTTTTCTTAAATACTTGGGAATTTTACGAGTCCGGGAAATTGAAGGCACATGATTCCGAGGCCCAGTGTTCCCAGAATCAGGTTCTGAAGTTTTTTTCGGGTATGTTCAGTAAACGTATGAGCGGGATTTTATAACTTTTGAACTGGTCCTCAGAATTGAAATCTGAGGGCACTATTGACCTTGCAGTGCCAATATTCTCTTAAGAAGACTATCACCACGATGACAGTGGGTCAGAAATAAAAGATAGTTTTTGGGTTTTATGTGGGAATAATAAAATAAAATAATTTCATGTCATACATTATTTTATTTGTTTTTACTAGAATGTAGACTTTGGATGTGGGGTCCTCCACACCATAACCTCCCATGAGAGGTTATGGTGGTGGGGCACACCTGAACCTAACCTCCTCTTCATATTTATTTTGGTGGGGACCAGCCGAGGTTAAAACCTCTTGAACTCCCCATTATGTGGGGAGAAACCTCTTGTGCTCCCCAATTTATGGTAACAAATCCTGTAAGTTAATAAATTTGAATCTTTTTGAATTATATGGCCATGACTAAATAATAGGAAAGGATAATCTATTAAGTGGGTTGGAATTTGTCTCTTGGGAGAGTGGAGAACTTTGGAGAAGGCTCCTAGTGAATAACGTGTTCCATCGATGAAGAACACTCCAATCGACGAAGAACGCCGACCTCTGTCCCAACATTGACTTCAATCCTCGGAACCTCCTCGGCGTAAGATGTGTTTGTCTACAACGAATCGACAACCACTTTTTTGCGACATCGTCAATGATCAACAAATAAATGTAGGGGTTCAAGCTTTGTTAATTTTTGTATGATCTTTGTTTTTCGTCGAGGTTTATAATTCGAAGCCGCTTGGTATCACCCTAATGCGGAGGGCGCAATCCAAACAAACATGGCCTGACACCTCCGCCTTCTTTGTGGAATTTAACTCTAAACACAGCATGAGACCACAATGAGAAAATCTCGTCAACACTGATTGAGGATCGATGGAAATGTCTTGAAGAGTGCGTGACCTCTTCTGGAACTAGAATCAGGCCACCAGAACTCATCTGGTGACCTGCAGAAAGTTCATCGGTGGATGGAATCGATGAATGACACCGTGTAATGGTGGCAGTGCAACCGCACCACCGAAGGTTTAATCCACGGCCGATGGGATTCGGCAGTACAA
Source organism: Viscum album (assembly GCA_963277665.1). NCBI lineage: Eukaryota > Viridiplantae > Streptophyta > Magnoliopsida > Santalales > Viscaceae > Viscum > Viscum album. The sequence goes on from OY728139.1 coordinate 289,646,248, forward strand.
TGATGGCCGACGTAAGCCCGACCGCAAATGAAACTGGTAGCCCAAGCCGCTAGGTCACCAAAGAAGGCGCGGCGCAATCGCGCTGCCTGGTGGAACCAAAGGGGGCCACGACGGCTGACCATGAGGAAGACCGGCGGCCCGAGCGACCGGGTTGTCAGAGGCAGTGTGACATAATAGCACCGCGCAAGAGTCGGCTGGCCGCTCGGCCATTAGGGGAGTTGACCCACTGCTGGGTCCCGCATGACGCGGACTGACACCACGTGACACCAGTTTGTATCCCACCCAAACGGCATAACCATTCAAGATTCCTAGGGGCACGGAGTTTGTCCCAGCCACCATACATGCGGTGCAGATACATGAGCTACTTCATCTACAACATGGAACCATGACGGTAGAACAGTACTCAGCGAGGTTCACTGACCTCTCGCGCTGCTCCACAGATATGGTATGGGACCCATTCTTCAGGGCCCAGACCATTGAGCAGGGGATCAGGTGACAGATTAGGGATTTGATGATCTCCCTAAGCATCCTGATGTAGGCAGGGGTGTTGGAGCGAGCCCTTTTAGTGGAGGGTTTTATTTTCTGAGCAGTCACCAGTAGCGAGACCCACCATCGGGCATCACGTAGCAAAGTCTTCTGCAGCAGGTAGCAGATAGATGGCGTAGAGTTCCAAGCAGACTAGACCATCTGATGGACAACCGCAGGGAAAAGGTTTGGTTGTGTGAGGCAGACGAGATAGAGCCAGTCATTCGTGGAACATGTAACATTTCACATGCAGCAGGTAGGGTCACATGGATCGTAACTGTCTGAACTGCCGATCAGATGATCAGTAGATAGTTGAGGGACCTCCGAGGTAGAGGCAGAGGTTCGATCGAGGTGATCCACAGGGCGTAGATGGACGTGGTAGAGGAGCTGGTCGTGCAACTGGTGGTGGACAACATTATGGGGTGTTACCAACCCAACCACCACTGGGAGGTCCACACCGACCAAAGGGAGAAATTGGATAGGGGAGATCTCATCTCCAAGAAGTTGAAGCATATAATCACGATGCTTTAGAGATGATTCGATGTATGATATGTGCCTATTCTAGCTTATCTGCAGTTCTTATAGACACAGGTGTCATTCACTCTTTCATTTCCACTTCCCTCATTCGATGCCTGGAGATTCTGACAGAGCCGTTAGCTCGATCCTTATGTCAAGATATTCCTACGGTAGAAGATTTGAAGATTATGCACTGGTGTCGGTAGTGTGAGCTTACTCTCGCAGGTGGGAGATTCAGCTGGGATCTCTTAGTAGTGGCATCGAGGCCTTACGACGTCATCTTGGGGATGGACTGGTTATCTACGGTCCATGCTCATATCGACTGTATTAGGCACAAAGTTCATTGTATCCACATGGATGGGACCAGGTTCATCTTCATCGGAAATAAGGGATCCTTTGCAGCGCATGATGGACTTACTCGGAGGAGGGTGCAGCCGATCACTCATCAGTTGGCATGCCTTACCCTCAGAGTAGTTGATGTGGAGAGTCTGAGCTATCCTATTATGGTGGACCAGTATACAGATGTTTTCCCAGATGATGTTCGAGGTCTACCTCCTCACAGAGTGGTGGACTTTTATATTTACATGTACCCAAGGATGACACCGATATACACACTAGCATATCAAGTGGATCCCGCTGATCTTTTTGAGCTGCGGGTACAGCTAGAGGACTTGCAGAGGAAGGGATTCACCAGACCCAGTGTTTCTCTCTGGGCCGCCCCAATTCTGTTCTCCAAGAAGGAAGATGGGAACTTGAGGCTTTGTGTCGACTACTGTCGCCTGAACCAGGTAACCATGAAGAACAAGTACCCACACTTGAGAATTGATGACCTCTTTGATCAGCTTAAGGGTGGACGATGGTTCTTAAAGATATTTCTCAGATCAGGCTATCACCATCTTAGATTTTGAGATGAAGATGTGCATAAGACGGCATCCATATGTCGGTATGGACAATACGAGTTCTTGGTTATGCCTTTCAGCGTAAAAAATTCTCCAGCAGTGTTCATGGGACTCATGAACATGATTTTCCAGACATACCTTGATCGCTTTTTCGTAGTCTTCATCGATGAAATTTTGATATAATCGACTACTGAGGAGGAGCATGCCTACCATTTGCAGTTAGTACTGGACACACTCTGAGAGAACTAGCTTTATGAAAAGCTCTCTAAGAGAAAATTTTTGATCTGAGAGGTTCAATTCTTGGGACGCGTCATCATGGAGGTTAGAGATGTAGTGGATCCAATGAAGATTGAGGCAGTACTTGCTTGGGAACCACCCATAAGTGTGACAGGGGTACGATGTTTCCTGGGGTTGGCTGGTTACTACAGAATAATTTTTCTAGACTTCTCTAGAGTTTCAGCACCACTATCAACCCTGACGAAGATGTGGCAACCCTTCATGTGGTCAGAGAGATGCCAGCAGAGCTTTAAAGTTCTAAGGAAGAGGATGGCTAGTTCCCTAATCTTGAGGATTCCTGAGGAGGGAATAGGGTATGTAGTCTACTGCGATGCGTCAAGGACCGGACTCAGGTGTGTGCTGATGCAGAATAGATCATTGATTACATATGGTTCTCAGATGATGAGACAACATGAGCAGAACTACGCTACCCATGACCTAGAGTTAGCAGCAGTGGTCCTCACCTAGAGGATGTGGCCGTACTATCTGATGGGTGAACATTTTATCATGTACTCTGATCACAAGAGTCTCTGGTATATCTTCTATCAGAATGACCTGAACTTGAGACAACGACATTGGCTTGAGTTACTTTTGGACTATGACTTTTAGATAGTCTATACTCTCAGGAAGTGGAACATTGTTGATGATGCACTAAACAGAAGATCTGGTATACAGCTGCTAAGCAAGGTGACAGAGAAGATGGACGATTTGCAGATATCCTTTGTTGATAGGGATGGAGTATCTTTCCTTCAGTCTATTTCAATCACTCCCCCACTTCTTTAGTGAGTTAGGGAGGCGTAGTGTGGAGACACTGACTGCGAGACACGATGTGCTCAGATATCCACAGGGCAGGCACCCGATGGATTTTTTGAAGGTGGGGAGCACGTCATAATCTTCATAGGACGTACTATGGTGCTAGTGTCCCTTTAAGAGGAAGTGTTGAGGGAGTTTCACTCATCCCTTCTAGCGGTACATACAGAAGTGGCGAAGATGTACAAGGATCTCTAGCAAGAGCAATGGTGGCTGATGATGAAGAAGGTACTTTCAGATTTTTTTCTCACAGTGCCTCACTTTTCAGCAAGTGAAGGCGGAGCATTAAGTACCAGCACGCTTGGTTCAGCCTTTAGAGGTCCCAGAGTTGGAGTATGATGGGATATCCATGGACTTCATGATAGTACATCCACGTATATCCAGGGGTCACGTCTCGATTTGGGTGATCATTGACCGAATCACAAAGTCAGCCCACTTCCGACTGATCAGAGAGCAGGTTTCAGTAGAGAGCTTGGGACGCCTCTATGTGCAGAAGATTGTGTGGCTATAGGAATTTCCTCTTCTATTATCTCCGATCATGATGCATGGTTTACTTCCTGGATATGGAAGGGGTTGCAGGAGGCTTTCAGGACGCAACTTTGTCTGAGCACCACCTTCCATCCTCAGACGGATGGCCAGAGCAAGCGGACCATTCCAACCCTTGAGGATATGCTCCGTGCTTGTGTCCTCGACATTGGTCGCAGCTAGGAGGATCACATACCTTTAGTGGAGTTTTCATACAACCAAAAATATCACTCCACCATAGCATTGGAACATTTTGAGGCGTTATACGAGTGGCCTTTTAGATCACCCTTATGCTGGGCTGACCCTGGGGAGTCAGCACTAGTGGGACCAGAGATGGTATGAGTTACCAAGAAGAAGGTGAAAATCATCCAGGAGTGGATGAAGACTACACAGTGCAGATAGAAGTCGTATAATGATAGGAGACAGATACCTCTGGAGTTCGAGGATGGCAACCACTTCTTTCTACAGGTCACACCCCGATGGGGTTAATGGGGATTTGGACAAGGCATCATGTTATCTCCGCATTTCATCTGACCTTTTCAGGTCCTCAGTAGATTTTGAAAGGTGCCATACCACTGCTCTCTTACTCCTATGTTGGACCAGGTTCATGAAGTCTCCCAAGTATCCCAGCTGAAGAGATAAGCGCATGACCCTTCTCACATCATCGACCATGGGGAGATGGACTTCGACGATTGGGAGACTTTTACGGAGGTTCCAATTGAGATTGAGGATCGACAGAAGTGGGTCCTTCATGGACGATCGATACCTTTGGTGCATGTTCGTTGGCAGCATGAGAACCTCCAAGAGAGAACATGAGAGTGGGAGGCTCAGATGCGTGCAGAGTACCCCCATTTGTTCCATTAGATCGACTTGTAGATTACGGGGATGTAAAGCCCTATGGAGGAGGGGAGAATTTAGAGACCCGGAATTTCTGTGGAATTGTTTTTTTAAAAAACATGTGAATTTTTCGAGTCTGTCAAAACTGCCAGTGCATGATTCCAAGGCCTGGTGTGCCTGGAATCAATTTATGAAGTTTTGTTCGGGTATGTTCTGTAAACGTACATGCATAATTTTATAACTTTTGAACCGGTGCTCGGAATTGAAATCTGAGGGAACCGTTGAACTCGCAACGCTGGTATTCTCTTAAGAAGACTATCACATCAACGGTAGTGGGTCGAGAGTAAAAGATAGGTTTTGGGTTTTCTATGGGAATAATAAAATAAAATAAGTGCATGTCTTACTTTATATTATTTGTTTTAACCACCATGTAGAAGTTGGAGGTGGGGTCTACCACACCATAACCTCCCATGAGAGGTTATTGTGGTGGGGCCCACACAAAGCTATCCACCTCTTCATATTTATTTTGGCTGGGACCACCTGAGGTTAAAACCTCTTGAACTCCCCATTATGTGGGGAGAAACCTCTTGTGCTCCCCACTATATGGAGACAAATCCTCTCAATTAATTAGTTTGATTCTTTTTGAATTATGTGCCAATGATTAAATAAAAGGATAGGATAATCTATTGTGTGGATTGGCATTTGTCTCTTGGGAGAGGGGAGAACTTGGGAGAAGGCCCCAGTGAAGAATGTGTTCCAGCGACGAAGAAAGCTCCAACCGACATAGAATGTCGACCTCGTTCTGGAATTTGACTTCCTTCCTCCGAACCTCCTCGACGTAGGATGTGTTCGTCTACAACAAATCGATGTCTACCTTTCTGTGAATTCGACAACGATCAACGAACAAAGGTAGGGGTTCATGAGTTTTAAATGTTGAAAGTTCTTCATTTTCCATCAAGGATTATAATTCGAAGCCACTTGATATCACTCTAACGCGGAGGACGTGGGCTGAACCAACATGGCCTAAACCCTCTTACTTCTTTGTAGAATTTGATGCTACATGCATCATGAAACTGGAATGAGCGACACTCATCAACACTGATTGCGGATCCATGGTGTTGTCATGAAGAGTGTTCCACTTCTTATGGAACGAGAATCAGGCAACTGAAGCTCGTCCAGTGACCCGCAGAATGTTCGTCGGTGGATGGAATCAATGAATGACAACGCATGATGGTGGTGCTGCAACCGCGCCACTAGAGGAGTAACCCGTGGCCGATGGGTCGTGACGGTACAAAAGTGACCGTTGCAAGCCTGACTGCGATGGAAACCCGCGGCGCAAGCCGCCGGGTAGCCGAAGAAGGTTTGGAACAACTGCGCCATGCGGTTGAACCAAATTGGGTCGCCGCTATGCAGCGGTGGTTGGTACTAGGATGACTACTAGGAAGACTGGTGGCCCAAGCCGCTGGGATTTCGGAGGTGGCACGACACAATAGCGTCTCATGGGAGTCAGCTGGCTGCTCACCCTGCCGGGAGGAGCGAGACCCACCGCCAGGTCCCGCGTGATGCGCACCAGTTCCACATGGTGCTAGTTTGTCTCCCAATCGAGCAGAATAGTCGTTCGGGATTCCCAGGGCACACGCCCTCCCCCTAGACGTGGCTAGGGTGGACCCCATGGGCCTCCAGCTGCGCGACCCATAAGCTAAGAGGGAAGCCATCCACGCGGGCTGGAACTAGTGTGGGCCGAACCGAGTGTGGGCCAGACCCAGCACGGGCTGGGCTGCCCCCGCAGGCCGGGCCTCCCCCGTGGACCGGGTCCGACCCATGGACCGGGTCAAACCTACAAAACGCTTCGGTCTGACCGGATTGGACATGACGTGAACCTGTGTGACCAGTTTCCACTCTTTTATATTTTACATGAGCTACGGGCGTCCGATTGACAAACTGTCTATGATGACAGAAACCTTGGAAAGAGATAGTTTTTTGGTATACCCCACTCAAGGTTTGGACACATTTGGGGTACATATGGGTTGGATCAAATGTAAACCCAATAGGGACCTTGGAACGAAAATTCCAATAACTCCCAGACCGAGCGTCCAATTGACACACCATCCGTCATGTTGAGTTTCTTATAGAAAAACTGATCTTTTGGATACATCATATTGGGACTTCATGGAAGTTGTTGTATTGACATTTGGCTAGAGAAGCAGACCCTCTCGGAATAAAGCATGATTTGTGCGGTATACTGTGGCTGGCAGTTCACTGACGACTCTTCCTGGATCTTTTGTGGGTTCAAGAGCACTGACGACAGTTCCTCGATCCTGTGTGGGTTCGAATGCAATGACAACTGTTCCTATATCTTGTTTGGGTTCGACAGCTTCGACGACTATTCTGGGATCTTATGTGGGTTTGATAGCTCCGTTTACTGTTCTTGGATCCTGTGTGGGTTCGACAATTCTGGTTTATGTTCTTGGATCCTATGTGGGTTCGACAGAATAGATGATTCAGTGGCTAAATCTGATCACCTCTATCTCTCAACATATGTTGTATACCTCTGTGAGCTGAGTCAGTATCTTTATGATTCCATCATGATTTAAAATGGATTACTTGATAACGTATGTATATGTATGGTAATATACCTAAGTGGGGTAATCTGTTGATTTCCAACTTGTGGTTTATCCTTGTTGGATTTTGTGATAACTTGAGGGTCTCAGGGTCCCTACTAAGTATCGTTATACTCAGCCCTACAAGGGCTATGACGACACCTCTTTGTGTTGGATGTAGACTACGAAAAACACTGACCGAGGCTGAGTGTACAAGGACTGGACGGTGCCCAGAGGTGGACCCCACAACGATTCGGTACCCAGAAGAGACCGAAGGACATGGAGTGCTGAGGAGGCTATCAGTACCTACCCATCAGGTAGGATCTGTAGTGGACGATCCAAGAGAAACTTTTCATCCTTCAGATGTTTTTTCGATTTTCATTTGTACTTGTACATTACATTTGGTCTTGTATTTTGAGCCCCTTTACATTTTAGCACTCTTTTGTTAGACATTTTTACTTAGTGTTCTGCATTCAACTTGTACTCTATTGTGTGTGTTTACAGTTATAAAGAGAATGCCTTCCCATATTTAGGTAATTATGCCTTTGGGGCTAGTCACCAGCCCCTAGCCTATGGAAGGTGGGATTGGGGTAGTCACGACATGGGCCCTGTGGGACGGGTCATGAAAAATAATCTATATATTTCTCATTCTATCGCCGTTCAATTTTTTTGACCATTGAGGTTATGTAACATTGTACTTCTCACCCAATGTATACATAATTACTTAATATTCTAACAATTAGTAAAACCGAAATTATTTAACATGAGTAATGAATAAATTATCATTATAAGAGATATATCCTAGAAAACTAATTGGAAATATATCACAAGGATTATTTACTATATTATAACAACATGTTATACTATAAATATATTAGTTCAATCTATATCACACTTTGTCTATTATATTTCCTTAAATTTTACACTTTTCCATTTTTAGATCATCCTAGACCATTCTTTCTTCAGCCTATATAATTTGAGATTCATCATAGGGTACTGTCAGTTGGGTATTAATATAAATTATAAACTAGACCCAAAATTTAACTTAGAAGTCAATCCTTCTTAAACGTTTTAAAGGCGTATATATTTACCCAAATCATATCCACATGGTGTGTCAATAAAATGTGTTGTTAGGCATCATTATCATCCATTAGGTGATGATTGAATTAATGAATGCATTCCTAATTCATGGTTTTTTTCAATGGTATATATGTGTTAGATCATTAATCCACCTATATTATCTTGGTAGGGATTTATTTCAAGAAATACCACAAATTCTATATTGTAAAAAAAATTAGGGTGTTAAAATATACATTTACATGTCCTATTAACTTGTTGCTATAGTTTTCACTAAATATATGTTGTTATATTCCAAAAAACAACTATAATAATCCTTATGAATAACTAATCCTAACATTGCATCAAATAATAAAGACCTGAAAAAACATATCTTTATTTTAAATCATATCTATAATTTAATAATTAAAAATCATAATAATATCTCATAACTCAGAGATTATTTTTGTTTAGGATCATTAAAAATCAATAACATGTGAAATGTTTTTTACAAGATATGTGGCTGGTTCTCCATAATCGATATCTTCTAGATATAATTCTCCATAATATTACCCAATTTATTGGTGGGATATTATAGTCATAACCATTAAAACATATTGTAACTAAAATAAAATTATATAAATAATTATGTGTTCCAACTGAGGAAAAATAAACCATAAAAAAATCATATTCATGATCAAAATAATGATAATATTGTAGGTTTCACAGTCATTTCATTTAAAATGACTGAATTTTATATCATATAAATTTCAAATAGAAGAAAGAATTAAACATACTTGAATAATAATAATTGAAAATAAATCATATATATTGAATATGGAGTTATACTGTATATCCTTAACAATAAATATATGATGAAAAAAGAATGAATTTAATTAATTTGGGTAAATTTTGGAATATTATGTATTGGATCCTTTCAAAGAAAAAAATATCATCAGTTTATCTATAAGTCTAAAATTAATCCAAGATGTTTATGCATAAAATTTGTAGGTTTTTAAAAATATATTGACTTTATAAACCATTTTATGGGGGTGATTCGTGACATGATATAAGAAATTGGAAATTTCATATAAATAATTTTTACTAAAATGATGTAATTTGAAAATTATCTAAAAAAATATATAACCCATGACTTTAAATGGTTATTAAAGTAGTTTTATATTTTATGTAAAAATACAAATCCATTGGTAAGAAAATGAGAATAATATTACATGAAAAAAGAGAAAAATATATTACCTAACTCGAAATCCATTGAGGATCCATTGAAGATATCATTTTAGGTTTCAGAACAACATTGCTGAAATACCACATCTCAATATAAAATAATAAAGAATTAGGTTAAAAATAGGATATCGTATATATTAAAGTACCATGAGATAACACTTTTTTGGCTTCTAATTAATATGTAAAACATTAGTGGGAAGAAAAATTATGGCCTATTAATGGAAACCATAATTTAAATGGATTATTATTCTTCTTAACAAAGTAGAATTTTCAAAATGGATTAGAAATTTTAAGAATAAAAAAAATTAATCAATAGGAAATGTATTACGATAGAATTTAGGTATTCCATTTTAAATGAATATTTAAATTCCACAAAATCATTATAACTCATGAAATCAATTTGAGTATTGAAAGACCCTTATGACTTTTTAAATTTTGGAAGACAGATTCATTACAAGAATGGAAATAATATGGTTCTATAAATCTATATAGTTATATCATGGAGTATGGGAAAATAAATTCATGAGTAATATATAAAATATGAAATTTTTTATGTTGTGAAAAATATTTTAATGTTCCTCAATGAGGGAAAACTGAGATGAATACTCTTAAAACCCTAGAAACAATCTAAAAAAACCCCATAAAAGAAAATGGTCTAGATTTTGACATTTAAATACCCTGAATATGAATAATAATGATATTAAATATCCAATTAGTAGTATATAAACAATTTTAATGAAATTAACTGAATAATAGAATGTGTATCTAAAAGAAGAATGTTTTCATTTAAAAACCACACTTGTCTCAATGGGAATTCTATTCTAGATTGTAAAATCATCAGAGACATGATATCTCCATAACAAACTCTTTTTAATTGAAGGTAATATGGTTAAATGGTGAGACTAATGTCTTAAATATGTTGGATTTCATTATGTTGGGATAGAAATAAAATAATCTCTATAAGGAGTTTTAAGGTTAATTGTTAGTTTAAAAGGTTGTATGTGGTATCCTTTTATAAGTGTTGAAAATTGATATTTTGGAAACACAATTTTTTTTCTCAGGGACACGAATCCATTATTATAGTACAAAGGCTAAAATGTTATCCAATAATAGTGTGGATATTTAGATAAATTTGAGCTTACCTTCACCATTTTCCTATAATTATCCCTTATGATGGTAATTCTAATTTTACCAATGGTAACAAATTTTAATGGAAAATATTAAATCTTACATAATATAATTTATTTTATTTGATAGATATTAGTTTTAGTTTTAGGGAATATAATAAAAAACTGATTTATTTAAAAAAAGAATCATTTTGTTTGCATATTGATTTTTGATCAAAATAGAATTAAATATTCCATATATTCCAATGAAATTAAAATAGTTATTTTTATTCATACATTATTTATTATGAAAATTAAAAAAACAATTCCATATTGTTATCATTAATTTTATAAAATAACTATAAATTATTTTTCATTAGAATTATATATAATTTTTTTAAATGTTAATTACGTGTTTATAAATTCAATATAGTGTTATAAAATCAATTATTTCATATTATAATATATATTTCATAAATGAATATGGTTTTAAAACAATTATGTAATCATCTTATAATTTAATTTGATAAAACTAATGGTAATATTAGTATTTTTATTTTATCTATTAAACAAAAATTATTTATTTCAAAAAAAGAACAAAAATTTACCTTAATCTATTTTGTTCATTCTAATTATAAAAATGAATATTATATTTTTTCAAATCATAATTATAAAATTTTATATAAAATTTTTATTATAAAAAAAAATTTTGAAATTGTTTTTATAGGATAACAATTTTTTTAAGTTAGTAGTTATTGAGGGGTTCATTGGCCAAAGAGTCGAATGTAAATTTACTAAGAGATAATGAAATTACATGAGTTTGAATGACATGATTTAATTAAAATATACCTAAATAAAATAAATTAAATTGGATGTTATTTCATCCATCCAAATAATATTATTTTCAACAAATTTGTTGTCAAGACCATCCACCACACAATTCACCGTTCTATATGAATGATGGATAAGATAGTTGAGTCCCGAAATAATGTTTATATATTCCATCAATCAGGTTATGAGACTATGTGAAAGAAGTTTAAAACCATCCTTAATGGGTAATAAAATAATATTGGAATCACATTTATGCAATAGATTATTCCATCACTCGGATTTACTAAAAGGGAACACAATGATCACTCAAAGCATTTATATTTAAGCAATGTTTCCAAGACATAGAAACCATAAAAACAACCATGTAAATAATCCTCAAAATCATTAAAAATAGAAACACAACTATATGGATCATTTTTTCCTTTCAATACACCATAAAGATTAGTTTTAATTTATTTTCAAGGAGAGATATTCCATAAAACCAGAAATATACTAGAAGATGGATTGCAATTTCCCACAATGCCATGTCCATTTAGCCTAGTTAAATAATGAATGATATTATAAGAAAAAACATTTTGTAGAACACTATAATTCTAAATTGAAACCATTATATGTATAATATATGATCAAATAATTATTGTGTCGCTTCTTGGAATCAATTGACTACGGCGATTCCAAATCAAATTTAGCAATTCAGTCACTACAACATGAAATAAGATGTCAACCTACGATGAGAGAGAACCAGAGCCACACTGAAGAATCACACCAATCAAAAAATAATTTTAATAAAAACACAAAAATATGATCATTAATAACCCAAATATTATATTTTTTTAATATAATATTTTAATAAAAATATTATATGTTTTAATTATTAAATGTTAAAATGCATAAAAATAAAGAGTCTTAAACTAAAAAATGAATTAAATAAATTTCATAAAATAACCTTTATATAAACTTATACAATAATATATTTCGTAATTCATTTACTCTATTTAAAACCAATTATTTCAATGTATTTTTTTAAGGATAACAACATAATATTTTGTTTATGGTTTGGTGTTTCAAGAGGATAAATATGTCAAATATTCATGACATAATTTGTGGAAAACATCAAATAAATATCGGATCAATACATATTATAAAGTGGTAGGAGCATTCTGTATAAACTTCACAATAATTATCCTTTCTCAAAAACTTTTCTTGGGGATTTATTAATTAATTACAATGTAATATAATCTTACCCAATTATTTCTTGGAGGGGTACCCAAAAAACACATTTTCAATAAGTAACCATAATATCAATAGTGGTGTACAACCTCAGAAACTCCTAAAATGAAAAACAACCTTGGATGGATAAACCCAAAAAACTTATTGAATTTATATAAACAAGATATATGAACAAAAAATCCACCATATCACCAATTTAACCTCCCGTGAATCATGATTTACATGATGTCTGATCCTTGTGCATTTGATTTATCTCCATTGATCATGTATTCCATTGATAATGGGAATTATGAATTGTAAAATATATCTTTCATGGGAATTCCTTCATAACTTATTGTACTCATAGGGTAATAAATATTATATAATACCTTTATTTTGATGGTTTTTATTATTATGTGATTGAAAAAAACTCCCTAGGCTCAGGATGCTCACCCAAGGTTCTGGAACCTTGATTCCAAATCCTTCAAGTAGTTGGGCTATATATTTTTGTACACTCAACAAGGAATTGATGCAACTGGGCCTTATACTAGGTTAATCTATAATCCATCCCCATTTGAATATATTCCCCATAAGTCATGACTTCCTTCCATATCCATTTTCAAAACAAAGGCCATATACATGACCATCCAATCCTTTAACTAGATATGAGACCCAATCTATACTCATGGGTCCATATTTCCCATGACTCAAGTCATCCTTCCTCATTATATTATAGACAAATAGCAACATAATAAAATCATAAAATATTTATTCCCCATACCATAATTACAAGGATATGTTCCCCATAATTTTATCTTACCTTCCTTATATTATTTATAATATACTCTGTATTGTATTGTATATTTGGGATTCCAAAAATTTTTAAGACTGAACCCAACATTGTCATGTTGATTTACCAATGAACTTAACAACCAAGGAAGGGATTATCTTGAATGTGTCCCATATTATCCAAATATATTTACCTTTATCCTTATAGTCTTAACTATAAATAAATAATCTTCATATAATATAGAACATTCTATATGTTATTTAACATATCATAATGGGTTTTGAAAACATGGCCCTAAATGGAAGCCAAAATGTTTATGTATAGAAAAGCCTAAAATGAGAATCTATTTCCCCCATAATAATGACGTCAAAACAAATTTAAATTTGTTATGGTCATATGAAATTAAATGGAACTATAATTTTCTTTATCTAATGACCATTAAAAGAAAAATGTGTACATTTAAGATGAACTCGACTACGTGGGTTTTAGTTTCATTCATAAAGATACGTAGGAATCCCCACCCATGGGAATGATCTGAAAAATAATAAACATATAACCTCATAGAATATAGATACAATATGAGGGTGGATACATGATAAAAAAGTAGTTTTATTAGCATATGTTCCTCACAAACCAAAATAGTGTCATGAAATAAAACATGAATCAGTGAAAAAAAATTATAGAGGAAGAACCATTACCTCATGCCCATCTTACATTGTATGTTATCTAAACTCAGGTACAATAAAATCAAATTTATCATTCCTAAATAAAAATTTAAAATTCATGTATAAAATACCATAATGGTTTATATATAACATCTTATCACTCATTCATTATCATTAAATCACTATCATCATAATTTCATGTGTTAAGTACTTGGAGTTTCATATATGTTTGTGTTTAGTAGTTATAGTACATAGAATTTAATCATGGTTCTTTGATATCTATAATTTTAATCATAAAAATTTTCATGAATATTCAATATATATATATATATATTTATAATAATTCATATAAATTGATAAAGAATATTTAGTTACATCTCTATATAGAGATGGTTGTTTGTCTGTATGCCCGAGTGACATTTCCATTTTTTGATCGATAGGATAAAACAACTCTAAAAAATAACTGAAATTTAATTATTCATTAATATATCATAAATATCATAAATTCATATTAAATATATCATAATAACCATCACTAAATGATGGTTACTGAAAATGAATCATATTAGTATATGAGGGTGATCCACAAATACACACGAGCAATACATTATGCTGACATTTTATTAAGAATAAGATGGAAATGGTTGGTAGATGATCAATAATCATGTTGTGATGGATACTAGATATTTATGTAATTTTTAATATGATATAAAATTATTTTATCTTAGTTATGAATTTAACCAGTATTTGAGAGGCCTCCTTTGGATTATAACTTCATCATTGATTATAAGAGATTACCAAAATCCCATGGATGAATGAGAGTAATATATCGAGGTTTTGGAGAAGATATTGTATGACATAAAAGGTATGAAATTTTTGAATAAGGGTGTATGATATTTTCCATTTAATATGTTATTGGTGGGGCACACATGAAATTTATTAAATTAGTTCGCTAATATAACGTAACATTCATATAAAAGTGGCTCTAGATGGACATGAATTCATAGAGACAATATGATATGGTTATAATATATTTAGAGAATAATAATAAGATAATATTTTTGTGATTCCTTTAAATATAATTTATTTTAACTCCCGTTAAACCTATTAAATCTTTTACTATAGTAACAAAATATTATTGTTTTTTACATTTAATTTTGACCAAAAATTATGTTGAAAAAAATAAATGTCAACAATTATGGTGATTTCCAATATCGATTTTTTATTACAATATATTGTTTCTTTATATGGAAAAAAATATTTTTAAATATGCATAAAAAAAAATAAAAAGTACTTTTAGAAAATTTGATTTTAAAACATTATACTGGTTTTCATCCATTACATGGCTTGTAAAAACAATACAATTAAATATAAATTATATTAATTATTAAAAAAATTAGTATTTAATAAATTTATTATTCAATAGATCTTAATTATATTTATTAATAAGAAAACACATTTCTCATATAAAAACAATTTTTAGAAAAATAAGTTTTAAAGCTCAAAAAAATGAACTAATTCCAATATCAAGTATAATATTCAATCATATGTGACAAGTTATGTTATTTAAAATTAAGGATATATTATATTATTTAAATATAAATTTCTCTAAACATTAATATATTTTAACCTACTTTATATAATGAAAATAAATCATAGTTTTAAAAGAATTATAATTTTTCACTATTCAATGAAAAAACTTTTTTTTATGAAACATTCTTCAAATTCATCCTATGAAATTATTAAGAAGATTGATTTAAAAATAAAATAAATTTTATAGGTTTAAATGTATTATAATTTTCTAATATAATTATAATTTTATTGCATAAAATGTGATAATAGTTATTTAAGAAGAAATTTTTTCATGAATAAAATAAATCGACATAAAATTTAGTACATATTTATTATGAATTTGTCACTACACTTGATTTATTTTACACCAATATATATTTTTATCATACTTTTTTATTAAAATTTATTCCTTAATATTTAGTGTCTATGTTTTAACAAATTATTATATCTTGGGTTATTTTTACATCATGTCATATATATTGATGGGTTTCAAAAAATTCATGTTTATTTTAAATGAAATAGATATAAACTGTTAGGGTTCTACATCTCACCTTAATAAAATGAATTTCTCCCTTGAAATGTTTTCTCCATGATACTAAAAATTGGGTATATCCTTACTTCGATACATCCTCAGGTTCTCATGTAACATCTTTGAATTTCTAATCCCAACAATGAATATTAACCTATTGAGTTTTCTTTTTCTATGAATCTTTTTCTCTATGATCTGGGATTTCTAGTAGTTGTTCATCATATTTTTGATCAGACTATAGCGTTACATTCTCATAGATTATTATATTTATTGTACCATGTATTGTGTTTCTCCAATGTTATGTGGAACACATTGTGAACTTGAGAGAGGTTCAGAGGAAGTGACAAGAAATAAGATACAATCCATACAGAACCGAGAATATATAAGGGACCAATATACCTAGGGATATTATTTTCCTACCTAGTTGATATTATAAAATTATCCATAGATAAACTATAATTAATACCTTCTAAACAACATCAAATTCAATATATCAACAATGATTTCAAACATAATTCTTTTATGCACATTGAGATTATTTGATGTGATGACGAATGACTCTAATATTTTCTACATTACCTCATCCATCTCAGGTTCTAACTGATTTATTTTTATAATTTAATTCTAGAATATTGTAGTTGTAAAGTTCATATATATAGGTATTTATATGAATCTATCTAAATTCTAGACTTAAAATTGTAGTTATATAAAAACTTCACAAGAGGAAGGTGTTGACCCTTACCACATTTGAAATACTGGGCACTGGATATAAACATATCCTATCAGAATTGAATGGTCCTATCAAACTGCTATATTTATGATAATAATATGTATTTATGTAAAAAAACTCTATATCCAAATATTATGATGGAATTATCTAGAAAGTTGTGGTCAACCAAGAAAATCAATCATATACTGTTGAATATGGTAGTCTATAGAACCATAACAGTTCCAAAACATATATCCATGGATGTTCACTGAGAGGGAATTATTATCTTATAGAAATGTAATATTCAAACATCATAATATTTCTGAATATAATACAAAGGTCAATATTACCTATAAAGGTTTTTCAGAGTCCAATAATGAAATCCATAGTGATCTTTTACAGTTTATATTTTCATATGGGTAATGGTTTTGAAATACATAGTGATATCAATATCATAGACATAACTTCTAGGAGTAATACGAATCATGATAAATAAATAGTAGTATCTCTCATCATGTTTCCCACCAGAAATTATCTTCCATATCTATATACATATTGTTTAGATCAATTATTAATATAAAATGTTGATCTATAACAATCTTTCAATATCTCTTTCTTAATGTTCAGTATAAATAGAACACAAACTCTATTCTTGAACCTTATCACTCTATCACAATCATGGTTGAAGTTAGAATCAATTATCACCATTTTAATCTCTACATATTTATTTTTCACATCCACAATATTCACATGGATAGATGTTTGAGCCCAAAATCGTGAGAGACAAAATTTATACACATACTTTTATATTTTAAGGCCAATCAGTTAAAAATCCATGTTAAATGGATATGTTGTCATCCACATTATAGATAAGATAGAATGATCCATTCAACTCATACCATCAGCGACATTGTTAGATTTCCCACAACGGGGATTTATTGAGAAGTCATATTATTTAATCCCCTAAACCCAGATTTTTGTTCAATATATTCATCATATCTTCTTCAATAGATAATTAAAACCAGTATGACCACAATATTAGTCACACAATTTTATATAATGATAATTCCCCTATGAAAAAAAATCTGAACTCATTAATGTTAACTAAAAATCAAAATTTAAGAATTTATTCTCATGATCCATCAATTATCTTTAGCCATAAGTTATATCCATATCATTATTAATATAAAAACTTCCCACAACCTTTAAATATATCATTGAAAATCACAAACTCTTCTCCACTACTGGGTTAAATCATAATATGTGTACTGACTGAACACCCATTTAATTACATAAAATTTTATTCACATCTATATTTCTAAAGGAACATGTATTTTAATGATGTTATCATAGTATGTGGAACTATAGCCATGATAAATACCCCAAAAAATCAATTATATAATGAAATACATGATAAATTTGGATCTAAATCACATTGGATGGTCTTTCACAATTTTCATTAACTTTAATCATTGACAGATCCTCCGATATATCCTATCTTGGAAATTATATGACAAAAAAATCACTGTTTTTTATTTCCAAATAATACACTTGGTAAGTAGTCGATAAAACATTTACATTCATTAGGTTTTTAGTATATCCCCAAATTTATCATCCTTGTCTTCTATTTTCATAGAATATATAATAATATCATCTATAGAGAGTACCAAAATAGATCAAGATGACCTCCTAAGACTATATTTCTTAAATCCTTAAAGATAATAGGGGAATTAGTATGACAAAATTGCATCACTATAAATTCACAGTTTCTATTCCACATATGGAAGGATTTTGTTAGTATTTCTCTATTATGAACCATTAACAAATAGAATCCAAATCGATGATCAATTTTATATAATATTGACTTCCTTCTTTGTTATTTAATGAATAGTAAACACAAGGTAAGGGATACTTATTCATGACCAAAATCTTGTTATATTTCCAATAATTAATTCAAATTCACTTTGATCCATATTTTATCAATAAAAAAGAATAAATTAACCACATGTTGAAGCACATGGATGAATCAATACATTATTAATATTATCTAGATGCATATTACTTAATTTTTATGGCTCAATTAGGGTCTTTATTTATGAAAATGCTGAAAAAAGTATAACACTGGGATTGAGTTATATTTAAAATGGATGTTCTTGATTTAGATAAATAGATAGAATTAATGTCTGAAATAAATCAATAAAAATATGTATAATATGAATTTATTTAATTTTAAATTTCTCCATAATCCTATGAGATAAAAAACAATTGAATAGTAATTTAGACCTATAAAATGGTTGTATTTTCGATTTGATATTAATATTTAACCTCACACTGATAAATGATCATAGTTTTTTTCAAAATATCAAATATGGAGTCTATTATTATGGTATTTATCAAAATTATATCTATTCCAATTAAAATTCACTTAAATTTTTACTAGAGTTTTAATAATAATATTTATATGATGATAATTCAGGGAAGCTTCTACTGAATAATAATCGTAGACTTGATATTTGATCATTTTTCCATTACGAATTTTTTACTTCTAGTTAGACATAAAATTACTTAATTGGTATTATTAGACATTAAGAAAAATATTCATATATAACATAGTGTGTATAACTATAAAAGAATTTTACATTATCAGTTTTATTTTAGATGTTAAGTTTCACTTTCACCACTTGATTATCAAAACCCTCATCAAAAATATTTATCAAATTAGAATTCCATTTTTTATGGGATTAATGAGTTTCTAAAATTAATTATGATCCATAAAAAGATGATCTGGGAGCTTTTTATCATAATTCACCAACACCTAGAATTTGAAAAATTGGAGTGTCAATTGTTTATTCTATATATGTTTGTCTACTTTTTTATCATCAACTATATTATTCCCATTACGTTCTGATTTGATATCATGAAAATTTTCCTTTCCAAATTTAATGAATTTACTAGTCCTCTAAAAAAATTAATCAATGTCTTAATACCAATTTTTTTCTTCATGAAGGAATCATCTTCTTCCCTATATGGTTTTGGTTATTATTATTTCTTTTCTATCTCAAAATTCTTTTCTTATCAAAACTTATTGATTGTGTAACATCCAGAGTTTTTTAGAAATTTATTCATTAAAATTAACTAAAATTATTTTTTTTATATGAAAGGAATAGTTTAACTAGTGTTGTATGCAACACCATGTTTACATTTCATTTCAGCTGACATTGAGTCTCTTCAATAATGCGTGTTAATGAAAGAACATGTTTTACCAATAAATAATATATGAATAATATTTAATATGATAGTTATCACCTAGCCATTGGAAAGATGTGACTGAATAAGATTCAATAAAATATAAATATATGATTTAATTATTATTATAAAATTAATTATTAGGTGACCAATTAATTATAAATGAAAATAAAAAATTAATTTAATATAACATATGTTCTTGATTAAAAACTATTTTTATAACTTGAATGACAATATATATTAATAAATTTAATTTATCCCAATTAATAAAAGATCTTAATGAAATTTTTATGTTATATAGGTAATAAATGTTTTAAAATAGAGAAATATTATTTTTGTTAATGACAAGAACAAATCCAATATTATGCAAAAAAAGATGTATATTTCTAACATGTATTTTTACGGCATTTTAATGTTATATTTTTTTATAAAAATTAATTTTTGAAATTTTATAATTTTTATATGATAAAATGAACAACATTTTGGAGAGACGAATTTCAAAATTTACATTGGGATATTTTATATATTTTTTTTCTGAGAATGGTAATATTTAAATGAATATTGAATTTCAAGGAATTTTAATTGAAAACTGATTTTCCATCTAAATAATATATCGTTATAAATTATATTTCTAATTAATTTTAATGTATAATTAGATAAATTTATTAATATTTAAAAAAATTAAGGAAATTTTAATCAATTTACCATTGAAATTTGATATGAAAATATTTTAATCATTTGAACTTTTCTCATAAAAAATCTCACTCTCTCATCTTGTATGCAAAAATAATTTTAAAAAAGGTTATGAAAATTTCATCATTTTAATTTTACAAAATGGATGAAATATTTTTAATTTTATTAATTTATAATTTCTAGAAATAGAAACATATTATTTGACCAAAAATATTAGGGAAATCAATTAAAATTAATACAACGATTTAGGTAAAAAATTGTTTTCTCAGTGTTTAAAAATTAATATTAAATATTTGAATAACCTGAAAACATTTCAAAAACAAATTGGATGGAAAATATTCAACCATATCCCCACTTTCATATAATTTGGATAATTATTTTTGGTATATGGTGTATGTGATACCTCCTAATAGTGATTATCTTTTTAATTTACAAGAATTCCACTCCCTCTCCTTTATAAAAATGGACACACCTAGCCTAATTATTTACACTTCTCTAGAAATTAATATTACCAAAATACTTTAAAAAATTATCATTCTGTATCCCTACTCTCATACTTGATGCCTCACTTTTAGAAAAAATTAAATCCAAAGAATTATTTTACTGCAAACCAAAAATAGTTAACTGAAGAATAAGTAACATTCTTCAACAAGCCATTTTGTTCCATTTCGTTCTCCAACCATTTGTTTTTTATTATAACAAGATTTTATAATAACCTATGTATCATTAATATAGTTATATGTTGTTATTTTGAGGGTTATATCAACTCTTTCACAGACTTCCATCACATGGGATACAAAATCATCGTTTGTGTATATGGCGAACAACCGCCTCACGAACCAATGACATTCGTTCTTCTATTACCGCCTCTCATGATCTGTATTAGTGATGAAAATATATTTTTATATGATATATTTGGTATTTATAATTTAATTATTCTTATATAATTATTACATAACTTATCCTTTATTATTTCCATTTTCTGGAATAAAAAAATAATTGGTGAACGTTTTGACCACCACCTCCTCAAAGAGATGCGATTAATTCAATATTTACATGTAATTTATTAGAGATGGGTTTAATGAGAATATATGATAGAAATTTATAATTTACGATATGCCTGGCATAATTATTTATCATTACATAAAACATATCATTTTTTTCATTCCATTTCACACGCTGAAAATGTGATAACGTTGTTCGTGGATGTGTGTAGTACCGCCTCCACGAAGCAATGTGATTCTTCATTTTTCATCCCTAAATCACATTAATGATATATATATAATTACATATAATTAAAAATATGTTATTTATCATATAAATATTATTCTGAAAATAAAAATTTTATATACCTTCTTTCCATAATGGTCGTTGAAAAATGGAAACCTTACTCTTACACATGTATAACCTATAATATACATGATCATAATGTTTTTCCATTTTTATAACCACATTTCATGTATGATTATAAATGTTTAATTAATTTTGAAATATTGATAATTATTTCATGGTTACAATTCTTTATATATTTAAATAATCACCACATTGACCATAGTCGACCTCTCATCATCAATTTTCATACAGAATCTGATTATGGTCAAAACATGCGACTTAAACATTATGGATTGTGTAATTTTATTTTACATGTATATAAGTGATATAAATGTAATTATAAACATGTAAAAAATTATAAATAATTTTTATAATTAACATATATATATTATTCTGGAATATAGAGGACAATCATGACAAATCAGACTCATGGTAAGGGATTTCTTAACTCAATTTCAATTCATTTTGTTAAAAATTTTTAATTGGTAATGCTATTAAAAGAATATTTATGAAAAGACCTATGATTATATTATTCTATATCTAAATTTTTATTGTGTTGATTTAATGTTTTTACAAATAATTATTTCATTAATTTATTCTCACTCCAATGATGTGATCTTTGTAAGGGTTTTTCTCATCTGAGTAGTATTTCTATTAGATATAATTCATATTCAGAAATTATTTTTTTGAGTGGTGTATATAATTACCATTAAGGTATTATACTATTATTAACATTATATTTATATAGTTTTATATACCATTTTATTGATATTTCTTTCATGTGGTTTGTAGTTTCAAATTTACCAAAGTGTTAATGGATTTTGGAAATAATTTTCCATCATTGAGATGATTGTTATGTTTCACACCTAACTTATTTTATGAGGTTTGTACAGTTCTAATTTTACATTATATATCATGAATCTCATTACTCTCATGATATTATACATTCCATTTATTGTTTTTCCTTCTAGGGGCTTCAAAATCAAATCTTTCAAACTTGTATGGGACTCTTTGGAATGTTTAAATTATTTTTTACTCATGAATGATTTTAATGATAGAAATTTTTTAAAAAATTTCAAAAACCCTTTTTTAAATTATCCTCTTTTTGAGAAATTTTTATTAACACTATACTCTTTATTTTATCAGTGGATTAAGATTGTTTCATAGAGAATTTTATGGAAGCCATTTCTTTTCGTCATGCTATCCCAATTTTTAAGTGATTGATATGGGCCAATTTCCTATGTAGGGGTAAATCATGTTTCAGTGATATTTTTCTGGAAACCATTTATTCCCTCTAGTCTAATAATGTTCTAAAGTGATTCTTATTTAACCCATTTATTTTCTATAATTTAATCCTATTTCAAATATATTATTATTAATCCCTTTTTTGTGGTGTAATCAAGTTCTAAATAGATTTTTGTGGAACATAATTCATTTCCTTGGGTTAATAATGATTCACATAGATTTTTATTTAATAGATTTTTATTCCATTGGTTAATAATGTTTTAAAGAGGTTATTATGGTACCTATTTATTTTAAATGGTTTAGTAATTATTCAAATTGATTGTTAATAAACCCAATTATTTATCTAGGATAATCATGTTTTAAAGAGATTGTTCTGGAACCCATTCTTTCCTTGGGATAATCATGTCTCTAAGAGATTTTTATTCTGCCCATTTCTTTTTCAATGGGTTAATCATGTTTCAAAAATATTTTTATTAATCCCATTTATTTTCCATTGGTAAATCATGTTTCAATGATATAAAAAAGAAACCCATTTCTTTTAAATGGGTTTAATAGGTTATAAAATACAATATAGTTTTCCTATATGTATATGATGAAATTCATTAATTTATGGGTTTTGAAATTGCACATGGACATTTTGCGTGTGGTAATGTGATAAAATAATTGTGGTTGGTTTTTTATTAATCAATGATGGGATATTACATGATAAACATATGATGGGTGGTTATATGATAAAACAACGATGGTTGGGTTTGTGATAGACCTCCACTGACTTGGTTATGGATGTCATCTCTATGAATATTCTAGTTGTAATAGTGACATGTTTGTAAGAGGACTACATGGATATTGAATTTATAAAAATTATAAGAATTTTATTGTCCCAATATAAAATTTTTTGTATTCTACTCTTGTTATGGGTTTATAATGTTTATAATGATTGAAACTGTTATCACATGGCTATTGATTATGTATTCTGGTAAACCATTCCTTTGAAATGTTTTCATATTTAATGATCCAATAATTTATGTGTATGAGTTCTTTTATGACTCCCTCATGTTTTTTAATTATTTCATTATACCCTTATTCATATTTATGTTCATTGATGTTATTAAATTGTTAATGATTACGATTAACCCCAATTAGAATCTGTGGTCACCATTCATATATTTCCTTCTCCCCATTTTTAAAATAGAGATGTTGAAAAATTTAGTCCTAGAAAGTATTTTATGTGGATGATGATGATGTATTAATGTAAATATTGAAATATGGTTTAAGTAGGATAAATTATCATTTTAATTTCATTGGAATTTTTTTGTTGGAGTTTTTTCTAATTCTCAAAAACTCTAAAACTAAAAGGTCTTCCAGAATATAAGTGATCCATGTCTTTTTGATTTTGTTAGGTTTAGATGAAAAAATTTGGTGACAATTTTTAACATCAAATCCAGGTATGTAAATTTATGTATTTCTACATAGGATCTAGTATTGTGGGATCAGTTTTGTTACAGTTAGTATCAAAGATTTTCTAAATAACACTAGAGATTAGGATTTTTTCATATTACGTTACCATATATGTTCTGGATACTGACTGAAAATTAACTTTTTATTATTATCAAATCAATTTTGAGGAGAAAGTTAGAAACCACAAAAACCATCATTACAACCAAAAAATCCATTAAAAGGATAAATTAGATCAATGCTACATAATCTACTCCTCCCTAGAAATTAAACTGTGGCGACAAGCATTCACCATCATAGAACCATTCAGCTAGCAGTCCCGTGTAGAGTTGCATGGGCACAGAACCGATGGAAGATCCATACCCTCTCGAACTTCCAATTCCAAATGGCATGTGCAGGCGAAATCTTCTTGCTCTGAACCTCATCTGGGGAAGATACATGTAGAAATCCAATTGCAAGAACATAAAAACTTCATAGAAGATTCGAACAGGATTCAACAACAAACAGATCACCTAACATCGGAGACAGTAACCTGCCATAACCTAGCACACTGATTCACAACAACCTCACTGCCTCCAGGAGATTCAAAAAATTCAAAACAAATGCACATCCAAAAACTAGTTCATCGCGAGCAAAAAATCCAAACCGAATCCTCTCCAACCTTTACTGCCTCCAAAGTCTTTAAGATATTTAAAAAACAAAGAGAACCTAATGGCCAGAAACAACCGCAATCGCAAAACCACAACAGATCCAAATCAAAAACCACAGAATAGCCCAAAACCAAATCTCAAACCTCCAAAACGATGCCCCTCAAACAGAAATTACTAAAGAAAAAAAATAAATAGTAGAAAACTCATCCTAAAAAAAATCGAAGGAAAAATTTCAGTATAAGAAATATATCACCAGAACGTTAGCAAGTCGAGCACCAAAATCGTCGGAAAATAACCCCGCCGCAAACCAGAACCAATGTCCTGTCACTACCATCCAAAAAGCCCTAAAAGACCACAACATTCCAGCCAACGAACCCACAGAAGAGGATGAATCAAGCCACAGTCGCGAAACCTAGATCTTGGTCATGGAACCATCTTCACGCGGCCAGGATAAGCCCCATCCAGTTGATGAAGTGAGGCATGAACAGGCACGAAATGAAGATAAAGGTCATTCTGGCCAAGTCCACGAGGTCGCTGACGCCTCTGCGAATGATGAACAGTATCCACCATCACGTCGAGTAAAAATCGAGGAGGAGATCTGAGCTATACCAAGACAGAGGGAGGCAGCGGCGGAGTGAAACCCCAGTGGAATCGTCCCTTATGGGCACATTTGAGTATATTCGACACCGCATTTGAGTTTTTAAATTATTAAAAAAAATTAGGTTTATCGATAAAATTCAAAGATGCATTTTTTTAATATAGAATTTGTATCCCATAGGATAAAAATTAAGTGTTTTTTTGTTGGGAATTAGTGTTAATTTATAAATAGAAAAAGGGAAACCCATATTAGCATTGAAAACCTATCGCATTTGGATATGCTATGGGGAATGGACCCATGAATGAAGGATAATATGGGTTTCATGAAATACCACTGCCCTACATGATGTCCTGGTTAGCATGATATTTTTTTACATGAATGGATTATTTAGGAAACACATGGGAACTTATTTGAGGATTAATGGTTGATTTATCTTGGAAGAATAATTAATCAAATATTTATATTTTTTCGGTTTCAAATATTATATTTAAATTTCTAATGAAAATTAATCATGGTTATTTAAGTAATAATTTAGTTTTCTTTATGGGTATTACTATATAATTTTTAATATTAGTTCATCATTTAATGGTTTATTCAATTTGGGAATTATCTTTATATGTGATAACCATTTTTGTGTTGGTAAATGTAGAAATACACATTGAATAGAGTGAATATGAATTTTTTCTAATGTGGTATATAAAAGTTCATTTTAGTGAATCATGAATAAAAAATTCATCCTTAATACTCACCTTTTAGAGATAAAGATGATATTTCTTTGTGGAAATGATGAAATTATACTCATCAAGTATGCATATTTTATTTTTATTTTTCTCTAAGTCTAAATGGTAAGTGAAATATTTAACTCTTGTGACATTTATGTTTCCCATAATTCCATTTTATGAGGATGTTTTATTAACCATTTTTATGATGTGGTTTTCAAAAAATGGATACTATAAATGTTAATCCTTTGATAACTTAGTTTCAAGGGAAAAAGTCATTCTAAAGGGTTTTGGATTTTACACCAAGAGATTTTTAGAAAAACCCTATTTAAAAATAATTCAAATTCAGTCATAGACTATGTTAAATGGAATGCATTGTGTATCTATAACTATAAGAAACACTATGTTTTTCTTTTATTTCACGTAACATTGAGCCTTCTCGATAACATGTGTTTCACAAATAACAGAGTTGTACCGAACATTAATATAATATTACTATTTAATATGATAGTAACCACCAATCCAATTGAATGGTTTTATTTAATATGATGAAAAAAATTATTTATATATAGTTTACAATTTATTTTATATTGAATTATTTGGTGACTGATAAATTGTAAATGAAAATAAAAATCAATTGAATATAAAGGATGTGTGTTTTGAAAAGCTATTTGTATAAGAAAAATGAAATTTTATATTAATAAATTAAATTAGTAAGAATTATTTAATGATCTAAATGAAATTTATGTGTTATATATTTAATCAATAATTTTAAAATTCATCCAAAACGTTGGATATGTTTATGATAAGAAATAATAATAATTTTAAGCCTAAAAAATAATTACATTTTTATGGATTTTCTCCCCTTTTAATGGAATACTTGTTTTAAAACTGAATATTTAATATTTTTAGTTTTTATTTTAATATAAAAACTTCGTTTTTGAAATAAGAGTATAAAAACATTATGTTGGGTGTTTTTTCTTTTATAAGAACTTTTATATGTAGATGAATATTGAGTAATACTAATTTTAATTGAAAATATATTTTCCAAAAATTCAATTATAATTATAAATTATATTTTAAATAGTTTGTGAAGTATAATTAGATTAATTTTGTATCTTTTAAACTAATTTAGGTCATGGGAATCCATTTCAAATTGAAATTGGATATAAAAACAGTTTAATCTTTTGAACTATTCTCTTAAAAAACCCCAATGTCTCATCCCATCTGTAGGATTAATATTAAATTATTTGTTTCACTTTTCTAAGTAGAATATTTCAAAACAGATTAAATATTTCGAATCATCATAATTTTTAATTTATGTAATATTTAAAATTGTTTTTTCCAATAAAATATCAGTGAAATAAATTAAAATTAATTATAATGATATGGGTAAAAAAGTGTTTACATAGTGGTTAAACACTAATATTAAGTGGCCAAATGACCAAGAAACATGTCCAAAACCCATTTTATTTCCATGATTATAATATATCCCAATTTTACATACTTGGTATCATTATTTTGGTCACATTATTTATGTTTTACTACTAAATAATGTTTACCTATTTATATTTAGAAGAAAGAAACTCTCCCACCAATATATAGAGGAACTCACCCAACCCACTACTTCACACCTCTTAATACCATTGTAATGACGAAAACTAGAAAATTAACACTCTAAATATCCATAATATAATCCTATAATACTAAATTTATTCCTAATTCAAATCAATGAAGTCCTTTGGTGTAAACCAAAAAAGAGTTACCTCATGAACTCGTCACATTCATCAATGAGAACTTTTGTTTTATTTCATTATCTACTAATGAAATTACTATAATTACATGATTATATAATAATCTCACTATTATCAATATATGTATATGTTTTTTGTTATGGTTTCTACCAACACGTTCACACAATTCCATCAAATGTGATACACAATCATCATTCATGTGTACGACGATATACGACCACATCAAATGATGTCGTTCATTCTTCCATTACAACCTCTCAAGGTTGATAATAATGATGTAAATACTATTTTAATAATATATATATATTTATATTTGACATTTATAATTTTATTATTATTCTTTAATTGTTTCATAATACAGAACCTCGTACTTTGAATTTTTGGGAATATGAAAACATTGTTTCTAGATGTGTAGAGTACCACCTCTTCAAAGTGACGTGATTTGATAACCATTTAAATGTAAGATATTAAAGATGTGTTTAGTAAAAATATATGATATTAATAAAACATATATTATATTATGGACATAATTATATCTATTTACATGTAACATATCATTTTCAACTTTCCATTTAACACACTGAAAAAGTGATATCGTCGTTCGTGCCTGTATGGACTACCGCCTTCACAAAAGGATGTGATTCTCCCATTTCCATCACCAAATCACAAGAATCATATATATACATAAATATAATTAAATTATCTGTTTTTTTATGATATAATATTCATTTATTGAAGATAATATTTACATTCCATCTTTCTATAATGATCATCGAGAAATTGGAATGTTACTCACACGTAACTACAGTTAAAAGACATTATGATAATAACTTTGATACATTTTTCAAAACCAACCATCATTTATTATTTAAAAGTATAATTATATAAAAAATTTATAATTATTTCCTTCATATTATTATAGATATATTTAAATAAATGCCTCAATGAAAATAATCGACATATCAATGTTATTTTTTTCCACATAAGATGAATATGATCAAAAAAACCAACATAATAATTATTAATTGACTAATTTTTTATAATAACTTTATGAGTGAAGTTAATATAATAAAAAAAGGAAATATTATTTAACAATTTCAATATGTAAAATATGTTTATTATTCTACAATATATTGGAAAATATTGACAAACCAATATCAAGTTTTTTGATTTTTTAAATCAATTTTCATTCACTATATTAAACATCTATGTCATTAGTTATGTTATTCCAAGAATATGTGTGAAATTTCCACTAATTATATTATAAATTATTTAAAATGTTATTTTTTGGATTTAAATTTTTAACACATAATTATTTCATTGACTTATTATCACTCCAATGATACAATCATTGTAAGGGGTTTTCTAATCTCTCTTTTATTTATGTACGATATATTCCATATTTCACACTAATTTTTTTGTGCTCTATATACTCCACTAGAATGAACTTGATGATCATTACTCTTAAATTTATGGGATTTTATATATCAGTTTTATGATATCAATTTTCTTATGTTTATGGTTCCAATGTTACTAATGTGGTAATTGATTTTTTTCACAATTTTCCTTCTTTAAGACATTCGTTATGTTATACCCTTATATTATTTTATGATATGTGTATATTCGCTACTAAAATTATATATAATTAATCTCATAACTCTCAAAATATTCTATGTTTCATTTAATGTTTGGCCTTTATGGGGATTATGATTCAATTATTTGAAGGTGGTATGTGACACTTCAGAATGATTACTCGTTACCTTCTTCATGATTCTTTGTAATGACATTTTAATGTTATTTCCATTCATCACTATAAAAATCCCCATATTATAACATTCAATCCACTATGATTATTTTGTTTTATTAATATATTAATTATATTATGTATGGATTGATATTCATTCCCTTTGATTGATATGGATGTTATTTCGTATCCAAGGGAAAATCATGTTTCTATGGAATTTTTATAGGACCCATTTCATGACTAGGGGTTAATCATGTTTGAATGAGATCTTTTGTAACCTATTTCTTTTTCATTGGTTAATAATTTTCTATAAATATTAGTATGTAACCCATTTCATTTCCATGGGATAATCTTGTTATAATGAGATTATTATTGAGCCCATTTATTTTCCATGGTTGAATCATGCCTAATGATATTCTTATGTAACCTTTTTACATGGGTTATTGTTGTTTCAATGATATTATTATTGAAATAGTTTATTTTCCATAGTTTAATCATATTATAAAGTGATTTTATGGAACCATTTCTCTTCCATTTGTTAATAATGTTTTAAATAGATTGTTATTGAACCCATTTAATTTTGATGTGTTAATCAGGTTTTGATGATAATATTACTATATCCATTTATTTTCAATGGGTTAATAATGTTTCAAAGAGATTGTTATAGAACCCATTTTGTTTAAATGCATAAATATTGTTTCAATGATATTGTTATTGAACTCATTTATTTTTCCTGGGTTAATCATCTTTCAAATAAATTTTTGTTCAACCCATTTTTTTCCATGGGTTAATCGTGGTTTTAAGATATTTTTGTTGATCCTATTTATTTTCCATGTGTTAATTATCTATCAAAGATAATGACATGAAAGAAATTTATTTTACATTGTTTGATTATGTTATAAAGGGATAATGGTTTCTCTTATATGTTTAAGATGAAATGCAATATTATATGAGTTATGTAATTGTACTCCAAAAGTTTATGGTTGGTTATGTGATAAACCAATGACGGGTTGTTCCATAATAAACCAATAATGAGTGGTTGCAAGATAAACCAATGTAATGTAGTCAAATGATAAACCAATGATGCGTGGGTCAGTTATATCCTTCAAATTCTTTATCAATGGAAGTTATCCATATGGGTATTCAATTTGAATGAGTGAAATGGTCAGAATTAAAATGAATGGATATTCCATTTATTTGAACAAAAATAATAATAATTTCACAAGTAACCATTATAAGATCTCATATTTTACTATGTATTACTTTTGTAAATTATGTGGAATGATTTCGAGACCAGGAACTCAGATGAGGTGCGATTCTATAGTGTAGTGTGCCAAGAACAATTGTTTGAAAAATATTACAATTTTAATAGCATGCCAACACGTTTTTCCAAAAAAAAACTAGAATAACTCTTAAATGGGTTCCCAGATCAGAAATAATAGGGAACCTTTGAGCTCATAATGGCAGTTCTACCTTAGGTGTGACCTAACATTGGGTGGAATGGGTTATCTATTCAAAAATTCACCAAGGATGAAACCATAAATAAAATAATAAAATAAAATATGTTTTTTTAGTATCTAAAAAAATCATGAATGGTGACTCGGAATCAAAACAAATCCCTACCAATGAGGTAAAAATTCGGTTTTTTCTCTAGTAATCAATTAACCTTAGTTGACATAGGTCTTCTATGGAAAAGCACAAAAATGACGCAATTAATAAAAACTATTTTAAATAAAAAATATTATGGAATAGTGAACCTTTATCCGTTATGTCTATGGTTATAGAATTTCCTCAGTGTTGTTTTCTAAAAACATAGTGATTTATAAAACCATTGGAGAGGTTTTCTTACGAACAACTACAGATTGAGCAGATCGTGGATCGTCGTGCCAAAAAGGATGTTATATCAGGTTAATAATGGAAACACAACCATTATTCTTAAACTATTGATATAAACTCCAGGTAGGTTATCTTTTAAAACGTTTTTCCATGAAATTATTAATCATGGATGAATTTATATCAATTCCGTGAAGAATAATTTATATACACATAATCATTAGAATTAAATTGATGGAATTTTTTCCTTATTGTTTCTTCATTCTAATAAGAATGGATTGAAAATGACCCCAAAAAAAGGCCAGGGTCCATTCCTCAAGTATTTATTCATTCTTTTCTCTCCCCTGTTATTTAATTTCTTCACCATTGGACCCTCATTGTCTCGGAATGACTTTCCAAGAGCCTTTGAATGCAATCAGACCATGGATTGGAGGTCAACCAATTCAGAGGCCTAATATATATAGAGTAGGACTTGAGCATCCTTTATATACCATCGTTTCAGTAATCTAGGTGTCATTGGTGGTTAGGTGGTCTGTAGAAGGGATCACCAGCACAACGTTCTGGTGAACAACAATGGTGGCCACTCAAGGTGATAGTGGGACGTGTGGGATAGGGCAGGTGTCCACACATGGCGACGACGGGCCACATACATGGCATGAATCCATGTGTGGAGGTAGCCACCACAGAACGTGGTTGGACTATGAGATACGGTGGTGGCGGCTGCCACATGGGATGCATCTGACAACCATGTTGATGGGTCCAGAAGACATGTGTGTGATGGGGTCGGGCTGGGAGAGAGGTGATGTGCCCAGGTGGTGTGGGACATGCCAACAAATAGGTTGGATCAGGCCTAGTGGACAGAGCCGGGCCCTATGGGTAGGGATGGATCTAGGTTTCACCCTGGGTGACCTGACTTATATTGGGCCACAGTTGACAGTGGTGGTCGATCATGAGCCACGATAGCTCTAGTTGATGCATGGGCGTGACTGCTAGGGGCAGTCAACCTCTACGGTCCACTATAACTACCCAATGTGGTCGACCTCCATGGCTGACCAAGGTAATGGGGGGGGGGGGTCGAATGCTATGGTCCACCGTGGCGGTCGGTGGATTGAGCAAGATACGATCCATGGTTCCAGTGACCCCTAATCTTTTGAAATTCCAAACCCCCATAACCTTTAGATAGTGTTTCCATTTGATGATCCATCTACGACTTTGGGATGTAGACAATGAGATTAATTATTTGACATATTATAGTGAGTATTTAACTTGGACCAGTATGGGTTGATGGAATTCCCTTGGTCCATTCCTAGAGGGTTCATTAATTTATTACAACTACATCATTTGAATGTAAACCCCTCTGGAGGCTGATTCCAAGATTGAGTCTTGTATCCCTCCCTTGTACTTGAGTGAGATCCTCTATCACCCCTAGTAGATTCTATGTAATTTAATGAAGTATGTGAGTAGGTCGTTGATCCTCCACCTAGCAAGCCACAACATTAGGGTATGTGGTATCCCCCAGTGTATATGGGCTTGATCATTGGTTTCCTCTAGGGTGTCTGAGCGCGATCCACTATGTTGAGAATTGATATAGATTGGGTACTTGGTAACCCCAAGAGTATCTGGGTTTGATCCGTGGAATTTCCCAATGTGACTGGTCACAATCCCCTATTAGTGGCATTGTAATTTTATTTTCACAATATGTTCTAATTTGGGTAGGGATCAAATGAGTTAGGCCTCTTCGTGGGCATCTCTAATGGTATGAGGGCATGAGGAGTGATTTATCCCAGAGCGGACATACTTTGAGCAGAATTGTGTGGCTAGAAGATTGTTAATACCGCATGAGGTCATGGTGTTTCTCATGATTATATCTAGATATTCTGGTTAGATGTTTTGTAGATATATCCCTTTGTGGAGATGATTGGTGTATATCCATCTTTATATTTCTTTTATGGTATTTCCCTTGTTGTATTTTCTTCTTTGAATTTACTTTATTTTATTTTTTTAGGGTATTTCCTTTTTTAATTTGGGGTGTCCTACTAAGTATTTTTTTACTCACCCCTTCCCTGTCATTTCCCACATGTGTCGTGCCTTTTTTAGGGTAGAAACGTTTCGACTGAGTTCCAGGAAGACCAGGACTAGGAAGTGACTTTTGAGACCAGATAAACCCTAGTGTGTCTCAAATTGTTTTAGAAGATATCCCTAATATATATTTCATGAAATTATATACTTATGGTTACATACTTTTTTTGGTGGACCTTTTTGACCTATTTAATTTATAGTTATATAATTTTTGTACTCTGGTTGAGGGAGGTAGTCGTTTTCCTTAATTTATTACATTGTGTTTTTTCATTTTAGCATTTGTGGCTTGGAGATATATGTGTGTGTAGGTAATTTAAGATAATTCCTCCCATAAGTGGGATATTCCTACTCGATTCTAGTCATTATCCAATAGCCTATTAGAAGAGGTATTAGGGTAGTCATTGAAATACCCCCTCTAGGTAGGGTCATGAAAGAGATGTATCAGAGACATGCCAGATTTACTTTATGAAAGGGTGTTTTTTAGGATGGTTTGGGGAAACAGTATTGATGGTTTCAATTTAAAATTTCATACTAGGGACCCCAATGTTCATGTTGTAGCCAACGTATCCATACACCCGTACACTAATTACCTGTGTTTGGACTCATAAATAAAAAAATTTGTTACGGGAAAAAATAATTGTATATGAATCATATAAGAATGGTTGTGTTTTCAATTTCATTCCTGATTCATCTATAAAATATACTCTATTGATCATAGTGCATCTTTTTTTATTTTGGGATACATCGATGAAGATAGGCAGCCATGTTTCCAATATGAGATCACATGGATGATCCTATTAGTGATGTGTTTTTAGTACAAGGGCTTTTACTAGTGATAGAACCTCTGGGTGGCTTACCATCTACACCACCACCCTTCGAGCAGAAAATACTTCCAGAACTAGTGGATGAGGACGCACACATTCTGATCACGCTGCACATGTTTTATAGGCACTGACCTCCTAGTTTTCTATTTGATCCAGACCCCACTTCGGTTGAGGATTGGTTGGGGGTAGTAAACCATGTTTTCTACCTTTTGAGGATTCCTATGGACCAGATAAAAGTCTTGACCGTGGGTCTACTTCAAAGATCTGTGTGGTGATAGTGGTGCTTGATGACACAGTCTCACAATGAGACTACCCTTTCCTAGATATACTTTTAGCTTCTCATTAGGGAGGATTTCAATCCAGTCATGATGCATTCAGTATGCTTACAAGAGATTCGACATCTATGACTAGGTAATATGACCATGGAAGAGTACACAGTGAGGATTACTAATCTTTCACACTACTCCATGGATATGGTATAAGCCCAGTTATTCAAGGATCAAAAAATTGATTAGGGATTACGCCGTGACATCAAGGAACCAATGGTATTATTTATCATTCATACTTATTCATGGGTACTTGAGTGAGCCCTACTAGTGAATACTTTTCTAGCATAGCAGATATCAACACTATAAGCTAGTAGTAAGAACTGGGTAGATGAGACCTCATTAGTAGGCTGCCAATGACTATCACCGGGATCCAAGCAGGATAGATAGTTGAGGGTATGATTCCATAATGTAGGGTCAATAGTAGTGGGCTTCTAGGGAAACTCGACTCATCTCGAAGACAGATGGTTTTACACATATTGTGGTGAGGGACACCTGACATAAGATTTCCCAGCCTGTCGAACAACTAACCGGGGGATGGTAAAATTACCACCTAGGAAGATATAGTGATAAGTGTAGGGTGTTCCTCAATGAGGTGGTCATGGAACAACAACATGTAGGGTATCAGGAGTTTGTCAGATGTTCAACTGATTACCACTACCACATATAGGATGTCCAAGCCAGGCTTAGAGAGCTGGTGGACATGGATGAGGACAACTACAGGTGATGGAGGCTACCTACCAAGGGCCTTCTAGAATTATTCTAAGTATGATATATGAATTTTCCACCATAGATGAAATTTTGATAGAGACTGATGTTGTCCATTCCTTTGTTTCCACAAACCTTGTTTGGGACTCGGAGATTTATGTTGAACAATTTACTCAACCCTTACACTTAGAGACTCCTATAAGAAGAGATTTGATGATGACACACTATTCATAATAGTGTAACCTAAATATTGGTGGTTATATTTTTTGTTATGATATCATGGTAGTAATGTTGAGGCCTTATGAAGTTGTTCTTGGTGTGGATTCGCTATCCATAGTTCAATCCCAAATTGACTGTATTAGGCATTTAGTGCGATGTGTCTACTATGATAGAACCAGGTTTTCCTTTTTCCGGGAAAAGAAAACACATGCAGTATAGGATTGACTCAGACATAGGATGGTGCAACTGATTACTCATCAGTTGGCTAGCCTCACCCTTGTATTATGGAGGATATAAGATCTCAGTTTCCATCTGTGTTGGTCGAGCATGATGATGTATTCCTCCAAAGATTTTATAGGTCTACCTCTACATAAGGACATTGAAATATGAATTAATTTACACCCCAGGAAAATACTAATATCTACAACCTTATATCAGATGGCTCCCATAGAGCTCTATGACCTGAAGGTGCAATTGGAGGAATTTTAGAGGAAGGGATTTGATGGACCTAGTGTTTCACATTGGGAAGCCCTTGTTTTGGTTTCCAATAATGAAAATGATAAATTAAAATAATATGTGGATTTTCAGTGGTTGAAATAGGTGATTGTGATGAAAAAGTATCCACTACCAAGGATTGATGTTCTCTTTGATCTGTTGAAAGGGGTGGAGTTATTCTTTTATATTGACCTTAGATAAGGCTATCACCAACTATGAGTATGGGATGAGGATATTTTAAAGACAAACTTATGGTTTCCATATAGTCTCTATTAGTACTTGGTGATGTCATTTGGTTTGAAGAAAACCACATCCTTGTTAGTGGGAGTCATGAACCTAATCTTTCATCCTTACTTAGACTTATTCATGGTGGTCTTCATCAATGACATCCTACTGTACTTGGTGTCTGAGGAGGTGCACACGAGACACTTAGGGATGGTCCTGCACACACTCCAAGCACACCAGGATTAGGGGAATCTCTAAAAGTGTATGTTCTAGCTTCATGAGGTCCATTTTCCGGTACATGTCATCTTAGAGGCTGGATTTGTAGAGGATCAATTGATGGTTGATGCAGTTCTTGCTTGGGAGCTGCCCAAGAGTGTTACTCAGCTGTAGAGGTTCCTTGGGTTGACTGGGTAATATTGGTGGATTGTACAAGATTTAACCAAACTGGTATCACCCCCGATAGATTTGATATAATTGGTAAAGACTATTGTGTAGATGGATATGTTCTAGTAATTCTTTTAAGATTTGAAGTAGAGGTTGGTGAGCGCTCGAATCTTGAGATATCTAAAAGAGGTCATCAGGCATGTTCTGTTTGGAAATGCATTGTGGAACATACTTTTTGTGTTTCCTAATGTATGGAAATATAGTTATTGTCTATGGTTTGCATCAGTTGAGACCGTACTATAATAACTATGTGACCAAAGAAATTGAAATAATAGTGGTAGTCTTCATCTTGAAGACAAAGCCAAAACTACCTGATGAAAATGTGGTATATCGCCTACTATGATAACAAGAGTCTCCAATTAATCTTCTCTCAGAAGGATATGAACATGTGTTGCACGAAATGGATAAAGTTACTCTAGGACAATGACATTGTGATTTTGTATACTCTTGGAAAGGGGAATA
The DNA here is from genome assembly GCA_963277665.1 of Viscum album. Classification (NCBI taxonomy): domain Eukaryota; kingdom Viridiplantae; phylum Streptophyta; class Magnoliopsida; order Santalales; family Viscaceae; genus Viscum; species Viscum album. The sequence continues at coordinate 289,683,999 of OY728139.1, forward strand.
TGGTATAAGGTGCATTGTAGGAGATATACTATGTAGTTAATGAATGAGGCCTTAGAGAATTTGTCTCTATTGCATATATCCTTTGAGGATAGAGTTAGGGAAGCATACCTCTAGTTGATGGTATTCACCCTTCTACTACTACAATGATATAGGGAGGCACAACATGAACATATCGACTGTGAGACCCTATATTCTCAGTTGTCCATAGGGCATGTTCTATAAGGATTTTTAATAGGTGGGTTGCATGATGATTTTTTAGAGGGTTCATAGTTATACATGTGTATTTTCTAGAACAGGTTCTGAGAAATTTTAACACGTCCCCTTTGGAGGTACATTCTAGTGTAGAAATGATGTACTAGGACCTCCGACATTAGTTTTGGTGGACAAGGATGAAGAAGGGAGTTGCAGAGTTTGTCTATATATGTCTCACTTTACAATAAGTGATGGCTGAGCACCAGGTTCCAATGGGTTTAGTTCAACCCCCTGAGGTTATGTAATTGATGTGGGATGGGATATCAATGGACATTAAGATGGGTTAACCATGTATTTCCAGGGGACATGATGTTATCTGGGTCAGCATTGACTGACTCACTAAGTCTATGCACTACCTATATATCTAGGTATATAGTTAAGAAGAGAGATTCAGATGCCTTTCTGTATAAGAGACAATTTGACTCCACAGCGCTTCATCAATGATAGTTTCATATCATGATGCTCTCTTTACATCCTAATTTTGGATGGGATTTAAGTTGATGATTAGGAATCAGTTACAGTTGAGAAAAAGTGTTTCACCCAAAGATGGACGACAAGATTGAGTGGACCATTTAGGTTCTAGAAAACTTGGTGCTGGAATACATGTCATATTTTGGCCATAGTTTGGAGGATCACCAATCACTAGTGGAGTTGGCATACAAAAACAACTATTACTCCACCATTTGTATGGAACCATTCGATGACTTGAAACTGTGACCCAACTGTTTCCACTTTTCTATACTAAACTATGAGTGTTAGAACTCATGGCCTCAAATTTGGTGTCAGTTACCATAGAGAAGGTGAAGATCGTGGAAGAGGGGATGAAGACTATAGAAATCCAACCAAAGCCTTATGTTGATTATCATCAGAGGCCATTACAGTTTGAGGATGAAGACCACATATTCCTCTTGGTATCACCTCGATGAGAATTATAGATATTTGGTCATGGAATCAAGCTATCTCTTAGTTTCATCATACATTTCCAAATACTAATTAGAGAAGGCAAGGTGGAATACTGCTTAGATCTACCAATAAATTTAGATCTGGTACATGATATCGTCAACTTTTTTCAGTTGAAGAGGTACTTGCATGACCCATACCACATTATTTAATTGCAAGACCTGGACATTGAGTATGTGGAGAATTTTAAAGAGCACTCAATGAAGACCAATGATCAAAAGGAGACAATCCATCATGGGTGATTGATTCCATTGGTGCATCTCCGATGGAATCACATGAGTCTCCAAGAGAGCACACTAGAGCAGGAAGCACAAATTTTCACTACGTACCTTCATTTGTTTGAGTAACCGTTGTTTTTTCTTTTGAGGATGTAAATACCCATGATGGGGAGAATATAACATCTCATATTTCCCATGTATTTTTTAGAGATTATATGGAATTATTTCAGGATCAGGCGTTGAGACGATGTAAGATTCTGAGGCCCAGTATTCCTAGAACAATTTTCTATAAATTGTGATTCTTTTAATAGCATGAAAACATGATTTTATATAAAAAGTATAATAACCCATAAATTGGTGCTGGGATTAGAAATATTAGGTCACTGTTGCGCTCATAATGGTGGATTTTCCCTTGGTGCAACCTAACTTTGGTCGGTGGGGTCATCTATATAAAAATTCATCAAGAAAAAAAACATAAATAAAATAATTAAATAAAATATATTTTTATTCATAATAATTCATGAATGGTGTTTCAGATGGAAAATCATAGACAGCCGTTGAGTTTATAATATGGTATTTTCTTAAGGCATGAATTAAACTTAGTCTATGAAGGTGTTATGTGTAATAACTCAAAAAGGATGTAACTATCATTAAATAATTTAAATAATTATTTTTGTTGACATAGTGACTAAACCTTCTTTAAATGTATGGTAATAGAATTTCTTTGTGGTTGGCTACTAAAACCTTGGATATTTAGACAAACTTTAGAGATCTCTTTTGACGAACAATGATGGATCGAGCTCATTGTGGATCGTCAGGCCAACACAGTTGAAGAATCTGGTAAATGATGAAAACACAACCATTCTTCATCAATGAACAATCTAAACTCTATGTAGGATGTTAGTTTTATGATTTTCAAATCTTGTGATTAATATAGTAGGGAACAAAGAATAATGAAACAAACAATAATTGATAAACACATCATCAATAGAATTAATTTGGTGGAATTGTTTCCATTCTACATTATTCATTCTAAAAAGAACATATTGAGGTCGACATGAACAAAAGGTCGAGGATTATTCTTCAATTTGTACCCCATTATTTTATATACCTTTTTCTTTGTGTTCTTCTACATTGGACCCTCGTGGTAGCAAATCAAAATATCGGGTGTCCCTGAATGCAATTGGATCACCAAATTGGTGGAAAACCAAAACAATATATGGATATATGTAGATAGAGACCTGATCGTATCAGATAATCCACTAGTTAAGAAATCTAGGAATTTGAGGTGGATTTGTGGTTCTTGTAAGGGAAAACTGGTGCAGAATTATAGTATGGTAGCACCGAGAACGCAGATTGTGGTTATAGAGACGACTGTAGAAGGAGATGGTTGATTATGTGGTATGTGGTGGCTGTATGTGTGGGATGTGGAAGGAGGTTGTGTGTGGCGACGGTGGGCCATAGACATGGAGTTCATTCACAGAATATGGTTGGACTACAAGATATAGTGGTGACAGTGGTCGCTTGGGACATGGTAGATGACCGTGTTGAATGTTCAAGACGACCTGCATACGAGAGGTCCATGACATGGGAGATGGGTCGTGGCATGGGGGAGAGGTTCGGACCCAAGCACAGTGGGCATGGCCAACAAAATAGGCCGGTTCAGACCTAATAGGCCGAGTCGGGCCTAGTGGGATGAGTTGGATCAAGGTTGGACCCAAGGTGACCGAGTTGGAGCCATGCCATGATCGACCCTGAATGTTATTCATGAGCCACAATATCTCTAGATACCATGTGGACATAAAAGCTAGGGGTAGTTAACCTCCATGGTCGTTTGCAATATTGGACGATCTGTCTATAGAATTGGGACCCTGACGATGATATGATCCATTTGAAATATTAAGGAGAGTATTTATCTTGGAAAAATATAGGGTGATAGAGTTCGCTTAGTCCTTTACATGAGGGTTCAGTATGGTTTTACATCCACATCATTGGATTGAAATCCCTTATGTGGGTCATGTCCTAGATAGAGTCAGGTATCCCTTCTTGAGACAAGAGTGCGATACTATATCACCCTTAGTGAAGTCTAGGGAAACATGTATCCTCTATGACTTGGGTGATGATCATCTACCTAGAGGGCCACATCGGTAGGGTATGTGGTATCCCCTAGAATATCAGGCCAGGATATGTGGTATCCCCCTTGGAATTCAGGTATGATCCTCTACATTGTGAATTGATCCATATTTGTTATGTGGTATCCCCCAGTGTATCTGGGTGTGATCTATGTTATCACCGAATTTTAATTAGTGTGATCCCCTCCCTTTGGAATCATGATTTTCATTGACCAATATGTTATCATTTGGGTGAGGACCAAATGAGATAGACTCATTCGAGATCATATTTGATGGTATCATGCCTCGAAGAGTATTTTCTCTCAGAACAAACATGCTTCAAGAAGAATTGTGTGGTTGTAAGACTATTAATACCACTATATAGTGGCGTGGCTTTCATGAGTATATGTTGATATTCTTGTTATATGTTTTGTTCACATATAACTCTTTGGAGATGACTAGTGTCTTTCCTTTTTGTAATTTCCTTCATGGTATTTTCTTTGTGGTATTTTCTACATGGTATTTTCTTTGAGTTTTTTCCTTTGTGGTTTTGGGGTGTGATACTGAGTATTGTTTTACTAACAAATACATAGGGGTTTCCCACATGTGTCATGTCTTGTATAGACAATCAACATTTTGAGGGAGTTATAGGTAGACCATCACTAGGTGATGCCTTGTGAGACCAGAAAAACAGAGGTGTGTCCTAAATCTTTTTAGATGATAGTCCTAGTACCTCTCTTATTATAGGTTAGACTTTTGGTTATAAACTTTTTTGTGGTATTTTTTAGGCCTTGTTTAATTTTTGGATCCTTCACTGTTGTACTCCAGTTGATGGATGTAGTTGTTTGGATGAATTGTTTCCTTAGTATTTTTACATTTCAGTATTTATGTCTTAGATATGTGTGCATGAGTATATTTACCTTAGGCTAATGCATCCCATTTGTGGGGTATACATACTCAATGCTAGTCACCAGCCCCTATATTATTGAAGGTTGGACTCTGGTAGCCTCAAAACATTCCCCTATAGGAAGGGTCAGGAAAACCATTATGTGATTTCTATGATTTCTATGGGTTTATAATTGTTTTAATTATTTAGAATGATATCACATGGATTTTGAATATATATTTCATTGAACCTTTCATTTTCCATTTTTTATATTTTTTAATCTTTTTATTTATCAGTATGAGTTATTTTAGGAATCTCTCATGCACTTTGATTATGTCATCATATCATTATTAACTCTTATTCTCATCTATGACCATCCATTATCATTGAATTAGCTTACTATTACTGGTCATCTGATGTCAAACTTATTATGCTTTCATGTCAGCATGTTTTAAAGAATAATGGTGACCAAGTTATATCTATAAGGGATTTAATATGGATGATTGTGATGTATTAGTGTGAAGCAAAAATGGGTCAAGTGAAAGAAATTATCATTTAATTTTAGGTGAATTTATTATGTATCTGTGTTTCCAAATTTGATAAAACTATAAACCTAAACGCTCCTCCAAAATATATTTTATTCCTGTTTTCCATTCAATTTTTTAATTTTTAGAAGAAAAATTGGGTCACAATTATCAAAATTTGTGTTGGGAATGTGATGTTATATACTTCATAACAGGATCCAAAAGTGTAGGTTCCTAGTTATTAAAGAGTGACATGTGTCTCCAATCTCCCTTTCTATTTTAATTTTCAATAAAAATTTCTGAATTTCTATAGTAATAGTGTATAGATATTGTCCCTTAAATAAAATTTTAAGATATTTTAGAATATACCTATCTAATATTCTAGTACAACGATAACCCCAGAAAAGATATCTCACATGAATTGTAAAATCATGCTAATAGGATCTCATGGATTCATTGCCATTATTTATTATCAATGAAGTTATAAATCAATTTTCATTCCAATAATGAAGAGAATGTAATTATTTAAAAATAATTATTGACCTCATACAACTACTTAGAGGGAATTTTATACGGTTTCCTACTAAATGGTAAAATACAATGATAACATTTTCGTACTATGAGAACTGGATAATGAAAAATATGTTTTTAATTATTGTTAGCCCTAGTAGGTTAAAACCCCTAAGGGTTGGGGGTGAATAAGGGTATGAAAAATAAAAATAATTTTTACCTTGTATTTTATTTCTTTGTTAAACAAAAAACCCTTCTCTCCCTTTCCTGAAACAATGTATGAATAGAAATGAAATCATTCACGAGATACAAATATTTTACAAAATTCTCCCTCACTAGGCTATGTCCAACGAATAAAAGCATAAATTTACTGATGTTCCAAATCCACTAAGGATCACTACCAAATTAAAACGTTTAGTATTGATCACATTTATTCCCAGTCTCACTACCTTTACAATGTTTTGGAAAGCCCACTAATTTCCCAAGGATCACTTTGTAACTCTCTTTCGATGGATCACTACAAATATAAATGATCAAGAATAGCCTTTTACTTTTCTCACTACTCCATAATGGATACATAAATAGTTTATGGACATGTATGTCCCCTTATTATTACTAATGAATGCATCATCAATAGTTGGTAGATTCTTTGTTTATGTTCTTCTTTTTTACTAATGTTGTTTTGGAGAATTTACTTCACAATCTATTTTAGCCCCATTTCAAAAATCGTTATAAACATGATAAACTATCCTATATATTTCATGAACTACCTTCCAATATTGAGTAAGAGTGGTTCATAGCACACCATCACTTCCCAGACCACATCTTCTTCATGGATGGATGATGCCACCATGAACTATTAAAGCCTTGCTGTCCCATTTTTCATTATAGAAAATCAAACCCTACCAACTGCTTCAACGAACATTATTTATGGAATTTATCTTTCACTGTACCCTCCCTCATGAACTCTTCTATTTCATGTAATTCTTCCTCATGAAATACTATTGAATTTATCAAATTATAAACAGAGAGATTATATCTTCTAAGGAAATGTTCTCTCACTAATTACTAGATTAGGTGTCTTTATATTGGAAAATAGATCTAAAAAAACTACAAATCAATATTACCAAAAACATTAATGTGGTTTAACCTTCACTAAAGCAGTGCTATGTTGTCTACATAGAACATATATTTGTTTTTACTAGGAAATTTTTCATAAAATGAATCACCACATCCAAACCTCAAATAATGAGATACCCACGAACTATGAGTTTCCCGTTAACTACGAGCCACCTATGAAGTATTTTTTATATATAGTTCACATATCATGCTTTGTGGTCCGCATAACACTGATATGTATAAATAGTTTCATTTCCCATTATATGTTTCCATTATGTATACCTAATTTTTAGTCATTCAACTACAATTCATGATCAATGAACTATTTTCAAAAAAAAATTTATAGAAAATCATTCATTTTATACAAAACAAACAAATGATTTTGTAGCCCAAAAAATATGGTAGAAACTAGGAAACTACACTAATATAAAAATAATCTTTGGAAATGATATCCATACTAATTCAAATTTATCTATATCTTTCAAAAAACATAGTCACCCTAAAAATATTGAGAGGATTTCTTGACGGATTTTGGACCATCAATCCCAGCTTGGGTTTTTTGTCAAATCATGAAATTTGATACCTCGTTGAAGCTTCTTCAGTCTTCTACCACCATTTTCTAATTAGGGTCCAGACAACAATAAAGGATTTACTTAGCTGATACTCAAAGAGCACATGATTCATGCTCGGAATGATAAATAAGAGTAGCATGAAAAGATCATTAATGAATCACTTAATTAAAAACCTGTAATATGTTTTTATCATGAAATATATCATTCATGATGTATATCAATATATCAATAAATTTTGAAATTGTCAGATTTAAAACTCCCCTACAAAACTGTTTTCCCTACCTGCTTCTCCCCATGTCTTGATCAAGAAAAACTATCGAATTTTAGAAGTTTACAATTTTTCCCCAATTGTTGATGAACTCGCAAGCCATTATTTTAAGGTATAAAATTAGGTAAAAAAGATATATTATAACATTAGAGAAAAAAAACTAAGGATATGGGGCACCACATCCAAAAAAATTCATGTGTAGGGAGTCGACTAAACTCCATAATTACATTGATGCCTATCAAATGCTTCGTTGGGTAGGGCCGTTGTTGAAATATCTACATCTTGTAATTCTTTAGGCACATACTCCAAATTCCAAAACCCATTATCAAGCTTATCCTTTATAAAAAGATACTTTATTTCAAGGTTATTTTTCCATGAGTGAAAAAATTGATATTTAATAAGGGTTATAGGACTTTAATTATCATAATGGATTTCAAACAGAGATTCATTTTAACTCATCATCAATGCACGGCTTCAGCAACAAAAACTATATGCATTCTTGAGTGGCATCAATATATTAAGATTTTTTTGTTATTAATAAAATTAAATTTTGTTTCTTGGTCAGCCAATAAATACACAATCCAACAAGATAAAATGAACCACATGATTTTGATTTTATATCGTCAGCTATTCCAACCCAATCTACATCTCTATATCCCAATAACTCTTACTAAGATTTTTCATCGTACAAAAATATGAAATCCACCATTCCCATGATATACCATAATATTATTTTGATTGAAATAAATTTTCTTTCAATGGGCTTTATTTTATATAGTATATAATTTAATTTGAAAAAACATAAGGCCTTGTCATTGTTATGTATAATAGACTTCCAATATGCCCATTTTTTGTGTCATTAACCACTTTGCCTTCATCATCCCATTATAGTTTCATTCAGGTAGCCACTTGAGCCATCATATCTTTGTAATTATCAATTAAAAAAGTTATAAAAACATCTCTATATTTTTTAAATGGACAAATGAATGTTTCATTATTTCTTTGAGTCACATATAAACAACAGAAAAACATAATCTCACCAATCATTAACCTTTTTAATTCACTATTATTGAATTCTACATACTCTTTCCTCTGAGCATTATCTAATCCACAAACCATTATTTCATAGATATAAATGATCACCATAACAATTTTATCTATTCTATTTTTTATATATAGATTTTAATTAACTCCTCTATGGTGAAACCCAACCATCATTAAAAACTGATTGAGCCTTGAAAACCACACTCTTAGTGACTTTTTCATCCTATGTGACTATTGATTAGATGAAAAATAATATTCTAATCATTATGAATGAGAAAACCATATGGATGATTAATATGAACGTATTCTTCTAGAACCCAATTGTGAAACTTGGACTTGACAACCATATGGGAAACTATGAACTTTCATCTCACTACTATGAAAAAAATATCCGGACTATATATAGCATTGAAATGGGTGAAAATGATTCTTCAATATCAATTCCATTTATTTGGGAGAACCATTGACACACTATTTTTTCTTTATTTATAAACAATATGCCATCTTAATTTATCTTATCAAGGAAAGGCTAATTATTTCCTAATGACATTCTTAACTATTGGCCTCAAAACAAATCCCATGTTTTATTCTTATTAATATGGTATAGCTCAACATTAATATCCTTGACCATGTTTTCATCTCTTGATACTTCCTCAAAACATTTAGGCTCTAGCTGTGATAGAAATGGTGGTTACTGTAGAGTATTCACCCTCCATGTCTGCATTAAAACTTTATAATCACCCATTATGTTTTTTATATCAATTTCGACCCTTATATATGATATTTGTGAAGATAATGGCCTGTTAGTACACTTATCATTACCTGAATTGTATTCTGAATTGGCCATATGAGCTAGAACATCCTGAATTTTCTTAACACTTCCTAACTATCCTCTTGAGACTTATCATGTATTTTTTTAGTATTCTGAATATTATCTATTTTAGATAAATTATTACATTCATGTACCTTTACAAGATGATTATTTATGAATTTATATGAATTTATTTTATTCGAGTAGGTAAGAAATATACCTTCATCTCCATAAGATTCAAACATCCTATTTCCCCCATTTTGAGAATGAAAAACTTACTATTGAGGAAATGAATTTATTTCAAAATTGGATTCGTTCCACACCATAGATCATATGGAGTCTTATTACACTTCAAAATTAATAATTCTATTTTTTATTTGTAGACTGATGCCATCCCAGTTTCATTAAAAAATATTTCGATAAGGTCTTTCTCCATGAGAATTGTTCTAGCCATGTTGTTTATAATTAAATTTTTTTCTTTCAACCACTCCTTTTTAATATGTAGTTATTATTAATGAAACATGTTACATTATCTCATTTTTTTGAAGATAATATTCTACTTGGATATTTGTGAACTCTCTACCATTATCTGATTGGATCTACCTGATTTTTTGACCTAACATCTTTTCAACATCCCTTTGAAATGTATTTATGCAATTAAACACCTCATATTTTTTGGGTGATGATTGAAACATAAATCATTAAACCAATTTACTTAATGAGGAGAAGATAATATCTCTTCCCATTAATAAATCACGGTGAAATATTTCCACACACATCCATATGAACAAACTAAACAATTTTTTTGACCATTTCTCTTTTACCGTTTATGTATTTCAAATAATATTCCCTTGTTGAAAAGTTGAAAAAATACGTGTATGATCACATGATAACCTAGGAAGGTATCGAGAAGCACCATATTTCACCATATTATCCATTGATGATTGGGTCAAATTACTGGGTTGTTTATTCCATTAATTTTTTTCTTCTTCCTTTGACATAAAGAACATATCTTCTTCTCCACTCAAAAGTTATATATTACCTTATGCACACATACCTTAAAAAATGAACCATATTTTTCCTTAATGACACATAATTTCATTAAAAAGATTATATCTTGTCTTAAGTCACATAGTAGACATACACAAAACATTATGTGGCTGGGACCATTAATAATAAGAGATCTGCATGTCTCGAATCTTCCCTCATATGTAGAATTTACTGAGACAAAAATATTTAGGCCTTTTCCATTACAATATCGTACGATAGCTTCATTATTGTACCTGATACTAGTCACAATATACTTATTTCCAGCCATATGAAAGGTGCATCCGCAATTAATGATCAATTTTCTAATGTGATTTGATGCTTTGAAATTGATATCTAAAACCACTACCATCACAACTATATTTTTTTGATCCATGTTTTTGACTTCAAATCCAGTATTAATTTATTATATTTATCTTTCAATGAGTATGATGGACTAGCTTCATCTTGTAGAGTTTCAAAAAAATTCATTCTCAGCGCATTTGATGATACACTATATTGATTCTTATGACAATATTAAACCTGCATTGCCACATTTCATTGCATTTTAATGATAAATATATTTCCATGTTACCGAATTCCCCACACCTAGAACAATAACCATCAATTTTTGTTCTGGAATATTGAGTTCTATATGGATGTGTTTTTTGGTCTTGCACTTTTCAATACCTTGTGGATATGGAATGAAATATTTCTATGTGTCCCATCATTCCACAATAATAAAATCTCATGTGGGGTGCATTCTAATGATAAAATACTACACTATTTTTTCCCTTCGATTATCTGAATTAAGTTGTTATGATTCATACCCAAATCAATCTTGAATCTTGGAGTAGGATATTGTTAACTGAATTCAACAGTTACTACTTTCTATTTTTGATCAAGCCTCAAACCATCATTATCATTTGGATTTGACTATTTCGTTGGTTTTTCTAGACCTCTAGGCTCCATCCATATCTTTTCTGTGGCCTAAATGATCAAATTTTCTGATGTTGAACCAAGAGTCAAATAGTTTTCCAGATCCTTAACACATGCTTATGAATTTTACTTCATATTTTTTGATATGTTTAATTTTATCTTTTATAGTGTTGTCCAAACTAAATATTTATCTATTCTATTCTTTAATTCTTCCCCAATACTCAACAACATTTAATGATCTCTCTAGAATTGAATACATTTGTTTTTGAATTTCCTCATTTGGCAAAAACTTTTCTTCTTCCTACCACTTCATATTTAGCATCACAACCCACTTTATTGGATTTCATTGTTTTGGCGCTCCAAAAAACTACTTCCTCAAGTGAACCCTATAATTTAGGCTACATATCAACTCTTCCTTTGACATATTCTTCATCATTTTCACTTTCTTCCCTATTATGAGAGCAACCGACAATGTACAGTATAAAATATTCTTTCCGATCTTTCTATTCCCCCAACTCTTCTGCCTTATTTTATTCTGAACATTCACCGTCCAATAAATGAATATTCTATTTTTTAAAATAATATTTTCGTAAATTGTTTTTACCATTCATATAGGATGAAGAATTATTCTTGGGAATTTTTACTTTATCCTCATCATCATCTTAAAACATATTAGACCATCACACTACAATATGTCCCCCGTTTCCAAATCAAACATTCACAACTGGGAGTGTCCCTTTTAACATTCATTTTCCCCTACAAATATTTTATTAGAGGAATGAAATGACTTTATTTGTATCTCCTTATTACTTCCTATCCTAAATAGTGAGAGACATCTTAGCCTCAAATCCCCTTCTTTAGAATTCCACATTTTTTGTAGACCCATTATCATTATTTCTCTTTTTTTTTTGCAAAAATGGTACTATGAAAGCAATACAATGTCATCTCCTTTGGATCTTTATCTTATAACAGAGACACATTCAGACTAAAAAAAGGTTGTTGTATTTCTAATATTCACTTTAAATGTTTAAATATTAAATAATTTCTCCAATACCACACATGTCTTCAACAATAATATTCACCTAGTCAAAGAATGTGTCAAAGGACTCATTAGGGTGAAATATGAGATCCTCATGCTTGTTCCAATGTAACAGAATATTCTCTTGCTTAAATTATGAGTCAACCATGTAAATATTAATCATATTTTCAAATATAAAATGTGATTTTTGACATGAAATCACATTAATATATATTTCATTGGATATGGATAACCATAAAGAATTGATTACATTAGAGTTGGTGTCCAATTCCCTTCAGTCAGATTCTCAAAAAGCACCACTGTTGATATTTTCTGAAATTCGTTGCATCAATACTATAATGAAACCCATTCCCAATGATTGGATGTAGTGATGCATATGAATCTTCTATAATTGAAATTTGTTTCCATCGAAGATCGTAATCCCTTTGGGGTTTACATTCTCCATTTCTTCTACCGAGAGATAACCATTGACATTCGACCTTTATCCCTCATACACAATGTTATCTACAAAATGATAAATATAATGAGAGAGGAGTGGGGTGATTAAATGTATGACAGATTAAATAATACAACCTTGGATCTTGTATTTTTAAATCAAAACACTCTTCTCTCTCTTTACCTCAAATTTTTTTGATTAGAAATGAAATCATTCACAAGACACATTGATTTTACTTAGTACACCCTCACTAGGCTATGTCTAAGTAGAATAAAACAACAATGTGCCAATGTTACAAATCTTCTATGGCTCACTACCAAATTAAAATGTTTTGGATATATCACTTCTAAGCCTTGGTTCACTAACTTTAAATTTTTTTTTCATTAGCTAACTACATTCCCACGGGATACTACCTTACTCTATTTTGATGGATCAATATTGGTGAAAAGGATCAGTTTATTCCACTTCCTTTTCCGACTGGTCTAGAAAGGATCCACACAAACATTATCCACCTCTAGTTCCCATTTTTTTACTAATGAATGGATCCTAAACTGTAGGTAGATTCTTTGTTAAAGTTAATCTTTCTGTATACTGTTGGTTTGTCGAAATCTATTTTTTGAAATATTTTAGTACCTATACAAAATTATTTTTACTTATGGTAACTTCCTTCATCGTTCATGAACTGCCTTCCACAGCATGGAGTGAGTTCTCTACAAAACACCATCCCTTCATAGACCACATATGCTTCACGAATGGCTGATTCCCCTGAAAACTAAATATACTTTATGACCAATTTTTCTTTGAGTGGAATATATCCTTGCAAACCCCTTCTTCAAACGGTGTTCAGAAGATTTATCTTTTAGTGAACCCCCGCCTTGTGAAATTTTTTTTTTCATGGAATTCTCTATCATGGATTTCTTCAGACTTCTCTAAATTCTTACCTAAGCGATGATCCTTTCAAATGAAATTATATCAAATTAATGATCTAATTAGGGTTCTTTATATAGGAAAATAGTAATGGAAAATCAGCTAAAATGAATTTCCCGAAACATCAATGTGGTACTACCTTGACAATTAAAATTTCTATGAAGTCTACATATCACCTTTTACCCTTTTTAATTACTGAGGTATTTTACAAATAAATCACCAAATCTCAACCACACAGGATGTGATTCCCTTGAAATGTGATCTTTCCATGACTAAAATCCACTCGTGTACAATTTTATCTACATGGTATACAAAGAACACTTAATGGTCCACATAGCGCTACACTGAGGAAATCCATATTTTAATAAAAATATTTCACTATTCTACTTATATCCATTGTAGTCCATGATTTAAATTCATAGTTCTTGAATTCTTGTATGCAAACCCATTTGAAATACCCCTTTATTTGATAAAAGAACTCCGAATTTTTAGGCCCAAAAAATTGGAAGGAGTAGGGAAAAAATTTCACCTTAAACATCTTCATTGGAAACACCAACCATAATGATTTGTGGTCATATAGTTTTTTTGAACAATGATAATCACCCCAAAAACCTTGATAATATGTCATGATGATGTTTTTACAAAAAATTATTCATATAAATTTCTTAGTAATTAGTGTATTGGTTTACCAACTAAAATAAGTTGGGAATTTACTTATGAAGCAATAAATAGAATTTTTTTCTATCTATTTTTTGATTGAATGTTTAGTAGAATTTAGTGATAGAGAATATAGTGTAATATGAACAAGGTGATTTTTAATTATATCTATCAAATCGTTCAGTTTATTTAAAGGATGATCATATCATTGAAAATGAAAATCAACATTATATAGTCTATTCTTCTTCCATGAAATAATAAAAACCAAAAAGAAAAGTATGAGATGAAATAAAAAAAGTGGGAAGTTATATAATCCAAAATAGAATTTAAGTGATATCTTAATCACAACACCTTAATTTTATTTTAGGACACCATAGTTTTAACTTAGGTTACCCAAGTCATTATCAATTCAACTCCTTCATAATAGATTATAATGAAAAGCCCAATTATCCAGATAACATCTTCTACCTCTTTATATCTAGGTGTATAGTCATATGCCCCCTCAACATGAATTGGAGATGATCAGGTTTACAAAAGATATTCCCATTCATAATTATTATACGTAGGTAAAAGTTTTCTCTAAATTAACCACATTATGGAATTTAAATAAAGATGTATTTTATAGAAACATAAATCACTTTTCATGACAACAAAATACAATGTTATCTTATTCATAGTCAAATATTAAGGATTATCATGAATGTTTTCTCATCACTATTCTAAAAAAACAAAAATAAACCATAATCTAATAACAACTATAGAGAACTAAACATTATATACAATAATATTACATAATATTAGATAAATATTCCTAACATATCATTATGATCAACAGTAGAACCATAACAATTTACTACTTTTGGCATATTTGATAAAATAACCACAAGTACATAAAATATGAACATAATCGCCCACATATATTATCAGAAGTATCATACTTTAGAGGAATATCATACATATATCCATTTCTCATATCCTAGGGAAAACAAACCTAATAAAGGGTGATATTAGATTCTATGTAAGGGTATATTACCAAGGATTCAGACAATGATCATATGTAATCATATCGTAAGAATAGTTCTATGTAGAAATGGTCTTAAAATTTTCTATTCATACATACATATATATATATATATAATCACGAGATGTGGTATAAATCATGGTATTTCAAAATAAATTAACAGTAATGAAATCACAAAATAAGATCTGTGATAGTAAACATTTGTCATTACATCATGTTATAAAAGAGTAAAAAACATTTTCCATAATCATAGTCATTGAAATATTATTTCAAGGATACCCACCACAAACTTCTTAACATTTTGGATTTGTTTGACCAGATATGTACCTTTTTTGGGCATAAGATAGCCTTCAATGTATTGTCTTTTGTGAATATAATAACATCCCATGTACCCTCCTTTGGTATTTCTATATCCTTATATTTTCTTTATTTTGGGATGGAGATAACCTCCCTTATATAATTTGAGACCATAAATCATTAATAATTTCCCAATTCACTGCAAGGATACAGCGGATGCACCCATTATATAATCAGACACCATTAATATTTATTCCATTAGAACATGAAATGATTTATTATTATATTAATGATTTTACCTAATAGAAGAAAGTGGGTTTCATAAATATGTAATAATCATGATAAAAATCATTTTTAGATATAATAGAGATGGTATTATTGGATTACATCCCTAGAAAAGCATAAATAACATCATAATATCTTATTATTGATAAAAACACCATTAAAATATTAAGGGAACTTTTATTTAGGAAAATCACATTTTCCTATCGAAATAAATTATTTTAAATATAATTTCTTTCAAAAAATTATGGAAGAAATATTCTTTGAAAAGAACTATAGTGGCTTGAATGGGAAGCATCAACCATAAAAAAATCCGAAATGTTGGAATGTTTTTCCATATAGTGTCTATAAAACAAATATTCCATTCACATTTTTTGTAAAAGTGAAAAGTGAAATCATTAGGAATATGACAAGATGGTTCCTTTTAAAATATTTATAGAATTTTAAACATGGTAAAAAATTATTTAATAAATATTTTTATAAGAGTAAAAGCATAATTTAAATCATTAAAAATAAAATATGTTCATTAATTAAAAGGATTCCTGGCCAAAGAAAAAAAGAATAATTTTTTTATATCAAACCATTTTAATAGAGGAATTAGTATATAAAGTGTGTTGAAATAAAGTAAAAATATAATCTAATTAAATAAACTAAAAGAATAAAATACATCATATTTGGGTGAGACAGATCATATAATTTCATAATCATAAATTGAAGCATAAAAAATCATGAGAAAATATGATGTTATAACATAAAACCCTTACTGCATTTATAAAGAAACTAAAAATAAGGGTATTCATGATAAGACATATAGAAGTTTCAATAGATTAACTTTATTAATAAATATTGGGGAACAACATAACATATGTTTCAAGGAAGTAAATTTTAGATGTCAAACACTTATCACATTGCTAGAATTCAAATAAAATCCCCTTTGATTAAAAAATTGAATCAAAAAATTAAATAAATTTTTTTAATAAGTACACATTATATAACAAGTTAAATAATATGTATATAAATATTATAATCATAAATATTTCCTAAATAATAAGGACCTAACCTTAAACATTAAATAATTTTGAGTTTTAGTAATGAAAATTTATCTTTTCTTAAATTGAATATCTTTTCTAGTTTGGAGTTTTAGTGAATTTGGTCAAAACATTTCATATTTATTAAAAGAGGAAAAATATAAAAAATTATATATTTATTCCAAAATATAAAACTTTTAAAATAAAGAATGATTTATTTTTTATGATAAATCTTCATTACATTTACCTTGACATCTTTCTTTTCTTACCCATGCTTATACCCTATAGAAAACAGTTTAAAACGTTGGAAAATAAAATCTAGATCAATAATGGATACACAAAAAAGGAAAACAATTAGTCTGGTGAAATCCTGAAACCCATGAATGATATCATTTCCTACATTTTTGTAATAGTAAAATGACCTTAAAACCCATAATAATCATAGATAATACATAAAGGTATACTATGATATAATTATTCTTGTCACTCTTATAAATAGAATGACTATGAAATCGACTTCTATACATATCACACATAAAAATGGAATAACCACATGGTCGACATCCATAACTAATGCATTAGAGGTTATAACTTAACCACCCATCCATTATTTATCACAAAAGCACATAGTTTTGGTTTTTCATGTAACCACTCTGTTGAACCCACTGGAATTAAGTGGCTTTATTGTGTTTTGATAATCACAACCATACTTTCTTTATATCTTGATTATGCTTAATACATTCCAAATATACTTTAATATATGTTGTTACTTTCATAATGCTTAAATTAAGTCCTTTGAATTATTAGAAATATGTTTACTATGACTTAACTCATTCTGCCAAGTGAATGCTCAAACAGTTTTCAACGACCGTTACAAACTAGCTATCGATACAGAGTAGTGAAACTGTTAGACAGTAGCTACCGTTACAAGCTAGCAACCATTACAGCTCACAATGACCGATACAGTTAAGTCTACTGATATGTTGGAGCTACCGCTATAAGAGAGCTACCGATACAGCTACTGATACCCGAAGTACATCGCTGCATCAAAATATACTGCTAGAGCTACCGATACAATGAAGTCGACAGTTACCGCTACATCAAAGTTGACAGCTACCGATATGCTGAAGTCCACCATTATGCAAAGTCTACCGATAGAGAGTTACCGCTACCGATACAAGGCAGAGCCACAACTACCGTTATAACTCCACCACTACTGATGCGATCAAGTCTACTGTTATAGCTGCCGATACAAAGTCTACCGTTACAAATGAAGTCTACCGATACAGACACCTACTGTAACACAAGTCTACTGATATCAAGAGCTACCGTTCTAGAGACAGAACCCGACAATGCTTTAATTTATTTATCTTTCTTTAATATAACCAACGGTCATATAAGTTATATTTTAATACACTGACATTTATTTAATATGTGATGTTGGATGTCAGGAAACCGTACCTTGTACCTACAAAAAGTAAATAAACTTTTGCCGGAGCTCCTGCTTTATATAAAGAAAGGATGTGCTACTGTAAAACAGGGGGTACACACAAATGAATACACAGAGAGATATACATATCACGAAGTGTGCAAAAAGAACAACCGACCGTGAATGCAAAGAGACAACAAAACTTACACGAAGAACTCATTACTGCATACCATTGAAGAGCTGAGAACGAGAACAAAACACAAGAACTTCATCGACTACTATCTCCCTGTCTCTACACCTGGAAGTCAAGGAAATAGACGATACTCTATTTTCCAGAAAAAAACCAGAAGAGGACTCAGAGCGAATTTTGATCAATCAAAGGAGTCCAGAACTGCACGACAATCACTAGATCCATTTCTAAACTCTAAATATTTGCTCTGTGATTTATCTTTTTACATATTGAGCAGGGTGTGTTATATGATATATTTTACACACACACTGTCTTCTGTACTTTAACTGGAGGATTTTTAAATCCTCACTAAACTCTCTTACATTTTTTCCCACGGATAATAGTGGTAGAGGTCATGTGACCTGGACAGCTGGTTACTGTTGTGTTTGTTTCCCACGGATAACAGTGGTAGAGGTCGTGTGACCTGAACAGTTGTATACTGTTGTTTATCCCCGATACAGGGTGTGGATCAATTTTATATAAAGTTTTGAGAGGACTAAGTCTCAGCTTGAGACTGAACCTCTTGGTTAAATGTTTTGTGCTTATTTAGTTTCTATGTTATTTTTATTCCGCTTCTAATTACATTAAAACCAAAACTGTTTTAAAGTAACTTTGATAATTAAATTCATAAGTGTTTATATTAGTTGTAAATCAGTAAGTTGGTTTCAAAATTTAATCAACCTTTCTCTTTTGATTAACTGGGAAATAATCAATCCCTTGAGAACCCAACAGAACCTTTAATTTGATATAAATTCACTACAGTTTAATTCAGTATTTTATTTGGGGGTTTTTAAGAAAAAGTTTTAAAACAGAAATTTTAACTGGAACTCAATTCACCCCCCTCTTGAGTGTCCGATTTGACCAACATTTGGTATCAAAGGCATTTTAAAATATTTTTTACTCTGTTTTTCAACTGTGATTTTAGTTGTATTTTAAAGTTCATAAAATTTCTGTTATTTCTAAATTTTTATCTCTTTAAAATCTTTGATTATAGTTAGCTATCATGGATAATAGACTTGAAGGTGTTGCTACTAATAGACAACCATTTTTCAATGGCACTAACTATGCTCAGTGGAAAATCAAGATGAAAATTCATTTAGAAAGCATGGGTTTTGATATTTGGACTACTATAGAGTCATAATATAAAATTCCTACTACTGTTAGATCTACTTGGAAGGAAGCTACTAAGACTGCCTACAATAATAATTGTAATGCTATGAATTCTTTGTACTATGCTTTAGGAGATGAGGAATTTAATAGAATATCTACCTATAAAACTGCTTATGAAATTTGGGATACCTTAGCTATTTCTCAGGAAGGAACAACTAATGTTAAGGAAATGATATTGAACACCTATACTATTAAGTATGATAATTTTAAATGAAGCCTGATGAACCCATTTCGGACATGTATCTCAGGTTCAACGAAATTGTCAACACAATGATTTCTCTGGGAAAGGATGTTCCAGCAAAGGATCAAATCATGAGAATTTTGAGATGTCTACCTGAATGATGGAGAGGAACTTCTGTCTCAATTAGAGAATCATGTGATATAGGAGAACTTCCAGTCAAATAATTAATTGGAAAACTGATGATGTATGAAGAGGAACTCAAAGTGAACAAAGAAGATGATGATGAACCTAGAAGGAAGTCGGTTTCCTTCAAAACTACAACCTCAAAGAATAAGGATAAGGAAAAGCTTCAAGTTATCAATGAAAGGTCAAGCTGTGAAGATAGTGAGAGTGATTCTGAAAGTGATACTGAGATGGCTCACATTTCTAGAAGGTTTAAGAAATTTTATAGGAAGAATTTTTTTTCAGAAAGTCAAACTACAAAGGTAAGTATGACAACAAAGGACATTGGAAAAAGGATTGGAAGAAGCCTGATAAATCAGATGAAGTTGTTTGTTATGAGTGCAAAAGGAGAGGACACATAAAAGTAGACTGTCCAAAGCTGAAATACAAGAAGAAGTATGAATACAAGGACAACAAGTATAAGAAATCCATGAAGGCTACTTGGAGGGCTTCTGAGGACAGTTCTAGAAAATTTTATGTTTCTGAAACTGAACACAAAAACAAGGCAAACATGTGTTTTATAACAAAAACTTCTGAGGTAACTTCAGAAACTCCTGCTTCAAATTCATATTATTCATGAGATGATTCTGAATATGATAACATCTCTAAATCTGAACTGTTTGAATATTGTTATATGTTAGAAGAAACCTGTAATGAGCTGAAAGACAAATACAAAGGTTTAATGAAACAGTATGCTTTAACCGTTAAACATAAATCTGATCATGATATTGAAGTAGAAAAGAATGTTCTGTTGCTTAAAGAGAATACTGAACTAAAATTATCTAATGAGCAACTCAAGATTGAATTAGAGAAATTTACCAATGGTAAAGATACTCTTACTCAAATTCTAGGTAAGCAAATAGAACCAAGATACACTACTGGTATAGGATACCAACCTGTACAAAGGAAAATTACCCAAACTATATTTATTCCTAAATCTGGAAAAAAATGTAGCTAGCTCTGGAACATCATATGCTTCAACTAGTTATATTCATAGTTATAGATCTGATAAGGTTTATCTTTCAAAATCTGTTGATTCTATAAATTTAATGAGACCCATTAGACAAATATGGGTAGCTAAAGTGTTATTGGATAACCTTTCTGGACCCATGAAAATCTGGGTACCATAATCATTTCCTATTTAAATCTGTTTTGTAGGAAACTTGCTTAAAGAGCTCCTGTAAAAAGACCTGGTACTTGGACAGTGGATGTTCAAGACATATGTCAGGAGACTTCTCATGCTTTAAAAGCTTAGTCAGAGTTGATGGAGGTTTTGTCACTTTTGCTGATAACTCAAAAGGAAAAATCATCGTCTTAGGCCAGATTAGTAACACTGACTCAGTATTGATTTCTAAAGTTTTATTTGTTGATGGAATTAAATACAATTTGTTAAGAATTTCTTAGTTATGTGATGATGGTTTTTATTTCAAATTTGAAAATGATTCTTGCAATGTTTTTAATTCTAAAAATGTGTTAGTATTTTCTGCTTTAAGAAATGAAAATGCTCATGTTGTTGATTTAAATTCATTAGCTAAGAAAAATATTACTTGTTTGAATGCTTTTCATAAAGAGCCTTGGCTTTGGCACAGAAGATTAGGACACTGCAATGTGGATTCACTTAGAAAACTTGCTAGGAAGAACT
Source organism: Viscum album (assembly GCA_963277665.1). Classification (NCBI taxonomy): domain Eukaryota; kingdom Viridiplantae; phylum Streptophyta; class Magnoliopsida; order Santalales; family Viscaceae; genus Viscum; species Viscum album. The sequence continues at coordinate 289,705,799 of OY728139.1, forward strand.
TAGTTAGAGACCTACCCAAACCAGAATTTCTAGCAGACAAAGTTTGTAATCTCTGTCAAAAGGGAAAGCAACATAAAGTTTCTTTTATATCAAAGAAATAAGTGTCAACTTCTCAACCTCTCGAGTTTGTTCACATGGATTTATTTGGAACTTATAGTGTTTCTAGTTTAAATGGGAAGCATTATGTCTATGTTCTTGTAGATGACTATTCTAGATATACATGGGTATATTTTCTAGCTCACAAAAGTGAAGCTTGTTCTTACTTTTTTAAATATTCCAAGTCTGTAGAGAACCTTAGTGGAATTAAGATTAAAACCCTGAGAAGTGATCATGGTTGTGAGTTTGAAAATCATGAGTTTGAATCTTACTACTCACACAATGGGTATAGTCACAATTTCTCTACCCCTAGGACACCTCAGCAAAATGGTGTAGTAGAAAGAAGAAATAAAACCCTACAAAAAATTACTAGAACCATGCTTAATGAGTATGACCTACCCGTTTACTTTTGGGCTGAAGCTGTAAATACAGCTTGTTATGCTATTAATAGAGTCTTGATTAGACTTATTCTTAAGAGGACCCCTTATGATTTGTGGGACCATAGGAAACCTAAGGTTAACTACTTCAAAGTTTTTGGCTGCAAAGTCTTTATTCTTAAGACTAAAGATAATCTCGGCAAGTTTGCATCCAAGAGTGATGAAGGAATTTTCCTAGGTTACTCTACTTCTAGTAAAGCCTATAGAGTTTTTAATAAGAGAACCAAATGTGTGGAAGAATCTGTTCACATCAAATTTGATGAATCTGATCCACATGAATCTAAGACCTCTCTTGAAAATCTTGAAGATGATCTATCTGTTTTGAACCTTAATGATAAGGACAGTGGACCTATAGAAAAAACGTCTAGTTCTGGATATTTCCTAGAACCTGCTCCTGTTGAACCCCAACCTGTTGTTGAACCTGAAATCTGTAGCCCTACCTTTTCAAGACCAACTAGGATTCTAAAGAACCATCCTTTAGATGCTGTTGTAGGAAATTTAGATAGAGGAACACAGACTAGAGCTTCTCTAAGAAATCAGGTTGAACATCAAGCTTTTCTTTCACAGTTTGAACCTAAAAATTTCAATGATGCTATCAATGATGAATTTTGGGTAATAGCGATGCAAGAAGAATTAAATCAATTTGAATGTAATGAAGTCTGGAAATTAGTAGAAAGACTTAAGGACACTATCACCATAGACACAAAATGGTTGTTTAGAAACAAAGTTGATGAATCTAGAAACATCATTAGAAACAAAGCTAGGCTAGTTGCACAAGGTTACAATCAAGAAGAAGGGATTGACTATGAAGAAACCTTTTCACCTGTAACTATATTAGAGGCTATTAGGAACTTACTTGCTTATGCATCACATCTGAATTTCAAGTTATATCAAATGGATGTGAAAAGTGCTTTTCTAAATGTTTTTATTGTTGAAGATGTTTTTGTAGAACAACCACCTGGTTTTTCAAATCCTCGTTTTCAAAATCATGTTTTTAAACTTTCTAAAGCTTTATATGGTTTAAAACAAGCTCCAAGAGCTTGGTATGAAAGGCATTCAAACTTTCTTATTTCAAAAGGATTTTCAAAAGGAATTGCTGATCCCACTCTTTTTATAAAAAATTTTCAAAAGATGTATTAATAGTACAAATCTATATTGATGATATTATTTTTGGATCTTCAAAAAATTATTTATGTACTGATTTTTCAAAGGGTATGAAAAATGAATTTGAAATGAGCTTAATGGGAGAGCTTAAGTACTTTCTTGTATTTCACATCTTTCAAACTAAAGATGATATTATTTTAAATCAAAGTAAATATACTAAGGAGTTATTAAAACGTTTTGGTTTGGATAGTATTAAGGGAATTGATACACCTATGAGTACCACCTATAAATTGGATATTGATGAAACTGGTAAACCAGTAGATCAACCTAATTATAGAGGTATGATTGGGAGATTACTTTATCTTACTGCTAGTCGACCATATATTATTTTTTGTGTGTGTATGTGTGCTAGATTTCAATATAATCCTAAAAAGTCGCACTTACTTGTTGTTAAGAATATTTTCAAATATCTAAAAAGTACTGCTAATTTGGGTTTTTTTATCCAAAAGAACAATCATTTGATTTGATAAGTTATTCGGATGTTGATTTTGCTGGCTGTAAGTTAGATAGGAAGAGAGCATCTGGAACATGTCATTTACTTGGAATGTCCCTAGTATCATGGTGTAATAAGAAACAGAACTCAGTTGCATTGTCTACTACTGAAGCAGAATATATAGCTGCTGGTAGTTGCTGTGCACGGATTCTGTGGATGAAACACACTTTCTTAGACTATGGATTTTACTTTAAACATGTTTTAATCAACTGTGACAACACTAGTGCGATTAATATCTCTAAGAATCTGGTGTCTCACTCTATAACTAATCCTATTGATGTTAGACACTATTTTCTAAGAGATCACTATCAAAGAGGTGATATAACACTTGAATTTATAGGCACTGATCTTCAGTTAGATGATATTTTCACTAAGCCTTTAAGTTCAGAAAGATTATGTTCATCATACATGAATTAGGAACTATAACTTACCCTTTAAACCGTTATATAATCCTCACCGTTATTGAATCCTCACCGTTAGGAAACTTCACCGTTAGAAGACCTCGCCGTTATAGAATCCTCACTGTTATAGAATTCTCACCGTTAGGGAGACCTTACAGTTAGAAGACTTTATCGGTACATTTGCATGTTTTCTTATTCTGTATAGCCGAGTCATCAAACCTTTGTTTATTTTATTTATGATTTATGTGATTTATGAATCCTAAATGATAATAAAACTCGAACTAGACTCACTCAATCTCACTGTGAACTTTTCTACTCGAATTATCTTAAACCTAAACCCCTCGACCTTCAGAACCCTAGCCTTAAATACATAATGGCCCGCGTCAAGAGACCCCAAGTCATAGATGGGAGTGGTGAGCCGCAAGTGAAACGACAGAAAGTATAGAATGCTAGTACCAGTGGAAGTGGAAGTGTAGCTCGAAGGAATCCAATAAACCTGCATCTCTCAAGGAGAGAGATTGTTGTTGAAAAAGAGGTGTGTGCAGAATGGCAGATGGAAAGAAAGTCGTTAGTTCTTAAGGTTTTACAAGAACAAGGTTGGCTAGAATGCTTTGCAAACAACAACGGGCCTTATTATCCAGGACTGGTGAAACAGTTCTACGAATTTGTTCGTTTTGAAAAATAAGAATAGGAAAGCAAAATGATTTCTGTGGTAAATGTTCAGGAGGTATAGTTTACTTCAGGAGAATGGGCTGAGAACTTAAGAGTTCCACATGAAGGAGATTATGCGTTCTATTCAAAGTCTGTACCTTCGACCAGTGATGTGTTTCAATATAAAGATGCTTGGATGGAGCTTACAGGGAATGGGACCCCTAGAAAGGTGATTGCTGCAGAGATGGTAGGAGAAGATAAGATGTTGTTTAAATTTATTCATCATGTTGTTAGTCCGAGAAGAGGAGACTTTGCCACTTTGAGATTCCAAGACATATATCTGTTACATTTTCTGAAGAATAGTGTAAGAATAACTCTATGTAGATTGATTATGGTTCAAATGGAAGAGATGACTAGACCGACGTCAAAATCAAATGCCTTTTTTTTCTCAGAGCTAATTTCTGTGATGCTGAAAGCGAAGGAGATAGCTGGACCTCAGGATGAGCTGGTAGTGATTAAGGATAACTTCTGTATTACAAGAACTTTCTGTAAATACATGATAGTCAGCTGGAATCCTTGGAAGAAATCATGGGTGAATGATGATGGAAATATTTATGACAAGTATACTCCTATGGATCATTCTTCTAGACCAAAGGATTTGAGGGATCCTGGTCTTGGACCAGATGAGCCAGAACTGATCTATAGTGATGATGAAGATGAGGAGGAAGAGACATCAGTTGAGGAAGGAGGAGACCCAGAATGACCCCCTAGTCCTGTGCATCAAGTTATTTCTTATGGAGCAGCTAGCCCTCCAAAAGAACTACCAAAGAGAGAAACTATCTTGAAGGACAATGATACAGAGACTATAGAAGACGAAGAAGAAGCATGCCAGTATGTTGTCAAGGACACCTCTGAGGAGGATGAGACAACCGAATCTGATCATAATGTTCATGGAGAGAAGGTGGCTGATGGTGAAGCAGATGATGAGGAAAATGTTGAAAAAGAGCTCAGTTTGTGTCTTCTAATAGTCAATACAGTCAGGACAGTGGCTGATCAGGAAGACATAGCAGCAACACCTGTTAATGAGAGAGTCATTAATGAGTCAGAACAAATGGCTATTGAATCTGCTGCAATTTTAGATGAAATTGAAGAATTACCTTAGGAAGAATAGTTGGAAGAGATACCTCAGGAAAATGTTCCAAGTGAGGGAGAGAATCTTGGATCAGTATCAGTATTATATGACATTGAATGTTGGACATCAGATCCCAGATATATGATTCTTGGAATATCTTATGGATATTCTGATGAGGAAGACCAACCCCAAAAGGAATCAGTTACCTTACCCACTGTGGCTGAAAATGTGGCTACTAAGGAGGACCTTAAGTCTTTAAAAGCCGAATTGATAGAAGCAATAAGAGAATCAGTGGCAGATATGAAGGAAAGTATGGTTGAAGAGATAAAAAGTGTGGTGCAATCTCTTGAGTTATCCATTGGATGTAGTGTGTCCAGTCCTGTGAAAGAAATGGTGGATGAACATAAGGTGTGACACCCTCAGATTGAGAGTTGGACAGGAGCTGTAGTTTCTCTTATACAATCAATTGCTTCATTGACTGCTTTGAACAATTCTCAAACCCATGTGCACACTGACATTCGATATATCAAAGAAGTGGTCAAACAATTTGTGGATGTTTTTGAGGCCTTTAAGAAGTCATTCAAAGAACATATGAACAGTCATGATGAACTTGTTCAGAAGGTAGTTAGTAGTATGACTATATCTTTCAAGGAGACAGTGGCCTTCTCAATGAAACCTCTTCCCTCAACTAGCTCCAGGGTGAACCATGAGAAGATCTGCACTATTATTCAGGAAGAATTGGCCAAGGCCAGTCCCAATGGTGCATCAGATACTCATATTCTTTCTACCACTAGGGAAGTTAGTAGTTTTGTTTGTGATCACCTGCAGGCAGCTACTGCTTCTCAAGAGGCAATCAAGAACAAGGTGGATGCTTATTTTGAAATGGTTTATACCAAGCCCCCAATGACAAACCATTTCAAGCTTTTCCTTGAGAATATGAAGTTACATCCAGTTACCCAAGCCTTCAGGGAACAAGTTAGTAATCTCAGGGAGCTTTCTTCTGCTTTAGATAAGTTTATAGAGAATAGATATGATTTTGTGTCTTCAATGGAGAGAGGAGGAAGCATTATAATAGATTTCAGAAACCTGTTATTGGCCTTCCTGCATGTGGATGGCAGACCAGTGATTGTACCTCCGGCACTTCCTGCTTCTGCCTCTGGGAGTACTCCTTAATTGACTCCAGTTCAAGCCATCAGGATCTTGACACCAATGATCACTCAGAGGAGCTCATATTTCAGATCCGGTATAGTTTCTGTAGCTGAACCACCAATTGTGCCTTTAGCTATTCTGAAACCTTCTGTTGACCCTGCACCTACAACCTCTACAGATCCCAAGGGAAAGACACCTGTTCAAGAGGATGATTGAGTGGTTCTAGCTCCATTTTTTATGGGATTCCTTGTATTTTTGTACTTTTTTGATTTTCCCAATGTATCTTTTGCTTATCAATCAAATACTTCATTTAACTCTTCACTATATATTTTACTCTGTATATTTTCTTTCCTAGTCCTTCTCTTTTCTCTGATACCCTCCTTTTTGTTAATCACAAAGGGGGGGAAATTATTGGTATCATGTACCCAGAAAGAGAGTGAGAGAATGTTGTTCACCTAAGGGGACAAAGGGGGAGAAAATCACTACTTTGGAGGAGAATCTTGTAGTTAAATTGATAGGGGGAGGAATATGAAAATATTTTCAAACTAAAGAATCTTGTTTGATTTTTCCTCTGATACTACATTATTTATTGATATATTCCTTTTTTCATATTTTTTTTTCTTCTGGTACTATTTTATTTTTGATATCAATTGCTGAGATTTTTCCTCTGATACTATGTTGTTGATATCATACTTTGATATTTTTTTTCTTTTTCCTCTGATATTACTTTATTTTGGCATAAGTTGTGATTATCAAAAAGGGGGAGATCGTTGAACCCTCTGGAATTAAGTGGCTTTATTGTGTTTTGATAATCCCAACCATACTTTCTTTATATCTTTATTATGCTTAATACATTCCAAATATAGTTTAATAGATGTTATTACTTTCATTATGCTTAAATTAAGTCTTTTAAATTATCAGATATATGTTTACTATGACTTAACTCATTCTGCCATGTGAATTCTCAAACAGTTTTCAGCTACCGTTACAAACTAGCTACCAATACAGAGTAGAGCAACCGTTAGACATTAGCTACCGTTACAAGCTAGCAACCGTTACATCTCACAATGACCGATACAGTTAAGTCTACCGATATGCTGGAGCTACCGCTATAAGAGAACTACCGATACAGCTACCGATACCCAAAGTCCATCGCAGCATCAAAATCTACTGCTAGAGCTCCCGATACAATGAAGTCGACAGTTACCGCTATAGCAAAGTTGACAACTACCGATATGCTGAAGTCCACCGTTATGCAAAGTCTACCGATAGAGAGTTACCGCTACCAATACAAGGCAGATCCACCGCTACCATTACAAGTCCACCACTACCGATGTGATCAATTCTACTGTTACAGCTACCGATACAAAGTCTACCGTTACAAATGAAGTCTACCGATACAGAAACCTACTGTAACACAAGTCTACTGATATCAAGTGCTACCGTTCTAGAGACAGAACCCGACACTGCTTTAATTTCTTTATCTTTGTTTAATCTAACCAATGGACATATCAGGTATATTTTAATACACTGACATTTATTTAATCTGTGATGTTGGATGTCAGGAAACCGTACCTCATACCTGCAAAAAGTAAATCAACTTTTGCCGGAGATCCTGCTTTATATAAAGGAAGGATGTGCTACTGCAAAACAGGGGATACACATAGACGAATACACAGAGAGATATACATATCACGAAGTGTGCAAAAAGAACAACTGACCTTGAATGAAAAGAGACGACATAACTTACACGAAGAACTCATTACTACATACCATTGAAGATCTGAGAACGAGAACAAAACACAAGAAATTCATCGACTACTTTCTCCCTATCTCTACACCTAGAAGTCAAGGAAACAGATGATACTCTGCTTTCCAGATAAAAACCAGAAGAGGACTCAGAGCGAATTTTGATAAATAAAAGGATTCCAGAACTGCACGACAATCACTAGAGCCATTTCTAAACTCTAAATATTTGCTCTGTGATTTATCTTTTTTACATATTGAACAGTGTGTGTTATATACTATATTTTACACACACACTGTCTCCTGTACTCTAACTGGAGTATTTGTAAATCCTCACTCAACACTCTTACAATTTGTTTTTTCCATTGATAATAGTGGTAGAGGTCGTGTGACCTGGACAACTGGTTGCTGTTGTGTTTGTTTCCCATGGATAACAGTGGTAGAGGTCGTGTGAACTGAGCAGTTGTATACTGTTGTTTATCCCCGATCCAGGGTGTGGATCACTTTTATATAAAGTTTTGATAGGACTAAGTCTCAGCTTGAGACTTATCCTCTTGGTTAAATTTGTTGTGCTTATTTAGTTTCTAAGTTATTTTTATTCCGCTGCTAATTACTTTAGAACCAAAACTGTTTTAAAGTCACAGTTAGGGCCAATAGGGGCCAATATACCCTGAGAGGGGGGGGGGGTGAATTAGTGTATGGATATTCTTTTTCAAAGATCTTGCTGCACCGCTGGATCTTGACCTCTTTGTTACAAGGGTCACTTTGTTCTCACTTGTGTTTATGTTTTGATCACTTACTTTATCCTTTATCTGACGATGATGCTTTAAATGCAATGCATGAAAATTAGCAGGTATACGCAGAGATTTTTACTTGGTTCACCACAAAGGGCTACGTCCAAGGAGCATACGCTGACAAGTTTCCAGTCGTACCAATTCCACTATATTTCACTAGCTGTGGATTACAATGTTCGGGCTAGATCACTTCTATGCCCAGGCTCACTGCCTATACAAGGTTTAGGGTCAGCTCACTGCTTTCCCAAGGGTCACTCCCTGTTTCTCTCTCTCTGGCTCACTGCCGGTGGAGAGGATCACCTTCTTCCTCTTTCTAAGCTCACTGCTCTTTCAAGGGAATCAAATCACAGTTTATAGACCTGTAGGTCTCTTCATTTCCATTAAGGAATGCATCTTTCTCTGTATGTAGATGATCTATTGAAGTTCAACTTGCATCCATAGATGAATACCTCTTTGCCTCTGAACACTGGGCAAACTACCTTTGGATGGACCTCCGCAAAGCACTAAACTTCGCTAGGCTCCCAATTTGGTGAAGCTCAACAAGCCTTTGCAAAGCTCCTAACTTTTCGCAAAACTCTCTCACGAAGCTCTCTCGCGAAGAACTCCAGCGAAGCTCAACTCGTTGCAAAGCAACTTCTCTCGCGAAGCTTACTGAGCCAACGCAGAGCACACAACTTTCGCGGAGCAACAATAGCCGCCGCGAAGCTCCTCTTTTGCGAAGCACACTGCCTTCACGAACCACCTCTGTGAACCTAGAGCAATGGGTTTTCTCTGAAAATTCTCTCAACTTATCTTGAGGGGGTCGGCCTCTATTTATAGGTGATTCCACCGACCCTCGTCCCTTCCGCGCGAAGTCAACGCCACATCATCTCAAATTGCGATGCTACAAAGATTCCGCCGGAATTCTGTCCAAATCGTGAAGCACCACGGCACTTTGCCGTTCACAAAGCTTGACGTAGTCGCGAAGAATAACAGTCAACATACCTTCACGACTTCGCCGCGAAGCTCCCTCGCGAAGCCCAACATTCCTTCGGGCCTTCGCTGCAAATCTCCCTCGCAAATCCCTTCAACGCCGCGATGCGCTTCAGCCTCTGTCGTTCGCAAAGCATGACGTAATCGTGAAGCATCGCCGCCTCCATTCTTCTGGTCTTCGCGATTTCCAAACCATGCATCCTATCTTCGCGAAATTCATTCGTTTTCCATATTAAATTATGATCTTCATGGAAATCCTATTTTTTCGATGCTCACCAAACTCCAAATTTTGGACCCCAAAAATTTGTTAAACACTGGGAAATGGCGCCACCTTGTACTACTCTTTTGTACCACCTCCAGATCATCCTTTCCTTTGTCATCATTCTTTGTCAACATGGAATATCAACATCTTCTCTATAACTTGACAATTATCCATGGAAACCTTATTTGTCAACAAAATCAATCAACCCAAAAATGCTGCAATGTTACCTTGAGGGATTTTTTCCCAATAATCTCCCCCTTTGGGTTTGTTGACAACTCTTCACAACTCTTCTCAGGATGATTTTCTGCACTTTGATACCTCACTGAGTCTTCTTCCAGTTGCTACCACCATTCGCCTCTTTCGATTCTGATAGCGTTCAAGGATTCACTTAACACGTACTCTAAGACCACATGAGCAATGATCGGCATGAGAAACAAGAGTAGTATGAAAAGTTCATCAATGAATCACTTCATGTCAGACCCAATTGTCGATTCCACCCTGATACCAATTCATAAATTGATACCAATTTTTGAACCACACTGATACCAATTGGTGAATGCTTAAGTTGATACCAATTGTTGAACCACACTGATACCAGTTGGTGATAGCTAGACACCGTCTCACACCATTCCAACACCACTGTTCTGCTTTTATCATGTTCCTCAACTATCGTGATTTCTATGCTTTGATCGATCACTTCTAGCTTCATCAGATTTCATACTCTCCCCCATTCTCATTTCTCCCCCTATCTGGCTGCTCCACTGGTCAGCTTCCCCCCATATCATTCATGCTTTTTCAAATCTCCACATTGTCTCCCCCTTTAACAATCACTATTTTCTCCCCCTTTGTCAACGAACCCAAAGGTCACTCCTTTGTAGTCTGTAACAGAGTAGAGAACACAAATCACAACATTAGGAAAAAACACATCATACCTCAGGGAGAGGGGGGGTGGTCCCACATCCACACTATTTCATGTGCGGGGAAGCGACTGAACTCCCAGAGACAGTCGATGCCTTTCAAATTCTTCCTTGGGTAAGGCCTTTGTCAGAATGTCTGCAACCTGTAGTGCTATAGGCACATACTCCAACTTCACGATTCCTTGCTCAACCTTCTCCTTGATAAAATGATACTTAATCACAATATTCTTTGTCCATGAATGATTGATGGTATTTTTGCTAAGATTTATAGCACATGAGTTGTCACACATGATTCCGATCGGAGACTTCGCTTCAACTCCCATATCTTCAATCTGCTGCTTCATCCACAATAATTGTGTGCACGCTTGATTTTCTATCATCTGCTGAACCGCCCCAGTCTGCATCAGTATAGCCCAATAACTCTGACTGAGATTTTCCAATATATGTCAAGCCGAAATCCACCGTTCCCCTGATACAACGAAGTATTCTTTTCACTATAATCATGTGGATTTTTTGGGATTACTATTATATCTCTCTTCTTGGCATGTGGAGAAAACAATATCAGGCATTGTTGTGGTCATGTACAAAAAACTACTGATAATCTGCCTATTTTCAGTGAAATTAACTGCCCTGCCACTATCATCTTTTGATGATTTCATCCGGGTAGAAACCGGAGTCTTCATCTCCTTGGAATTTTCCATTCCAAATCATTCCAAATCATCCTTGGCATATTTAGATTGGGAAAAGAACGTGTCATTACGGCCCTGTGTAATGCTTAAAACCAAGCTTCTTCAAATACTGATATAGCCTTCAGTACAATGCTCTTGGTGCTTGTTTCAGCCCATATAACGCCTTCTTCAGCCTACAATCTTTGTTCTCATCCTCATGAATGAGAAAACAATCTGGCTACTCAATATACACCTCTTCTTCTAGAAACCCATTTAAAAATGTAGTCCTCACATCCATCTAGAACTCTATCAACTTTCTTTGCCCTATAATGGCTAGGAATAATCTGATTGTCTCCTGCCTCGCAATCGGTGAAAATGTCTCATCACCATCTATTCCTTCTATCTGGGAGTCTCCTTTGCACATCAGTCGTGCTTTGTTCTGAATCACTATGACATATTCATTCATCTTGTCTTAAAAGACCCATTTAGTCCTGATGATGTTTTTATCTGCTAGCCTCAAAACAATCTCCCACATCTGGTTCTTCGCAATTTGATCAAGCGTTTTATCCATAGCATGAACCTTGATTTCAACGTCAGCTGCATCAGCAAAGCATTTCAGCTCTACTTGAGGTAGGAAAGTTGTCTGCTATAGTGACTTCATTATTCTTGTTTGAATAGGAGCTTCCTGATCACCAATGATATTTTGTCTATCAATTTCAGCTCAGCTCTTTGGCTTCCTTATAGGCACAAACTAGACACTTTCATGTTCATCATTGGTGTCTTCTTCTAAATCAGCATAAGCCACTTCTGCTCTCCCTGTGTTGCTTTCTTCCTCAACACTTCCATCAGGAAGTTGTTCACTGACTCATTTTTCAGTGGCTTCATTTATTTCAGCTACATTTCTCAGATTTTTGTTGAGACGCCTTTGATTTTCTCTTGCAGCTTCTTGGTATCCTAAAAACAGTCAGTTGATACCATATTGTTAGAGCAAATAGATAAGCATGAAATGAATTATTATTTCTGATTCTCCTTGTGTTTCTTTATTCCCCCAATAGGAAACATCTGAGCCAAGTCATCCAATTATTGCATTGATGGCTCTTGAATCTGATTTGGATATAGAATTCTCCCCCTATGTTATGCAACTCTTCCAGTTTTTAGGCCCAATAGTTTAGACCCATAACACGTCTTTTCCTCCTGCATCATTTGTTCTCATCTTCCACTCAGATTTGATCCATTAACAAAATCTCTAAGCCTACTGAGTTGAAACTCGGTGTAGGAAACAAGAGACAAAGTTAACAACACAATCACATTCTATTGTGCTCTGTTTCTCCCTTTCTTTTTCAACTCTAGTACCTGATTTGAATCAATTGAAACTGTAGAGCATATCACATATCCACTTCACATCCTTAGATGCCACTTCCCCTTAGATCGTATCTCCCTAGAACCTGAAACACATGAATCATAAGTTAATATCATTTTTATACACTAGGAGAGAGGGTTTTCTCAAATCCTCAAAACGAGGATAGTGGTTGATCCTGACGGGTCATCCCCTTGATTCTTTCATGGAGCGCATCACATTCCTTTTGTGCTTCCTCCAGCTGCCTGTCCAACTTCAACTGCTCTAGCCATATGACTAAGCATTCATTACCTGCATGTTGAGTCTTTTTTTTATATGAAGGTTCTGTAGGCCTGGCCTTTCTCACCATTTGGGGTTTAAATCCACTAGTACACATTTCCGTCTTTGATGTTCCACTAAAATTCCATTTCCCTTGATTCCGACTTTGAGCAGGAATATCTTTTCTTTCCATCTTCCCTTGCTTCTTACACCATTGCAAGGATCTTTCCAAATGCCTATAATCTGAACATATAAAACATTCTCCATCAAATGCATACCTCGTTTTGTCATCTCTATGTCGAGATTCTGATACAACTTGAGTTCTTATTCTGACATGGGGATCTTGAGATTCCTGACACATACTCATGGTGTATCCCGTTCTTCCACAGTAATAGAATCTAACAGATTCTTTCCTCTGAGAAACTCTTCTATCTGATTTCTCGTGATTCTTCTTCTTATTCTCATATTTAGTATGGTTTCTGTTTTCACAGACTGAAATGTATTCCAGAGCCTTTGAACAAGAGCTTGATGTGTGAACATGAATCCCGCAGAAATAGCACATGTCGTCACTTATTTTTGTAACTGACCTCTTTGGCCTATCTCCAGCACCTACAAGGTTTTCTCCACTCCTGGAACTATTCACAACTCTCTTCTTATCATGCATGAGAGGTGATTCATCAAATCCAATACCATCTTTTCCGAAACTTGCTGGTCTTTGAGATGAGAAAATATTATGTTGTTTCTTTTCAAAAATAGCATATCTGTTCTTCATTTGATCATCACTTGTTGAAGGATGATCAAATAGCAAGTGTAAGGCATCCTTCATTTTTGGCATTCCTTTAGAATTGGATATCTCTACTTCCTTCTTTACTGAATCTAGCTCTTCTTCCAACTTCTGAATCTTCATATCTCTTGATTTAAGTGGGGCATTGAATTCCCTTCTGAGATTCTTTCCACGACTCATCTCATCTTCCATTTCACGTGTCATCTTTTCCACCATGTCACTTTTCTCTTTCACTTTCAATTTTTCTTCTTCAATAGAATCAAAGCAACATGCAATCTCTTGTTGTAGTATTTTATTCTTATGAACTTCTTCAGACAACTGTGTTGCTAGATCACCATTTCTAGCTTTCAGATTCCAAACTTCATCTGACTTTTGATTCTCTTAAAAATCACAAGCCTTCTATTTTCCTTTCATTTTATCCATCTTTTGTAGTTCTTCGGCATGAGAATCATTCTTCTCTGTTAGGTCAGTAACTATGTCAATAAGCCTTTGATTTAAGCCTCTAAGCATGTTGACCTCAATCTCCAATACTTTGTTCCGAATTTCTTTAGATTTGACTTCTTCATCCGATTTCCAGTCCATTTCCTTTGTCATGTTAATGAAATCAACTGGTGTCTTCCTTGAAACTTCTTCATCATCAGTGGTTTCAGCATCACTTTGAATTTTAAGTACTTCACTCGTTCCAACATCATTATTGAGTGAATCTATCTTTTCCTTATTTGATTCATCCAGGCCTTCCTTCAGCAAGCTGCCTGATTCCGTTAGTTGAATCACACTTCTTCCATAAACACTTCTGCACTGAGGAATACCACCTGACTTCTGATTCTTCTTTGATGTTTTTCCCTTTTCCATGGCACACCGAGATAATAGAAGACTGATTTTTCAACACAAATCAACTACACAAAGTCTGAGAAAACAAATCTGATAAAAGAAACCTATCCCTCTGATACCAATTGTTAGGGCCAATAGGGGCCTATATACCCTGAGAGGGGGGGGGGGGGGGGTGAATCAGGGTATGGATATTCTTTTTCAAAGTTCTTCCTGCCCCGCTGGATCTTGACCTCTTTGTTACAAGGGTAACTTTGTTTTCACTTGTGTGTATGTTATGATCACTTAGATTCTCCTTTATCTGATGATGATGCTTTAAATGCAATGCAGGCAAATTAGCAGGCAGACGCAGAGATTTTTACTTGGTTCACCGCAAAGGGCTACGTCCAAGGAGCATACGCTGACAAGTTGTCGGTCGTACGAATTCCACTAGACTTCACTAGCTATGGATTACAATGTTCAGGCTAGATCACTTCTATGCCCATGCTCACTTCCTATACAAGGTTTAGGGTCAGCTCACTGCTTTCCCAAGGGTCACTCCCTGTTTCTCTCTCTCTAGCTCACTGCCGGTGGAGAGGATCACCTTCTTCCTCTTTTTAAGCTCACTGCTCTTGGAAGGGAATCCAATCACAGTTTATAGACCTGTAGGTCTCTTCATTTCTGTTAAAGAATGAATCTTTATCTGTATGTAGATGCTCTATTGAAGTTCAACTAGCATCCGTAGATGAATACCTCTTTGCCTCTGAACACTGGGAAAACTACCTTTGGAAAGACCTCCGCAAAGCACTCAACTTCGCTAGGCTCCCAATTTCGCGAAGCTCAACAAGCCTTTGCGAAGCTCCTACCTTTTCGCGAAGCTCTGTCGCGAAGAACTCACGCGAAGCTCAACTCATTGAAAAGCAACTTCTCTCGCGAAGCTCATTATGCCAACGCGGAGCACACAACTTTCGCGGAGCAACAATAGCCGCTGCGAAGCTCCTCTTTCGCGAAGCACACTGCCTTCGTGAACCAACTCTGCAAACCGAGAGCAATGGATTTTCTCTGAAAATTCTCTCTACTTCTCTTGAGGGGTCGGCCTCTATTTATAGGTGATTCCACCGACCCTCGTCCCTTCCCCGCGAAGTCAATGCCACATCATCTCAAATTGCGAAGCTCCAAAGATTCTGCCGGAATTCTATCCAAATCGCAAAGCACCAAGGCACTTTGCCATTCGCAAAGCTTCACGTAGTCGCGAAGAATCACCGTCAACATACCTTCACGAATTCTCCGCGAAGCTCCCTCGCGAATCCCAACATTACTCCACGCCTTCGCCGCCAAGCTCCCTCGCAAATCCCTTCACTGCCGCAATGAGCTTCAACCTCTGTCGTTTGCGAAGCTTGACGTAATCGCGAAACATCACCACCTCCATTCTTCTGGTCTTCGCGATTTCCAAACCATGCATCCTATATTCGTGAAATTCATGCCTTTTCCATATTAAATTATGATCTTCATGGAAATCCTATTTTCGCGATGCTCACCAAACTCCAAATTTTGGACCCCAAAAATTTGGGAAACACTGGGAAACGGCCCCACGTGGTCCTGCTCTTTTGTATCGCCTCCAGATCGTCCTTTCCTTTGTCATAGTTCTTTGTCAACATGGAATTTCAACAACTTCTCTAGAACTTGACAATTATCCATGGAAACATTCTTTGTCAACAAACACAATCAACCCAAAAATGTTGCAATGTTACCTTGAGGGATTTTTTCCCAACAGTCACTTTGATAATTAAACTCACAAGTGTTTATATTAGTTGTAAATCAGTAAGATGGTTTCAAAAGTTAATCAACCTTTCTTTTTTGATTAACTGGGAAATAATAAATCCCTTGGGAACCCAATAGAACATTTTCTTTGATATAAATTCACTACATTTTAATTCAGTATTTTATTTGGTGGTTTTTAAGACAAAGTTTTAAAATAGAAATTTTAATTGGAACTCAATTAACCCCCCTCTTGAGTGTCCACTCTGACCAAAATTTGGTATCAGAGGCTTTTTAAAATATTTTGTACTCTGTTTTTCAACTGTGATTTTAGTTGTATTTTAAAGTTCTTAAAATTTTTGTTATTTCTAACTTTTAATCTCTTTAAAATCTTTTCTTATAGTTAGCTATCATGGATAATAGACTTGAAGGTATTGCTACCAATAGACCACCATTTTTCAATGGCACTAACTATGCTCAGTGGAAAATCAAGATGAAAATTCATTTTGAAAGCATGGGTTTTCATATTTGGACTACTATAGAGTCATAATTTAAAATTCCTACTACTGTTAGATCTATTTGGAATGAAGCTACTAAGACTGCCTACAATAATAATTGTAAAGCTATGAATGCTTTGTACTGTGCTTTAGGAGATGAGAAATTTAATAGAATATCTACCTGTAAAACTGCTTATGAAATTTGGGATACCTTAGCTGTTTCTCAGGAAGGAACAACTAATGTTAAGGAAATGAGATTGAACACCTATACTATTAAGTATGATAATTTTAAGATGAAGCCTGATGAACCCATTTCTGACATGTATCTCAGGTTCAACGAAATTCTCAACACAATTATTTTGATGTTATTAATATTTTCATGACTTATTATATTCCCCCTTTACTTATTTTATATGAAATGTGCATAATTTGTGTGAAATATTAATGTTTTAATATTAAGTATAATATTTGAGCATTTTTAGAAGTAGTCAAATTGAGTCAGTTTAATGTTTTAATTATAACTATCACTATACTGATCCAAATTGTGTGGTTCTTGTTTTGTAGGATTCTCCTTTCAATATACAACATTTAATTAGAAGGAACCATGATCCCATTCTTCCATTTGAAGGGTCATATGGTCCTCACAAACAAGACCAAACAAATCTGTGAAGAAACTGGACTATTCATGAAGATTGATTTACTGGGCTCAATCCAGAAGTTAAAAAACCTTAACTCTCCACCATAATTCGGGGGACACTACATATCATCTTGGATAAAAATTTAATGGCCCAAATCCAAGTAAAAGGGGCCCAAATGAATCTTTTAAGTCCAGCCCACCATTCTGGCCGAGAATGAAAATCAGTATAGTATGCATGACATATCTCCTTATGTAATCATCCAAGAGAGATGAGATTTTGCAGTGTGAAAAAGGGGATGTAGGCGGCCGGATGTGTTGAGGAAACCATTCGGATTTAAAGGCATCTTAATATTCAAAAACCCTTTCACATTATGGACTTCAAAAAAGACGGGATTGAAATGGACAGTTTAAGTTTGTTTATTCAAACGGCCATATCGTTTTATCCTTACGTCCAAATGACTCCAAATTTTGAGAGTAGTCGGCCAACATTATTGTCTACAATGTTGAAGAAGGAGATATTTGATGATTCGGCTTTCCGAATTTCCAAATTGGCGATGCAAGTGGAGGGACAGATTGGGAATGCAAACAGTCCACTCCTTGGGCTATAAATACTCTTCCCTTCTCTCCTTGAGAGGGGTTGGAATTTTAGAAGAGAGGAGATCATATTGGAACGACCAAAGCTTTTCCAAAGGCTTGGGAGTACCTTCCATACTCATGTTTACACTTGAGGGTCCTTTCCTCCTCTCATTCTTTTCACTTACTTTGGTGTTCTTCATTTTTGTAATCTTGTAATTCTCTTTCTTTGTAATTCTGTTTTAATGCAAGTTACTTCTTCAATATCTCTTATTCTCTTCCACCTTCTGTATTTTAATATTAATGTTCTTAAAATAGTTTAAATTCAGTTCAATCCCCTTCCCTTCTTTAGCTTCCTCATCCAATCGAAAGTTCGTTTTTAATTATCATCATTGTTCGTGTGTGTGTGTCGACGTACCAATCTTTTCTTATCCCTTTATTTTTCTTCTCTTATTAATTTATAATCATAATCATTATAACCAGATTATTAATCACCCAAATGGCTGAGTAAATCTCTCATTGGGTTGAGTTATAATTTAGGTATGTTAAGTGATTGAGAGCTTCTGCTCGATGAATATTCTTTGAATTAACATTGTGTATGTTGGACTTAACATGTCATGGATTAATGACTTGTTTTGTTTAACATGTGGTTTCCATGGATTATTGGAACCATAAATACACAACCATAAATAAGATCTGATTGAGATTATAACCTTAAGTTAAGTTAAGTCTTGGTTTAAAGCCTTAACACTTAAGAAATCTAATCAACATCATCTTGTGACATGGGTGTTAATTTAAATGCAATATAAAGCAAAGCTCGAGGATATCCCAAGCTTAACTAACCTAATGATGAACTCACCCCAATCTTTATCAATTTGGTAAATCAAACATCATCCATAAATCATTTCAATTAAGCTCTGCAAACAAACCCCCCTAATCAAAATACAATCAACTACAAACAAACGTCTACTACAAAGTATCATCGCCGAGGATTCGACCCGAGTGCTGCTATACACATTAGCAGAGCACCGGAACGTTGACCGGTCGATAGGCGACAATCGGCCGTGCGTTTCAAATGGCGCCGTTGCCGGGGATGGTGCTTTAAGTATTCATTAGTTTCTGGTTATTGTAAAAAAAACCCAAAAAAATACAAAAGTTTAAAAAAAATTGAAAAAAACACAAAGAAAAACCCGTCTTCCTCTTAAAAATCATAAACTGAAAAAAAATACAAAGAAAAACCCGTCTTCCTCTTTCTTGCAAAATCTCTCTGAATGCCCCGTAGCCTTCCAAACAATCCCTCGGATTTGTTTGACCCTGAAATTGAGCGAACACTTCGCCAACTTAGGAGGAACATAAGAGATACTCAAATAATTCAAGAACCAATCCTCATCCAACCAATTGAAATTGAAATGGCCAATCCTAGGGAACAAACCCTAAAAGAACTCGCTTCCCCTGATATGAATTACCAACCTCTTGGTATTCAATATCCAAACATAGAGGCTGACTTCGAACTCAAGTCGGGTTTGATTCATCTTCTTCCTCATTTCCATGGTCTAGCTGGTGAGGATCCTCATCTTCACCTCAAAGAGTTCCAAGGGGTCTGCTCAACCATGAAACCTCAAGGGGTTTCTGAAGAACAAATCAAGCTTAGAGCTTTCCCCTTTTCCCTAGAAGATTCTGCCAAGTCTTGACTCTACTACCTCCCACCTGGTTCCATAAACTCATGGGTTGACATGAAGAGACATTTCCTTTATAAGTTCTTTCCCGCTTCCCGAACAGATTCTATCCGAAAGGAAATAAGCGGCATCCGTCAATTCCCTAATGAATCACTCCATGAGTATTGGGAGAGGTTCAAAAAGCTTGTGGCAATTTGTCCACACCATCAAATCCCTGACCAACTCCTGATCCAATACTTCTATGACGGGTTATTGGCTATGGAGAGAACTCTCATTCATGCCGCAAGTGGCGGTGCTCTTGTTGACAAAACTCCTGCAGCTGCAAGAGATCTCATAAGTAACATGGCTGCAAACACGCAGCAATTCCATACTCGAGCACATGCTCAAGTGAAACAAGCCCAAGAGAATCAATCCATAGAGCCCAACAAGATGACTGAGTGGATGAGTGAACTTACAGGTCTTGTGCGTCAACTAGCGGTGGCTACCAAAGCCCCAACCTCATCTTCTCCACAGTCACTATTCCCTAGACCTATCAAGAATTGTGGAATATGCAACTCTCCATATCATCCAACTGACACATGTCCACAACTTCAAGATGATCCATCTGATTCATCTAGTCCAATGGACCTCAATGTGGCATATGCTCAGCGAAACTTCAACCCTCAACAATCAGGTCAGTTTGTTAGAAACTTCAACCAACCCCACTCTGAGCCCTTCTCTTCTACCTTTAACCCACCTCTGAGGTATGGTAATCCCATTTCTCATCCTCCGCAGTTCCCTCCTCAAAACCCAAACCAGTTTCAATATAGTCAAGGTGTTGGTAACTTCCAACAACCTTACCCTTTTGTCCCTCAACCCCAAAGGAACAATCCTCCTCCTGGATTCCACTATCCTAACGAGCCTTCCCAATTCCCCACCCAATACAATCGCTTTCCCAAGAACCAAAATCAAGGCCAACCCAATTTGGGACAAGCCTCTTCTTCTAAACAACCATGGGAAAGTGCTGTAGAGGATCTTGCTTCCTTCACCCGTTCTAGCCTCAAGAACATTGAAACCCAAATAGGTCAACTTGCATCCCACCTTAGCCAGCAACAACCATCCAATTCATCCCAACTCCCAGCTCAACCATTACCCAACCCTAAGGGTAATGTAAGTGCAATTGCACTTAGATCGGGAAAGAAAATTGCAATGCCCCATGCTGATTTCTCTACCTCCCCTTTCGATGTTGATCTAGAAAATGAAAAGAACAAAAAGCTGGAAAAGGAACTTGAATCCACTCCTTCACCTCCTTCCATTCCTCTAAGGAACCCAATTCCTTTTCCTCAAGCCATCTCCAAGCCTAAGAAGTCCTTTGAACCTGATCCTAAAATGCTTGACATGTTTCGACGTGTTGAAGTGAACATCCCCCTCTTAGATGCCATCAATCAAATCCCTAAGTATGCCAATTTTCTTAAGGAATTTTGCACCCATAAGAGGCAACTTAGGAACATTGAAAATGTTTCAACCCAACAGTCCATTCCCATGAAGTGCAAAGATCCCGGGACCTTCACGGTTCCATGTCAAATAGGGAGTTCCAACATTGATGATGCACTCATAGACCTTGGAGCCTCAATAAATGTCATGCCCAAATCCATTTTCTCCAACCTTGGTCTAGGTCCCTTGCACCCAACAGGTGTTGTCATTCAATTAGCCAATCGAAGCACTGCCAATCCTGAGGGGATAATTGAGGATGTTCTTGTTTGGGTCAATGATCTTATCTTCCCAGCTGATTTCTATGTCCTTGACATGGAAGGTGAGACGACCTCTTCTCGATCTCCCCTAATTCTAGGAAGACCATTCCTCATGACTGCGAGAACCAAGATTAATGTCCATTCAGGCATCTTATCCATGGAATTCGGTGACCAACTGGTCAAGTTCAACATTTTCCAAGCCATGCGATACCCATCTGAGGATCACTCTGCATTCTCAATCCATTCTTTTGAGGACACTTCTAAGATTCAATCGAACCCCAATCCACCATGTTCTTCATGTTATAATGATAAAGGATCTTGTGAAATCTGCACCATGATTAACAAAGTCATAAATGGTGAAGTTGATGTGGACCTCTCATTCATAGACTCCATCAATCTGGAGGAACTTGAAAACTCTCTTGAATCCCACATCAACTCTGATCTCTACTGCTCCACCTTGGACAGTGTTGAGGAAAATGATCCAAACCCATCTGGAATCCCTTCTCCTTCTCCTAACTTGTCTAGCTCTCAAATCAAGGCTGAAACTGATCTAAAACCACTTCCTTCACACCTCAAGTATGCATTCCTTTTCCATAATCCCTCCTACCCTGTCATTATCTCTGCTTCACTTTCTGAAACTGAGGAGTCCCAACTTGTTCAAGTGTTAGAAGAAAACAAAAATGCCTTAGGTTGGACCCTAGAGGATATTCCAGGAATCAACCCTTCCCTTTGCATGCATCACATCCATCTAGAGGAATCATCCAAACCAATTAGGCAACCTCAAAGAAGACTCAATCCACTCATACTTGAGGTAGTTAGGGAAGAGATTACCAAGCTTCTTCAAGATGGTATTATCTACCCAATTTCTGATAGTGAATGGGTTAGTCCAATTCAAGTCATTCCTAAGAAGGGCGGGATAACAGTTGTCACAAATGAACATGGAGAAGTGGTCACAACTCGAGTGAAAAACAAATGGCGTGTGTGCATCGATTATCGCAAATTGAATGCTGAAACACGAAAAGATCACTACCCACTTTCTTTTCTTGACCAAATGCTTGAGAGATTGGCCAGAAAGTCACACTATTTCTTTCTTGATGGTTACACCGGCTACTTCCAAATTCCAATCGCACCTCAATACCACGAAAAGACCACATTCACTTGCCCCTTTGGAACCTATGCCTATAGGCGAATGCCTTTTGGCCTTTGTAATGCTCCTGCAACATTCCAGCGGTGTATGATGAGTATATTTTCTGAATACATTGAGAATTGCATGGAGGTCTTCATGGATGACTTTACCATTTATGGCGAGTCATTTGAATCTTGCTTACATTCACTCTCTTTGGTCCTTCAAAAGTGTGTCAAGTGCAACCTTGTGCTGAATTTTGAAAAATGTCACTTCATGGTTTCAAATGGGATTGTTCTAGGGCACATAATTTCTCAAGAGGGTATCCAAGTTGATCCAGCCAAAATTGAGGTGATCCAATCACTTCCTGAACCCAAATCAGTTCGAGACATTCGGTCCTTCCTTGGTCCTGCCGGTTTCTATCGGCGATTCATTCTGATCTTCAGCAAGATTTCCCTCCCACTCACTCGTTTACTTCAAAATGATGTCACATTCAATTTTGATGAGTCTTGCAAGAGAGCCTTCATTGAACTCAAATCTTCTCTCACATCTGCTCCAATAATCCAACCCCCAGATTGGTCCTTACCATTTGAATTGATGTGTGATGCTTCTGATAGGGCCATTGGGGCTGTTCTTGGTCAAAGAAGAGAAAACATTCCTCATGTCATCTTTTATGACTCAAAAACATTGGATGAAACTCAATCACACTACACTGTGACAAAAAAAGAACTTTTAGCTGTGGTTTTTGCCTTGGATAAATTCCGGCCCTATCTCTTAGGTACCAAAATCATCGTCTTCACGGACCACTCAGCATTAAAGTTCTTACTTAAGAAAAGTGATTCCAAAACAAGGCTAATAAGATGGATTTTAATGCTCCAAGAGTTTGACCTTGTGATAAAAGATAAACCTGGAAAAGAAAACCCTGTGGATGACCACCTGAGTAGAATTTCTAATTCTTCTCATTCTGAAATAATTGATCCTGAATTTCCAACTGAGCACCTCTCCTCTATCACTCCAAAGTTACCATGGTATACCCCAATTGTCAATTACTTGGTTTCCGGTGTTTTCCCTGAATATTTTCCAAAAGAACAAAAAGAAAAGATGAAAAGTGATTCAAAGCATTATTTTTGGGAAGATAATAAACTTTGGAAAACCGGGGCTGACCTGGTAATTAGGAGATGTGTTGATGAAACTGAACAATCCTCCATATTGGAATTCTACCACTCAATGCCTGGAGGTGGCCACTTTGGACCACAAAGGACTTCTCGAAAGGTCCTAGATTCTGGATTCTTTTGGCCTTCACTCTTCAAGGACTCACACGAGTTCTGTCAATCATGTCCCACTTGCCAAAAGTTTGGCACAATTTCCAAAAGAAACGAAATGCCTCAAAATCCATTAATCTTCTGTGAGATTTTCGATGTTTGGGGGATCGATTTCATGGGACCTTTTCCCCATTCCAATGGATTATCCTATATTCTCCTTTCTATTGACTATGTTTCTAGGTGGGTCGAGGCCAAACCCACTAGGAAAGACGATGCTCAAACTGTGAGTGAGTTCTTCAAAACCCATATATTCCATCGATTCGGAACACCACGTGCTTTGATAAGTGACTTAGGAACTCATTTCTGTAATAGAACCATGGAGTCACTTTTGAAAAAGAATGGGGTTGTACATAAAACATCCACTACTTATCACCCTCAAACAAATGGAATGGATGAACTTTCTAACAGAGAAGTGAAAAGAGTGATTGAAAGAATTGTTAAGCCCACAAGAAAAGACTGGCCCGATAGACTTGGTGAAGCACTTTGGGCCTATTGAACAGCCTATAAGACACCCATTGGGATGTCTCCATTTAGGCTAGTTTTTGGTAAAGCCTGTCATTTACCAGTTGAAATCCAACATAATTCATTTTGGGCTGTAAAAACTTGTAATTTTGATTGTGAAAAATCTGGTGAAGAAAGATTGTTGTAGTTGACTGAATTGGAGGAGCTTCGACTCGATTCGTATGAGAACTCCATTCTCTACAAAGAAAAGGAAAAGTCACTCCATGACAAGAAAATTCTTCGAAAGGTATTTCATGAAGGTGAAAATGTAATTCTCTTCAATTCTCGATTTCGACTTCACCCAGGTAAGCTTAATTCTCGTTGGGAAGGTCCTTTTGTTATTACTAACGTTTACCCATTTGGTGCAGTGCAAGTCCAAGACCCTTCTTCAAAAAGAACATTCACGGTAAATGGACACCGGTTAAAGCATCACCATGAGAGGTCTCACAATCCAGGAACCACGTCGACTTCCATCGAAACCCCATCCACTTCAATAGAACCACCACTGGATGGAGACCCGCCAAATCCAAACCAGGGGGCACCTCTTTCCCTTTAACTCTCTCTCTATCTCTTCCTCTCTCTACCTCTTTCTTCTTCTTCCTCTCTCTCTCATTTTGTTACCACTTTATTCATCAAACCCTTTCTTTTTATCTTTCTTGTGTGGGTGTGTATTTTAAAAAAAACCTTAGAAACTAAATAAACCAAAAAAACACAATTACTTAAAAAAATTACAAAAAAAGAGTCATGCTTACTCACCATCTAGTTTTGAAATTTTGTCCAACCATTTTGGGGAGTCGAAAGGTTTGTTTTAAACTCAAATATATTGAATTTTTATCTCAAACATGGGTAAACAATTTTGTGTCAATAACAAAAATTTTGAATGAACAATTTTTGGTGGAAAATGATTCTCCCCTACCGTGAGGAATAACATTAGCCTTCATGCCAAGGTCATCTATGGCCATCTTTTTCATTGTGTGTCTTCACCACTGATTGTGAGTCTTGATTTTGTGGACCTTCGAGCTGAATTTCCATCTTTTTTGCGCATTAATATGATAGAGGCATTTTCTAAGCCACATGAGAATCAGAATAGCCAAATAGCCTCCGTTACCCTTACATTGATCCTACTTTTGAAAGCCCCTTTGAGCCTATGAAAACCTTTCTTTTTATAGCCACATTACAAGCCTAATACCTTGTCCCACCCAACATCTTCATGGATTTTCATTGTACAATTTATTGAAATTTAAGTGTGGGGGGAATGGACTTCATTTTTGGGCGTACTTTCATTGATTTCCAATGTGTCATCATATGCTTGAGGGCAAGCATCCATTCAAGTGTGGGTGATAGGTTGTAATTCTGTGAGCTTTGGGGTGTATATGTGTAATTTTCATTTGTACAAAAGTCATTGAAAAGTGTTCAAAAAAAAGTGATGAAAAAAAATTATATTAAAAAAATGAAAAAAAAGGAATGGGTTGTGTCTTGGGTGGGTCAAAAATCATTCATCATGAACCTTTGATCGTGTTATAAATTAGTTCCATGTGGAGATCAAGCATGGGTTGGGAGATGACTGTGAGACTTGTTTCAAGCACAACTTTCGAAAAAAAAGAGCAAAAAAAGAAAAAAAAGAACACTTGAATCATCTTGTATTATGTCATTATTGGAAGTCTTCCATGTTGTACATATTCCATCATCTCACCCTATTCCATTTTCTATCTCCCTCACTTTTCATTCATCACACATTCATTCCCTTGTAAATATGTGTTTCTATTTCCTTTCAAATCAAATTTCAAAAAAAAATGTGCATTGATTTTTCCATGTTGGTGTTTTTAACCCCTCTTTTCCTTTGGACATTATATACCTACCATCCCATAGCCACTGAAAAACCCCTTAAAAGACCTCGTGATTATTGTACACATTAGATTTGGGAATGGAAGCTGAGAGCTCTTACAAACTCTTGATTTTCACTTTTTGTTGGTGAATGAGTGAACCTCCTAAAATACATTTTTATCATCTTGAGAGGAGTAAGTTTGGAGTGCCTACATTTTCCAATTCAAACCTTGAACATGAAAAAATGAATTGTTTATGATGCATTATTGTGAACAAATTTTTTGATGGAATTCAATATGGATGAGTGAAATAGTCTAAACCTCCCCTGATTGGAGAAAACAAAATTTTAATATTTGTTGGTGAGTGAAAATGATTTTGTCATGTTTTTATATTTGTTGCACATGAGGACACGCGCAAATATAAGTGTGGGGGAGTTTATGTTATTAATATTTTCATGACTTATTATATTCCCCCTTTACTTATTTTATATGAAATGTGCATAATTTGTGTGAAATATTAATGTTTTAATATTAAGTATAATATTTGAGCATTTTTAGAAGTAGTCAAATTGAGTCAGTTTAATGTTTTAATTATAACTATCACTATACTGATCCAAATTGTGTGGTTCTTGTTCTGTAGGATTTTCCTTTCAATATACAACATTTCATTAGAAGGAACCATGATCCAATTCTTCCATTTTAAGGGCCATATGGTCCTCACAAACAAGACCAAAAAAATCTGTGAAGAAACTGGACTATTCAAGAAGATTGATTTACTGGGCTCAATCCAGAAGTTCAAAAACCTTAAATCTACACCATAATTTGGGGTCACAACATGTCATCTTGGATAAAAATTTCATGGCCCAAATCCAAGTACAAGGGGCCCAAATGAATCTTTGAAGTCTAGCCCACCATTCTGGCCGAGAATGAAAATCAGTATAGTATGCATGACATATCTCCTGATGTAATCATCCAAGAGAGCTGAGATTTTGCAGTGTGAAAGAGGGGATGTAGGCGGCCGACTGTGTTGAAGAAACCATTCGGATTTGAAGGCATCCTAATATTCCAAAACCCTTTCACATTATGGACTTCAAAAAAGACTGGATTGAAATGGACAGTTTAAGTTTGTTTATTCAACCGGCCATAACTTTTTATCTTTAGGTCCAAATGACTCCAAATTTTGAGAGTCGTCGGCCCCCATTATTGTATACAACTTTGAAGAAGGAGATATTTGAAGATTCGGCTTTCTGAATTGCCAAATTGGCGATGCATGTGGAGGGACAGATTGGGAATGCAAACAGTCCACTCCTTGGGCTATAAATACTCTTCCCTTCTCTCCTTGAGAGGGGTTGGCATTTAAGAAGAGAGGAGATCATATTGGCACGACCAAAGATTTTACAAAGGCTTGGGAGGACCTGCCATACTCAAGTTTACACTTGAGGGACCTTTCCTCCTCTCTTTCTTTTCACTTACTTTTGAGTTCTTCATTTTGGTAATCTTGTAATTCTCTTTCTTTGTAATTCTGTTTTAATGAAAGTTACTTCTTCAATATCTCTTATTCTCTTCCACCTTCTGTATTTTAATATTAATGTTATTAAAATAGTTTAAAATAAGTTCAATCCCCTTCCCTTCTTTAGCTTCCTCATTCAATCCAAAGTTCGTTTTTAATTGTCATCATTGTTCGTGTGTGTGTGTCGACGTACCACTCTTTTCTTATCCCTTTCTTTTTCTTCTCTTATTAATTTATAATCATAATCATTATAACCAGATTATTAATCACCCAAATGGCTGAGTAAATCTCTCATTGGGGTGAGTTATAATTTAGGTATGTTAAGTGATTGAGAGCTTCTGCTCGATGAATATTCTTTGAATTAACATTGTGTATGTTGGACTTAACATGTCATGGATTAATGACTTGTTTTTTTTAACATGTGGTTTCCATGGATTATTGTAACCATAAATACACAACCATAAATAAGATCTGATTGAGATTATAACCTTAAGTTAAGTCTTGGTTTAAAGCCTTAACACTTAAGAATTCTAATCAACATCATCTTGTGACATGGGTGTTAATTTAAATGCAATATAAAGCAAAGCTCGAGGATATCACAAGCTTAACTAACCTGATGATGAACTCACCACAATCTTTATCAATTTGGTAAATCAAACATAATCCATAAATCATTTCAATTAAGCTCTGCAAACAAACCCCCCTAATCAAAATACAATCAACTACAAACAAACGACTACTACAAAGTATCATCGCCGAGGATTCGACCCGAGTGCTGCTATATACATTAGCAGAGCACCGGAACTTTGACCGGTCGATAGGTGACAATCGGCCGTGCGTTTTAGATTTCTCTGGGAAAGGATGTTCCAGCAAAGGAACAAATCATGAGAATTTTGAGATGTCTACCTGAAAGATGGAGAGGAACTTATGTCTCAATTAGAGAATCATGTGTTATAGGAGAACTGCCAGTTAAAGAATTAATTGTAAAACTGATGATGTATGAAGAGGAACTCAAAGTGAACAAAGAAGAAGATGATGAACCTAGAAGGAATTTGGTTGCCTTCAAAACTACATCCTCAAAGAATAAGGATAAGGAAACGCGTCAAGTAATCAATGAAAGTTCAAGCTGCGAGGACAGTGATAATGATTCTGATAGTGATACTGAGATGGCACACATTGGTAGAAGGTTTAAGAAATTTTATAGGAAGAAAACGTTTTTCAAAAAGTCAAACTACAAAGGTAAGTTTGACAACAAAGGACATTGGAAAAAGGATTGGAAGAAGCCCGATAAATCAGATGAAGTTGTCTGTTATGAGTGCAAAAGGAGAGGACACATAAAAGTAGACTGTCCAAAGCTGAAATACAAGAAGAAGTATGAATACAAGGACAACAAGTATAATAAATCCATGAAGGCTACATGGAGTGCTTCTGAGGATAGTTCTAGAGAATATGAAGTTTCTGAAACTGAACACAAAAACAAGGAAAACTTGTGTTTTATAACAAAAACATCTGAGGTAACTTCAGAAACTCCTGCTTCAAATTCATATTATTCTGGAGATGATTCTGAATATGATAACATGTCTAAATCTAAACTGTTTGAATATTGTGATATCTTAGAAGAAACCTGTAATGATCTGAAAGACAAATACAAAGGTTTAAATAAAAAGTATGCTTTAACTGTTAAACATAAATCTGATCTTGATATTGAAGTAGAAAAGAATGCTCTGTTGCTTAAAGAGAATATTGATCTAAAATTATCTAATGAGAAACTCAAGAATGACTTAGATAAATTTACCAATGGTAAATATACTCTTACTCAAATTCTAGGTAATAAAATAGCACCCAGATACACTATTGGTATAGGATACCAACCTGGACAAAGGAAAATTACCCAAACTAGATTTATTCCTAAATCTGGACAGAATGTAGCTAGCTCTGGAACATCATATTCCTCAACTAGTTATATTCATAGTTATGGATCTAATAAGGTTTATCTTTCAAAATCTATTTATTATAGAAATTTTATGAGACCCATTATACAAATATGGGTACCTAAAGTGTTATTGGATAACCTGTCTGGACCCAAGAAAATCTGGGTACCAAAATCATTTCCTGTTTAAATCTTTTTTGTAGGAAACTTGCTTAAAGAGATCCTGTAAAAAGACTTGGTACCTGGACAGTGGATGTTCAAGACATATGTTAGGAGACTTTTCAGGCTTTAAAATCTTAGTCAGAGTTGATGGAGGTTTTGTCACTTTTGGAATTAACTCAAAAGGAAAAATCATCAGCTTAGGCAAGATTGGTAACACTGACTCAGTATTGATTTCTAATGTTTTATTTTTTGATGGACTTAAATACAATTTGTTAAGTATTTCTCGGTTATGTGATGATGGTTTTTATGTCAAATTTTAAAATGATTCTTGCAATGTTTTTAATTCTAAAAATGTGTTAATATTTTCTGCTTTAAGAAATAAAAATGTTTATGTTGTTGATTTAAATTCATTAGCTAAGAAAAATATTAATTTTTTGAATTCTTTTCATAAAGAGCCTTGGCTTTGGCACAGAAGATTAGGACACTGAAATGTGGATTCACTAAGAAAACTTGCTAGTAAGAACTTAGTTAGAGACCTACCCAAACATGAATTTCCAGCAGAAAAAGTTTGTAATCTCTGTCAAAAGGGAAAGCAACATAAAGTTTCTTTTAAATCAGAGAAAGAAGTGTCAACTTCTCAACCTCTCGAGCTGGTTCACATGGATTTATTTGGACCTTCTAGTGTTTCTAGTTTAAATGGGAAGCATTATGTCTATGTTCTTGTAGATGACTATTCTAGATATACTTGGCTATATTTTCTCGCTCACAAAAGTGAAGCTTGTTCTTACTTTGTTAAATATTCCAAGTCTTTAGAGAACCTTAGTGGACTTAAGATTAAAACCCTGAGAAGTGATCATGGTCGTGAGTTTCAAAATCATGAGTTTGAATCTTAATACTCACACAATGGGTATAGTCACAATTTCTCCGCCCCTAGGACACCTCAGAAAAATGGTGTAGTAGAAAGAAGAAATAAAACCCGGCAAGAAATTGCTAGAACCATGCTTAATGAGTATGACCTACCCGTTTATTTTTGGGCTGAAGCTGTAAATATAGCTTGTTATGCTATTAATAGAGACTTGATTAGACATGTTCTTAAGAGGACCCCTTATGAGTTGTGGAACCATAGGAAACCTAAGGTTAACTACTTCATAGTTTTTGGCTGCAAAGTCTTTATTCTTAAAACTAAAGATAATCTTGACAAGTTTCCATCCAAGAGTGATGAAGGAATTTTCCTAGGTTACTCTACTTCTAGTAAAGCCTATAGATTTTTTAATAAGAGGACCAAATGTGTGGAAGAATATGTTCACATCAAATTTGATGAATCTGATCCACATGAATCTAAGACCTCTCTTGAAAATATTGAAGATGATCTATCTGTTTTGAACCATAATGATAAGGACAGTGGACCTGTAGTAAAAACGTCCAGTTCTGGATATTTTCTGGAACCTGCTTCTATTGAACCCCAACCTGTTGATGAACCTGAAATCTATAGCCCTACCTTTTCAAGACCAACTAGAATTCTAAATAACCATCCATTAGATGCTGTTGTAGGAAATTTAGATAGAGGAACACAGACTAGAGCTTCTCTAAGAAATCAGGTTGAACATCAAGCTTTTCATTCATAGTTAGAACCTAAAAATTTCAATGATGCTATCAATGATGAATTTTGGGTAATAGCTATGAAATAAGAACTAAATCAATTTGAAAGAAACGAAGTATGTAAATTAGTAGAAAGACCTAAGGAAACTATCACCATAGGCACAAAATGGGTGTTTAGAAACAAAGTTGATGAATCTGGAAACATCATTAGAAACAAATCTAGGCTAGTTGCACAAGGTTACAATCAAGAAGAAGGGATTGACAATGAAGAAACCTTTGCACCTGTAGAAATATTAGAGGCTATTAGGATCTTACTTGCTTATGCATCACATCTGAATTTCAAGTTATATCAAATGGATGTGAAAAGTGCTTTTCTAAATGTTTTTATTATTGAAGATGTTTTTGTAGAACAACCACCAGGTTTTTCAAATCCTCATTTTCAAAATCATGTTTTTAAACATTCTAAAGCTTTATATGGATAAAATAAGCTCCAAGAGCTTGGTATGAAAGGCTTTCGAACTTTCTTATTTCAAAAGGATTTTCAAAAGCAATTGGTGATCTCACACTTTTTATAAAAAGAATTTCAAAAGATGTATTAATAGTACAAATCTATGTTGATGATATTATTTTTGATTCTTCAAAAAATTCTTTATGTACTAATTTTTCAAAGGTTATGCAAAATGATTTTGAAATGAGCTGAATGGGAGAGCTTAAGTACTTTCTTGGATTTCACATCATTAAAACTAAAGATGGTAATATTTTAAATCAATGTAAATATACTAAGGAGTTATTAAAACTTTTTGGTTTAGATAGTATTAAGGGAAGTGATACACCTATGAGTACCACCTGTAAAGTGGATATTGATGAAACTGGTAAACCAGTAGATCAACCTAATTATA
The DNA here is from genome assembly GCA_963277665.1 of Viscum album. NCBI lineage: Eukaryota > Viridiplantae > Streptophyta > Magnoliopsida > Santalales > Viscaceae > Viscum > Viscum album. The sequence continues at coordinate 289,737,627 of OY728139.1, forward strand.
GAGGTATAATTGGGAGTTTACTTTATCTTACTGCTAGTCGACCAGATATTATGTTTAGTGTGTGTATGTGTGCTATATTTCAAGAAAATCCTAAAGAGTCACACTTACTTACTGTTAAGAATATTTTCAAATATCTTAAAAGTACTGATAATTTGGGATTTTTTATCCAAAAGAACAATCATTTGATTTAATATGTTATTCGGATGCTGACTTTGCTGGCTGTAAGTTAGATAGGAAGGGAACATCTGGAACATTTCATTTACTTGGAAGGTCCCTAGTATCATGGTGTAGTAAGAATCAAAACTCAGTTGCATTGTCTACTGCTGAAGAAGAATATATAGCTGCTGGTAGTTGTTGTGCACAGATTCTGTGGATGAAAGAAACTTTATTGGACTATGGATTTGACTTTAAACATGTTTCAATCAACTGTGACAACACTAGTGCGATTAATATCTCTAAGAATCTTGTGTCTCACTCTAGAACTAAACATATTGATGTTAGACACTATTTTCTAAGAGATCACTATCAAAGAGGAGATATAACACTTGAATTTATAGGCACTGAACTTCAGTTAGCTGATATTTTCACTAATCCTTTACGTTCAGAAAGATTAAGTTCATCAGACATGAATTAGGAATGATAACTTACCCTTGAAACCATTATAGAATCCTCACCGTTATAGAATCCTCACTGTTAGGAAACTTCACCGTTAGAAGACCTCACCGTTATAGAATCCTCACCGTTATAGAATTCTCACCATTAGGGAAACCTCACCGTTAGGGAGACCTCACCGTTAGGGAGACCTTACAGTTAGAAGACTTTAACAGTACATTTTCACGTTGTATTATTCTGTATAGCTGAGTCATCGAACCATTTTTTATTTTATTTATGATTTATGTGATTTATGAATCCTAAATGATATTAATACTCGAACTAGACTCACTCAATCTCACCGCGAACCTATCTACTCGAATTCCCCTAAACCTAAACCTCTCGACCTTCAGAACCCTATACTCAAATCCGTAATGGCCCGCGTCAAGAGACCCCAAGTCACAGATTGGAGTGATGAGCCGCAAGTGAAACGACAGAAAGTATCGAATGCTAGTACCAGTGGAAGTGGAAGTGTAGCTCGAAGGAATCCAATAAACCCGCATCTCTCGAGGAGAGAGATTGTTGTTGAAAAAGTGGTGTGTACAGAATGGATGATGGAAAGCAAGTCATTAGTTCTTATGGCTTTACAAGAACAAGGTTGGCTAGAATGCTTTGTGAACAACAACGGACCTTATTATCCAGGACTGGTGAAACAGTTCTACGAATTCGTTCGTTTTGAAAAATCCGAATAAGAAAGCTAAATGATTTCTGTGGTAAATGTTCCGGAAGTATCGTTTACTTCAGGGGAATGGGCTGAGAACTTAAGAGTTCCACATGAAGGAGATTATGTGTTCTATTCAATGTCTGTACATTTGACCAGTGATGTGTTTCAATATGAAGATTCTTTGCTGGAGCTTATAGGGAATGGGCCCTCTAGAAAGGTGATTGCTGCAGAGATGGTAGGAGAAGATAAGATGTTGTTTAAATTTATTCAGCATGTTGTTAGTCCGAGAAGAGGAGACTTTTCCACTTTAATATTCCAAGACATATATCTGTTACATTTTCTTAAGAACAGTGTAAGAATCAATCTATGTAGATTGATTATGCTTCAAATGGAAGAGATGAATAGAACGATGTCAAAATCAAATGCCTTTTTTTCTCAAAGCTAATTTCTGTGATACTGAAAGCGAAGGAGATAGCTGGACCTTAGGATGAGCTGGTACTGATTAAGGATAACTTATGTATTACAAGAACTGTCTTTAAATACATGACTGTCAGCTGGAATCCTTGGAAGAAATCATGGGTGAATGATAATGGAAATATTTATGACAAATATACTCCTATGGATCATCCTTCTAGAAAAAAGGATGTGAGGGATCCTGGTCTTGGACTAGATGAGCCATAACCAGTCTACAGTGATGATGAAGCTGAGGAGGAAGAGACATCAGTTGAGGAAGGGGGAGACCCAAACATACCCCCTAGTCCTGTGCATCAAGTTATTTCTTATGGAGCAGCTAGCCCTCCAAAAGAACTACCAAAGAGAGAAATTGTCTTGAAGGACAATGATACAGAGACTACAGAAGAAGAAGAAGAAGCATGCCAGTATGTTGTCAAGGACACCTCTGAGGAGGATGAGACAAACGAATATGATCATAATGTTCATGGAGAGAAGGAGGCTGATGGTGAAGCAGATGATGAGGAAAATGTTGAAAAAGAGCTCAGTTTGAGTCCTCTAATAGTCAATACAGTCAGGACAGTGGCTGATCAGGAAGGCATAGCAGCAACACCTGTTAATGAGAGAGTCATTAATGACTCAGAACAAATGGCTACTGAATCTGCTGCAATTTTAGAGGAAATTGCAGAATTACCTCAGGAAGAATAGTTGGAAGAGATACCTCAGGAAAATGTTCCAAGTGTGGGATAGAATCTTGGCTCAGTATCAATATTATATGACATTGAAGGTTGGACATCAGATCCCGGATATATGATTCTTGGACTTTCTTATGGAGATTCTGATGAGGAAGACCAACCCCAAAAGGAATTAGTTACCTTACCCACTGTGGCTGAAAATGTGGCAACCAAGGAGGACCTTAAGTCTTTAAAAGATGAATTGATAGAAGAAATAAGAGAATCAGTGGCATATATGAAGAAAAGTATGGTTGAAGAGATGAAAATCGTGGAGCAATCCCTTAAGTTATCCATTGGATGTAGTGTGTCGAGTCCTGTGAAAGAAATGGTGGATGAACTTAAGGTGTGCCACTCTCAGATTGAGAGTTGGACAGGAGCTGTAGTTGCTCTTAGACAATCAATTGCTTCATTGACTGATTTGAATAGTTCTCAAACCCAAGTGCACACTGACTTTCGATATATCAAAGAAGTGGTCAAACAATTTGTGGAAGTTTTTGAGGCCTTTAAGAAGTCATTCAAAGATCATCTGAATAGTCAGGATGAACTTGTTCAGAAGGTAGTTAGTAGTCTGACTAAATCTTTCAAGGAGAAAGTGGCCTTCTCAATGAAACCTCTTCCCTCATCTAGCTCTAGTGTGAACCCTGAGCAGATCCGAACTATTATTCAGGAAGAATTGGCTAAGGCCAGTCCTAGTGGTGCATCAGATACTTATATTCTTTCTACCACTAGGGAAGTTAGTAGTTTTGTTCGTGATCACCTGCGGACAGCTAATGCTTCTTAAGAGGCAATCAAGAATAAGGTGGATGATTATTTTGAAAAGGTTTATACCAAGCCCCAAATGACAAACCATTTCAAGATTTTTCTTGATAATATGAAGTTACATCCAGTTTCCCAAGACTTCAGGGAACAAGTTAGTAATCTCAGGGAGCTTACTCCTTCTTTTGATAAGTTTATAGAGAATAGAGATGATTTTGTGTCTGCAATGGAGAGAGGAGGAAGCATTTTAATGGATTTCAGAAACTTGTTGCTACCCTTCCTGCATGTGGATGCCAGACCAGTGATTGTACCTTCAGCACTTCCTACTTCTTCCTCTGGGAGTACTCCTAAATTGACTCCAGTTCAAGCCATTAGGATCTTGACACCAATGATCACTCAGAGGAGCTCATATTTCAGATCCGGTACAGTTTCTGTAGCTGAACCACCAATTGTGCCTTTAGCTATTCTGAAACCTTCTGTTGACCTTGCACCTACAACCTCTACTGATACCAAGGGAAAGACACCTGTTCAAGAGGATGATTGAGTGGTTCTAGCTCCATTTTTTATAGGATTCCTTGTATTTTTGTAATTTTCTGATTTTCCCAATGTATCTTTTGCTTATCAATCAAATACTTCATTTCTCTCTTCACTGTATATTTTACTCTGTATATTTTCTTTCCTAGTCCTTATCTTTTCTCTGATACCCTCCCTTTTGTTAATCACAAAGGGGGAGAAATTATTGGTATCCTGTACCCGAAGAGAGAGAGAGAATGTTGTTCACCTAAGGGGACAAAGGGGGAGAAAATCACTACTTTAGAAGAGAATTTTGTAGTTAATTTGATAGGGGGAGGAATATGCGAATCTTTTCAAAATAAAGAATCTAGTTTGTTTTTTCCTCTGATACTACATTATTTCTTGATATATTCCTGTTTTCATTTTTTTTCTTCTAGTACTATTTTATTTTTGATATCAATTGCTGAGATTTTTCCTCTGACACTATGTTGTTGATATCATACTTTGACATTTTTTTTCTTTTTCCTCTGATATTACTTTATTTTGGCATAAGTTGTGATTATCAAAAAGGGTGAGATTGTTGAACCCTCTGGAATTAAGTGGCTTTATTGTGTTTTGATAATCCCAACCATACTTTCTTTATATCTTGATTATGCTTACTACATTCCAAATATACTTTAATAGATGTTGTTACTTTCATTATGCTTAAATTAAGTCTTTTGAATTATCAGATATATGTTTACTATGACTTAACTCATTCTGCCAAGTGAATTATCAAACAGTTTTCAGCTACCGTTACAAACTAGCTACCGATACAGAGTAGAGCAACCATTAGACAGTAGCTACCGTTATAAGCTAGCAACCGTTAAAGCTCACAATGACCGATACTGTTAAGTCTACTGATATGTTGGAGCTACTGCTATGTGAGAACTACCGATACAGCTACCGATACCCGAAGTCCATTGCTGCATCAAAATCTACTGCTAGAGCTACCGATACAATGAAGTCAACAGTTACCGGTACAACAAAGTTGACAGCTACCGATATGCTAAAGTTTACCATTATGAAATTTCTACCGATAGAGAGTTACCACTACTGATACAAGGTAGAGCCATAGCTACCGTTACAAGTCCACCACTACTGATGCGATCAATTCTACTGTTACAGCTACAGATACAAAGTCTACTGTTACCAATGAAGTCTACCGATATAGAAACCTACTGTAACACAAGTCTACCGATATCAAGAGCTACCGTTCCAGAGACAGAACCCAACACTGCTTTAATTTCTTTATCTTTGTTTAATCTAACCAACGGTCATATCAGGTATATTTTAATACACTGACATTTATTTAATGTGTGATGTTGGATGTCAGGAAACCGTACCTCGTACCTACAAAAAGTAAATCATCTTTTGCCGAAGCTCCTGCTTTATATAAAGGATGGATGTGCTACTGCAAAACAGGGGATACACATAGACGAATACACATAGAGATATACATATCACGAAGTGTGCAAAAATAACAACCGACCGTGAATGCAAAGAGAGGACAAAACTTACACGAAGAACTCATTACTGCATACCATTGAAGAGCTGAGAACGAGAACAAAACACAAGAACTTCATCGACTACTTTCTCCCTGTCTCTACACCTGGAAGTCAAGGAAAAAGACGATACTCTGTTTTCCAGACAAAAACCAGAAGAGGACTCAGAGAAAATTTTGATCAATCAAAGGAGTCCAGAACTGTACGACAATCAATAGAGCCATTATTGAACTCTAAATATTTGCTTTGTGATTTATCTTTTTACATATTGAGCAGTGTGTGTTATATACTGTATTTTACACACACACTGTCTCCTGTACTCTAACTGGAGGATTTTTAAATCCTCACTCAATTCTCTTACATTTTGTTTTTCCCACAGATAACAGTGGTAGAGGTCGTGTGACCTAGACAGCTGGTTGTTGTTGTGTTTGTTTCCCACGGATAACAGTGGTAGAGGTTGTGTGACTTGAACAGTTTTATACTATTGTTTATCCCCGATCTAGGGTGTGGATCACTTTTATATAATGTTTTGAGAGGACTAAGTCTCAGCTTGAGACTGATCCTCTTGGTTAAATTTGCTGTGCTTATTTATTTTCTAAGTTATTTTTATTCTTCCTCTAATTACTTTAAAACCAAAACTGTTTTAAAGTCACTTTGATAATTAAATTCGCAAGTGTTTATATTAGTTGTAAATCAGTAAGATGGTTTCAAAAGTTAATCAACCTTTCTGTTTTGATTAACTGGGAAATAATCAATCCCTTGAGAACCCAACAGAACCTTTACTTTGATATAAATTCACTACAGTTTAATTCAGTATTTTATTTGTGGATTTTTAAGACAATGTTTTAAAACATAAATTTTAGTTGGAACACAATTCACCCCATTATTGAGTGTCAACTCCAACCAACACACTCTTAATATGTCCAAGTACCATTATATAATCCTAAAACAAAAAATTGAAATTTCCAGCATTTTAGTCATAACACTTCATTTGATATCAGAATAAATAATATCAAGATATTAATATTATAAATCAATTTTCAAAACCATTCTAAATTCCAAAATACCCATAAAAGGTAATATGGTAATTTTTTTTTATTTTAAAAACAATATGGCTTTTAGAGTAATCTAAATATCAAATTGTAGTCACTGCGGCAGAGAATTCGTTGTTTCCATATAGGGTAACAAATTTCTTTTTTCATTTTGTAATGAAATTCAAATGATACATAGAGAATACAAAAAAAGTGTCCTTTTTGAAATCCTTTTAATGGAATGAAAAGTGAAAGGTGTTTTTCATACACAGTATAAAATAATTTTAGGGTAGTACATTTAAATATATCTCAAAAAAATGAGATTGAAAAAAAATTCCCTTACATTGAGTATGATTTGCCACAATGCCATTTTACTTCATGAATAAAAAACTTATTTAAGTTGTTTACTTGAATGGTAAACTTTTCTAGGTTTATTATAAATTTTATAACCATGTTAAAAATATTACTAAATTATTTAAATTCAGATACGATGTTTTAAAAAAATTCAGTACTTGAGTCAAAAATGACATTGATATGATGTCTATAGTCAAAATGGTCTAGATTAAATCATATGAAAAATAAAATTCATGAAACTATAAAACAATTTATAAAATGTTTATAACAATAAATCAAATGATTAATTATGTTTATGAAAAATTAATTATGTTATAATCATGAAGACATTTGTTCGTACGTACGCATGAGTAACATTTCCATTTTCATTGACCAGAATAAAAAGAAGGTAACTGTAATTTTATATATTAACAATGATAATAATATATATTATATACAATTAATCATTGAAATATAAATAAATAAATATATATATAATGAATCTCATCTATTCATGGAGGTGATAGTTCACACATACGTTCAAACGAAATTATCATTTTTAGGTGTATGGTAATGTAATAAAATAAATTTTACATTAATATTGAAAAATGATAAAAATTTCATTAATATAACATATAAATATTTATTCTACCATTATAAATAGTCTTGATGGATTGTGAGGGAAAATGAATTATTTAGGTTCATTAGGGGGTAGTTCGTCATACACACGAATGATTAATTGTTTTTCCATTTTATGGAAATGAAGATTGATATTGGTAATGATATTAAAAAAATAAAATAATTGCATATTTTAGACACTTGATTTATTATTTCATCATGTATCAGAATGATTTGATGGGAGTGGAAGAATAAATAATATATAAACACTTAATTAAAATAGAAAACTCTCTTTTAGACGATCTCTTTGGATTAACATCTTAGCACCACTAAGAAGGGTGTTATTCCTACAATAATGAATATTGAATATGGGGAGGGATTATAGGAAGAAATTTGAGTAGTTCATAGAAGAACCATATACTTTATAAAGTGTATCTGAAAGTGAAAAATGGGTTCCCTCTAATAAAAGAGGGGTGGGGCACTATTGGAATTCATCAAAATAATAGATTAATATAAATTAATTTTATATTTGAAATGTGTCAAAGGTGTTTTATTTCAAATATGGGATATTTATGGGTTTAAATAAATTCATCCATTATAAATTAGACACATTTTGATTTTTTTAATCCTACTCAATTTTTTAACCCGTATTTAACCATTTTAACTCTTACCATGATGTCCTATAATTTAAAAATAAAGAGTTAATATAATTACAATAAAATGAAAAAAGAAAAATAAATAAATAAATAATGAAATTATGAGAATTATCATAATAATTTGGTTTAAATACATATTTTAAAAAAATTTATATCATTTAAAAAAATTATTTTATATATGAGTAATGTCAATTTTGAAAATATTAATTACTTGAATTTTTTAAAATATCATAACAACAAGATAAATTTAAAACATTAATTCTCAAACATTAATATCATGTAAAATCCATATAAATTTTTTTGGATGAAATTAATTCTCTCAAATTATCTTTGTTTTTATATTTTCAATATCATTTATTTGATAATCCTATAAATTATTAAATTACAACATCATTTTGTATAATTCGTTATGTTAATTATTTCTTCCATTAAATTAAAAAATAAATCATCATAAAAAAATATAATGGTTTTATATTTCAAAATACTATTTATAGTTGAACATATCCCATATATAATCCCTTATTAATAATATTTTACTAGAAAATATATATACAAATGTGTGAGAAAATAAAATTTTCATTGAATTTAATATAATAAATTCCATACAATCATACATGTTTCTTCCAATGGTTATAAATTCTTACCAATGATTATTTTGGTTTAAAAATATCATCCAATGAAATTAGGAAATGTTTTAGGGTAATTTTATAATATTTCAAATATTTTCTATTTCCACAATTACCCAATTTATATTTAATTGTTTGAATAAAAAAGTAATAATGTTATTATACATAATGTCAAAAAATAAAAGGATAATGTTTAATAAATTTGGAAAATTTGATTCCAAATATGAAATCTAATTTTCAAAATTCAAAAAACTCAAATTGAAAAAATCAATTAAAATTTAATCTCATTTTAGAAATGAGAAATAGGTTTCTTAATGTAAAAACTTTATACAACTCACAAATTTTTTGGATTCATTATTAAATTGAATTTTATTCTAATCAAAAAAATTACATTAAATGATAAAACATTATCTAAATAGATTTTAAAACAATTCAAAAATGAAATTTAATACTATGACTAAATTTTATAAAAAAAAATTGTTTTCAGTTAAAATGTAGTATATTTTCACCATTCCTCAATGTTGGAAACTTATCAAAAACTACGTAAAATTCAACTAATTTAAATTATTATTTTTTATTTCAAATAAAAATTTATTTTTTAAAATATAATTTATAAAATTTTCAAAAATAAATTTTAAACAAGTACTCCATGAAAAGGAACAAAACATTATTTTTTAAAAAAATTATGTTTTTTACCATTAAATTATATTAATCTTATAAAATATTAAACATATTGCCTTTTTTAATTAATATCATACTCATAACTGGTAATAAATATGAAAAAGGGATATTATATCATTACCTGAGTTTTTACATTCTTCCCCACTTTTGGAGATTATTTCCTCACCATTTTATTCACTTATTAAAAAAGTGGGGATATCATTCCCTAGGAGTAATTCTAGATTCCCATGATTCCTCTTCAACCATATAATTTTTTACAAAAAACCATAACCCAAAAAATTATCTAATTATAAAACACCTTATCTCTATGGTTAGGAACCAAAATTGGTTGTTACTCATAAAAAGAATCTCTTCCATCTGAACTACTTATAGAGTCCAAATATAAGATTGATCTGAAATATTATTCCATAACATTGTAACATGAAAAACATTATGTACCTAGGATAAACATTGAGGTAAATCTACTTAGTAGTCTACTGAAACAAATTTTTTGTAAGATTTTATAGGGTCCAATGATCCACGTTCCAAAATTCCCTTTCTTACAAAAACACATGACACTTTTCCATTGAGAAACAATGAGAATTATGTTATCGCCTAACTCGAAAAAAATATACCTTTGCCGGTTATCCGCATTTTTTTTCTACCTTCTTCAGGCTGTCCTCATGTGTAAATGAATATATTAGAATTTTTCAACCATTTCCTATTCCAAATTTGGACTCATCAACTTCATTTCACCTACCTCATTCCATAATGATAGTGTTTGACACCTCTTTCCATTTAAACCCACAAAATATTCCAACTATATTCAAAAATGAAATCTTTTATAATAAGAAAATTTTAATAATGAAATAATATGATCCCAAATTCCTTAGTAATCCATTGAGAATGAATTTAATATAACCCCCAAGGTATATCTTTTTTGTTATAAATTTCCATTTGATTGAGGATGAAAAGATTCACTATAATTCAATTTCGTACACAACGACTCCTAAAGTCTTTTGTAAAAGTAAAATGTGGACCAAGGATCACGATTAGATAAAATAATGAAACTCCATGTAACCTGAATATTTAATTAAGATACATAAAATAAGGATTATATAGAGATACATTGTCACAAAAAGGAATAAAATCTAATGATTTAGTCAATTGATCAATAATTAACCATATCACATTTTTACATCAATAAGTCTATTTTAATCCTACTATGATATCTATTGAAATATTATAACAACCCTAATATTTATTACACACATAATCATGATTTATTACAGAGACTCTTCACTTGATACAACATGGAAAATTGAGAGTTATATTGTCTTTGGGGATTAGAAACATTACATAACAACTTAAAACACGAAACACACATCATTATTGAAAACTTATTTTACATGACCACACACATTCCTTTATACTTTGAATTGTATGGGATAACCTGAGGACATGCATAAAAAACAGTGATCTATTAATCCCAATAAGGGAGTAAATAATTCATAACATGAAAAATACAGTACATGTTAGGAAATAGTCCTATCAATCGATAATAAGAGAAACATGAACATAAATGCATGATATAACATGATTATCAAAACAATGAAATGTGGAAACAACATTTAACAAGATTTTAACATGAGAAAATGATAATTTCACTTGGAGAATGATAAAAACCTAATTTAACATGAATTATAATGACTAACCCATCATTTCACTTGATGTATCATGATGCTAGTCTTTACCCATTGCATTAGAGAGCTATTAGGGCGCATCCTTCTTAATCATTTCATTTCATTCATAAGTGTGCCACATGGATCATATAACCTTGATTCTTCAAAAAATAATAATTTATTACATTATAAAATAATGTTGTATTAATTCGTGAAACTCTACAATAAAAATGTAAATCTGAATAAGGTGAATACACTTCATAGTGAAATGGGCATGGTATTCACTACATAATGAATTTGTCTTGGATAATCGTAGTGCAATTTAAGCAGCATAACAGTGTGCCATAATAATTAATGAAAATAGTTAACAAGAGAGAAAATGGTGTCTCATAATATTTATAAGAAATGGAATGTAAGGGGGTCCTATATATACATGTCCCAATATGTGTAATGAAATTTATATTCATAATAAAAAATAATTTCTTAAATGTAAATGAGGATAGAGAAACCCCTTACGGAAATTTGGCATGGTAACATGTGTACATGAGAAGAATTCATGAAATATAAAGGAGTATATCATAATTTAAACATAAGTAGGGATGTATATTAATGGTGAAAAATCATACTATAACATTTCTAATTGATAAGACAAGGTTATAATAGAATAACAAATCTTAGACAAAAATGTGAGTGGAAGAAATACCTTACTTGGAAGAGTGATCCCAAAGGATTGGGAGAGGCTTCAGAGAAGAATATTTATAGATTAGGGATCCTTGATATGATTCTAGAGAGAGTAGGTCATCAGTTTTTTGTCTCCAAAATATTTTAGTGAAGAAGAAGTGGGAATATGGGTGGGTTTATATCGGAAAAGAGAGGGAAATTCTTTCTTATTTCATTTTTGGACACTACACCTTAAACTGATCAAAAACCCAAAACAAACCATGTTTTTTTCCCATGGGTATTATCAAATGGGAGTGTAAAACATTTTTTTACATGGCCAATGGAGTAAGTTCTTGAAATATTAGGCTTTCTTTTGTAGAGGTGAGTTACACTCTCAAAGAAATCATTTTACATGGATAAAATATTTTTAGGCCTAGGAGGATCCTCTAATGCTTTCTAAAATAAATCAAAGAAACCTAAAATTACATTATTTTAACGGTAAAACATATATACGATGTAAATCCAATTTATATTATTTTATTAAATCATTATTGGGCTATTTGGATGTCATAAAACACATAACATAAATAAACATCATTTAATTTTTACCCAAAAATTGGACTGTCACAGAAAATAATGAAAAATTAACCATTGGATAATTTCTATGCTCGGATTCCAAAAATAATATTCATTTTATCTAAATAATTTTTTATATATTTGAATTTATACTTTTAAAATGAAGACCAACATTTATTGAAAATTAAGGGGTTTTGACAAAAATATTTTTCAACCCTTAATAAAATTTACAATTGTTTTTCTAAAAATGATACAATAATTTATATTTAAAAATTAATTAATTTACCATATTTTATCAAAATATTATTTAATTCAAAAATATGTTAATTTATCAAAATATTTTTTTAATAGAATGTTAACTAAAAATACTATTTCTGCATTTAAATCTATTTACAGAGTAATAATAATAAAATGAATGTATATTATTTATTCAATACAAATATAATCCACATAATGATAGTCTTCGAGTCTTGTTACATAAACCATGATAGCACCCACAAAATACCTATGGGTATTGTGTGTGATGAAGAAAGACTCTTGTGGTGGCTCATATAACATTAGTCAGGTGGTTATCTCTATCAACTTCCACTTCTCCCATAGGAGATTCCATTTGAGCTTAATGTGTTGATGCTCATCTTGGGATTGGTATTGAGTAAAGCCTAGTGACGTCACTTCCTTTCCAAGCTCTGACAAATGAGATTCGTATGGAGAAATTCTACTGGATGATTCTATTGCTTCCTTTTCTTGAGTAATTTGTATTTGTTAAAGCCCTATATTTATACTAATCAATTAATCATTGTTCAATAGATATATTAGAAATGGTAACAATTATTAAAGGTATTTAGAAATCCAATATCATAAAACCAAAGAATTGTATATGTTATTTAACAATTTTACATAATAAGACATTTAATTAGGTCAAGAGAAATTTTCATTAATAAAAGTTTTCATCGTTACAATATTCCCCCCTTATGAAATTTTTCCCTCAAAATTTCCTTTTCCCACACTAAAACAGATGAGGGTAACTTTGCTTTATCACTTCCTTGGTTTCCAACGTTTCTTCTTCAAACATGTTGTTTCTCCATAACCCCTTGATGAGGGGCATTGTCTTATTTCGTAGAACATTTTCCCTATTATCTAAGCGCTACATTGGGATTTATTCATATGAGATGTCATTATCCAGTGGTACCCCCTATGGATTGAGTATATGTGATGGGTCAGGTATGTACTTTCTCAAGAGTGATAAAGGGAACACATCATTTACTTGAGATAGTTTCTGTGGGAGTCCTAGTCGATAGGCCCTAACGACAATGCGATCAATGATCTCAAAAGGTACGATGAACCTTGGACTAAGATTTCACTTCTTCCAAAATCTCACAGCTCTCTTCTAAATTGATTTTTGGAGGAATACCATGTCTCCCACATCAATCTCTAGGTCTCATATATGATTATTAACATAGTTCTTTTATCGGATCTGAGAAGCTTTAATGTGCTGCTAGATGGTCTTAACCTTCCCCGCCATTTCTTAGAACATTTCTGGACCAAGGATTTTTCTCTCCCCAACTTCATCCCAACATTCTAATGTTATACATCTCTTCCCATAAAGGGAATCAAAAGGAGACATTTGGATGCTTGAATGGAAAATTTTGTTGTAATAGAACTCAACTAGAGGATGATTTTGATCCTATCCTTCTTTTATGTCTGTTGATCTTTCTCTCAACATGTCCTCTAGTGTTTGGATAATCTACACAAAATGACTATCAGTTTGAGGATGATAAGCCATACTGAAGTGTATCTCTGTATCCATAACATGTTCAAGACTCTTCCAAAACATAGAGGTGAATCTTCGATCATGATCAGATTCAATCGTTAGTGGTACTCCATGCATCCTTACCAATTATCTGTTATATATCTGTGACAGTTGATCCAATGAAAAATCCTATAGAAATTAAATGATGTGTGAAATCTTTGTAAGACGATCCACAACAACCCAGATAGCATTGTTTCTTTTGGATGTATTTGGAACTCTAGTGACAAAGTCTATGGTGATGTTCTACAATTTCTATAATGGTATGGGTAATGGTTGCATCATCTTATTAGGCATCTACCTCTTAGCCATCACATTCTGACATACTAGGCTATTTGATGTATACTCAACAATATTTTCTTTATTTTATCCCACTAATAAAGCTCCAAATTATCTCGATACGCCTTTTTGTTTTCTGGGTGGATGGATAAATTTGAACTATGTGAATCATCCAAAAGTTATTTATTTATCTCCGGATTTAATGGAACACAGAGTCTGAACCCAAATCTCACAATTCCTTCTTCATTAACATTGAACTATGATGATTCCCTTTTCATATTGTTTCCACTTTCACTTGAATTCCCACACCATCCCTTTGAGAAACAATTATCTTTTCCAAAAGAGATGTTTGACCCAAAATTTGTGAATGGATTGATGATTTTACCCACTTTATGATTACAATGGAAATATTCATCAAATCTATGAAGATTGGATAATTTTAAATTCTAATCAATGATTGAATTGTGGGGTTCTTTCTACATATATCATCTTCCACCTTGTTTTCTTTCCTTGGGTGGCAATGGATTGATGATTCATTGTCTTTGATCAGCTCTAACCATATTTCTTAGTGCATGTTAAACTCTTTTTGTGTGAATATATACATGAGGCTTTTGTGGAATATATATATCTCACACTTCTCCCCAAATTGGAAATGTCATGAAATTTTCAAATCAAATATTACTACATCCAAATCCGGATCATGTTTTGGATATTTTTTATCATAAACATTCAATTGAATTGAAGTATAGGCAATGACATTGTCATTTTTCAATAACACGTAGCCCGATCCCTTCTTCGAATCATCACTAAATACCAAAAAAGGTCTCCACTTGTGGGTAGTGTGATTACCGGTGTAGTGATAAGAATTATTTTCAACCACATGAATCTATCTTCGCATTCATCATTACATGAAAAC
Source organism: Viscum album (assembly GCA_963277665.1). Taxonomy (NCBI): domain Eukaryota; kingdom Viridiplantae; phylum Streptophyta; class Magnoliopsida; order Santalales; family Viscaceae; genus Viscum; species Viscum album. The sequence goes on from OY728139.1 coordinate 289,752,783, forward strand.
ATTACTCCCTTCAGAGTTATCTTGGTAATAGGGTTTGAAAATCGTGAGAAATATATCACAAATCAACAATAATATCCAGCTAACCTCCAGAATCTACGGATATTCATCACCAATTTTGTCCTCAATTATCCCTCAATAGTAGCTGTCTTGGATGTATCCACAGATATCCCATTTATTGTGATGACATGACCCAAGAATGAAACCTCCTCTGACCAGAACTCATAATTGTTCTACTTTGCATGGATATCCTCCTTTTACAAGGTCTCTAATTCAGTTCTAAGAAACGTCTCATGCACCTCCATGGTTTTGGAGTATATTTGAATATAATATATATAAATACTACCACAAATTAATTGAGGAAATCTCTAAAAACTGTACTAATCATGTCAATGAATATTTTCTGAGAATTATTGAGTCTGAAAAAAATAACTATAAATTCATAGTTCCTGTATCTTGTCCAAAAAGCAGTATTGGGAATATCCTCCTTCTTCACCCATACTTGGTAATATGATGACCACAAATGCAACTTGGATAAGTATTGTGATCCACTTAGCTGATCAAACAATTCATCAATTCAGGGCAGAGTGTACTTGTCCTTTATGGTGATCTTTTTGATCTCATGATAATCAATGAAAATGAGCATTGAACCTTACTTCATCATGATGAAGAGGAATGGTCCACCCCATGGTGAAGCACTTCAGTGTATATAAACCTTATCTAGATTTTATTGTAGTTTTTTCATCATCTTTTCATTCTATACAACAACCATTCTATATGGAGTCTTGGATATTGGAAAGGCCCTACGTATAAGATCAATTGAGAATTCACCATATCTTATAATAGTAAGACCCGTCAATTCCTCGGGAAACACATCATTGAATTCCTTCATAATAGATATGTAGTCAATGATGGTTTCTTTCTTAGCTCAATCATCTGATCATGATACGTGTGCTCATATGGAATTAATATCCATGCAATAGAAGATGGTGCTAAAGAAGATTCATCATTCTACATGCACTTCTATATAATCGAGGACCGATTTTCCATACGAAGAGTGATTTCCACCTCACAGAAATTTTTGTTGGATCAATTTAAGTAAAAACAGTCTATGCCAATAATTTCACAAAATTACACCAAAGGGAGTATGTCGAGGTTCTCAGGGAAGTTCAATGCACAAAACATGATAGGGGAGGAGTTATATTCATTGTATGAAATGATTTCCCCATTTTTCATTCTCACCAACATCTTTACTTCAATAACATCTAGTGGTGTTGAGAATGTTCTATTAATGTTTTAGGATATAAAAAATGTGTATAACCAGAATCATAAAGTACTTTCTCTATTTTTTAATGAATAACTATAATACCTATCTCCACTCATTTGTTGGGGTTCACTTATGCGGTAGCGATGGAAAAATCTCACCCTTGCTGCCTTGGAGGTTGTTAGTTGCCTCCAAAAACCCTTTTCATAGGGAAATGGTTTAAAAAGTTCCCCTGTTATTTTTAGTTGAAGTAATGAACAATGCATTGAGAAATAATGAAGAATTCTCCTCCTCTATTGCAACTGCGAGTTTTTCTTGTTGACATTTAATTTCTAGGTTCCCTTCTCATTCTCACCTAAAGCATTTCCTCACCCCCTTCATGCAATTTTGGGGGTTCTCCATTCCACACCATTGGCCAGTGGGGTGCTGGATTTTTTTGCACCATTGGATTTTTAAATTATACCACCTGAATTAAATTCCAAAGTATTCTTATTATCCCCATGATACCCCTGAGATTTTCTGATATCCATTTCAACTTTGAGGGCACATAAGACAATTTCCACATAGTTCTCAAAGTCTCGGATCACTAGGGATTTTCTGAGGCATGGTTTTATCCCACAAAAGAAGAGGACAACCTTCCATTCAGGGGCAATAACAAAGTCACAGGCATATCATGCAATCCTTGTGATTTTTTCCTCATACACTTAGATAGATTTTCTATCTTCTTTCAAGAGGGAAACTAAGTATCTTTCCATTTTACGTTAGAGGGTGTGATGAAAATATTTGTCGAAAAACATTTTCTATAACTACATACAATTCAATGAATTGATATCCACCTCATGCATAAATTTTTTTATCAATGTCACCATTGATAAAATAATCCCTATATATGATATGAATCTAGAAAAACCTTCTATTGTTCAAAACATTGATGGATTAAGAAGATATTTACAAAGGCTTTGTACCATTGTTCAGTGATTCAGAGATCAGATGATCCATTAAAAGTAGGATGCCTTTGTCTCATGAAGAATTAAATTGTAACTTGTGAATTATTGGGGGGGTGGGGGTTGAACGTTCCTATTCACCAATGTTCACATTAAAAAAATGAGTTAACTAAGAGAGCATCGTGACAAAGTTTGGAATTCCCACTCCCATTAGATTTTACATCTCTTTAGAATTGTCATCACATTGATCTTTGCATTGGTTGTTTTCTTGAGTCCTCCAATTACCAACCATTGGCTGGAATAAAAGGAATGTTAGGGGTTACACATAAAGGGTAATCAAAAGACAAAAAGGGATAAGTTATAAATTATTTTCATTTCCTTAGCTTAGAAAAATATAGGATTTAATACATGATCTACTTCATAAAATATATTACTAGGAGAATTCTTTGTATTCGTTTAATAATGGATCAAACTATGATTATTTATTAACCAAAGAATATCCTCTATGAGTGTCGTAACCTATATTACAGAAAAGCCCGTTTTCGTGCACCCGTTCCCATTCAGGTCTAGTTCAAAACTATTTTTCGGGTTTTACACCTAGATACATCTGTGCCAGCGCAGCCTCTACATTCTCATATCTAGAGAAGGTTATATTTTCTTTATAAACCACCTACTAAATACTCAAAAAATTTTAGGGATGTTTTTATTATACTTATTATTATCCATAATGCGTTCACTAGGGTTTTCTAATCCTAATCCCAAAAATAACTAAACATATCCTTTGATACCAACTATAACAACTCTACACATTATTACACACATAAACATGATTTAACACATAAACTCTTCACATTATACAATATGGATGATCAATAGGTCTAGTATATTGTGGGATTAGTAACATTACATATCATCATAAAACATGGAACACACAACTTTATTGAAAACATCTTTTACATGACCACATACATTCTTTCATACGTAGAATTTCATGGGATAACATGAGGACATGCATAAGAGAATAGTGATCTATAAAGCCATGTAAGGAATTAAACAAGGAATAAAATGAATAATAAAGTATATGTTATGAAATAGGCATATCAATGGAGCATAATAGAAACATGAACATAATGTCAAGAAATTCCATGATTATTATAACATGGAGATATGGGAACAACATTTAATTTGATTTTAGTATGAGCCAAGGATAATTGCACATAAGGAATGAGAAAACACACATTGAACTTGAATTATAATGATTAAACCCTCATTTCACATGACATATCATGATAGTACTGTTTACCCAATTCATTAGAGCACTATCCAGACACACCCTTCTTAATTATTTCATTTCATTCATATGTGTACCATATAGATCATATAACATGGATACGTTAAAAATAATAATTTATTACAAGATAAAGGAATGTGGAATTCATACATGAAACTTTATAATCAATATGTAAATGTGTATTAATGTTAATATAATTGATATTGAAATAGGCATGGTATTCACTACACAATGAATTTGGCTTGGAAATTCACGGTGCAATTTCGGCAGCATATTGGTGTGACATAAGAATTCTAAAAAAATGGTTGATGAGAGAAAAATGATTGTCTCATAATATTTAAATGAAATTTTAATTAAGGGGCTCATAAATATATATGTCCCATCATGTGTAGTGGAATTTAGATTCATAATACAAAATAATTTCATGAATGTGAATGAGGAGAGAGAAATCACTAATAGAATTTCAGCATGGTAATAGGTGTACATGGGAGAAATTAATGAGAGATAATGGGGTATATCATTATTAAAACATAAGGAATGAAGTATAGGGGATGTGATAAATCATACCTCTATATTCGTATTTGAAATGACAAGGGTATAACAACATAGATAAACATGGAAGAAATTGAGAGAGGAAGAAATCACTTACCTAGAAGAGTGATCCCAAAGGCATGGGAGAGAATTGATAGAGAATTAGTGTTAGATTTGGAAGACTTGAGAGTTTATAGAGAGAGGAGGTCACAGGTTAGTTGATCTCTAAAGGAATTTAGTGAAGAGGAAGTGGGAGATTTTGTGGTTTTATATAGGAAAAGAGAGGGAATTCATTATTATTTACGTTTTGGACACTAAACATTAAACTAATCAAAAACACAGACCAACCCATAGTTTTTTCCTCGGGATTTTGAAAAAGGGTAGTGTCAAACATTATTTTATAAGGACAATGTCCGAACATCTTAAAATATTAATCTTTCTTAGGTAGATGTGAGTTACACTGTAATGGAAAAAATTTTATAAGGTTAAAATATATATAAGCCTTGGAGGGTCCATTAATGCATTGTAAAATAACTAAAAAAACATAAAATCACATTATTTTAATGGTAAAATATATATTGGCTGAGAATCCCATTTTTGGTATTTTACTACCTCAATACTAGGTCATTATGATGTCATCAATCACATTATATAATTAATCAATATTTAGCTTTTACCCAAAAATTCGACAATCTTAGAAAATTATGAAAAATTCACCATTGGATAATTTATTCATTTGAATTCCAAAAATAATATTCATTTTATCTAATTAATTTCATAAATATGTTATTTTATACTTTTAAAATTAAAACTGGCAATTATAAAAAATTTATGGGTTTTGACAAAAACGTGTTTCAAACATTAATAAAAATTACAATTTTATTCCTAAAAATTATATGATAATATATATTTAAGATTAATTGATTAATAATATTTTATTAAAATGTTATTTAATTAAAAAATACATTAATTCAACAAAATAGATTTCCTAATTGAATTTTAACTAAAAAACTATTTGTTCTTTTATAACTATTTACAAAGTAATAATAATAAAATGAATGATTAATATTTATTGTATACCAAAATAATGCACATAATCATATATCTAAGGTCTTATTACATAACCCCTTATAACACCCGCATAAGATGTAAGGGTAAGGTTTGCGATGATTATAGAATCATGGGGTGGCTTGGATAACATCACTCGGGTGGTAATCTCTATCAACTTCCACTTCTCCCATATGAGGTTTTGTTCAAGCTTAACATATTGAAGCTCAATTTGTTCTTGGTCAAGTGAAAAGCCATTGATTCCACCTCCATTTTGAGCTCTAAAAAATGGGATTCATTTGGAGCAATCTTAGTGGATGAGGCCATCACAACCTTTTTGTGAGTAAATTGGATTTGTTAAAACCCTATATTTATACTAATCAATTGATCACTATTCAACAGCTATATTAGTACCAATTACAATTCATAATGGTATTTTGAAATCCAAAATCATAAATCTAATTTAGTGTATATGTTATATTACCATTTTACAAAATAATATATTTAATTAGATCAAGAGTAATATTCATTAATTAATGTTTGGGTGGTTTCAAATATTCTACCATTTCCACTATAAAACATGAGAAGGCTGATTTATTCCCATTATAAACTGTCATTCTACATTAACCATTTATCAAGTCCAACACATCATAGTAAAGTAAGAAATATCTCTTTTTATCTCATCCCACTAGTAATACTCCTTATGGTATATGTACATATTTTTAATGCTAGTATGGAATAAAAATAGAGAACTATAAACTTCACCTTGAAATTTTATCTTCAATTGTGAATCAAAAGGCACAAATAATATATATCAAAATCTCAAAACACAATATTTATTCATGTTAAATTCTGGAAAATTTCTCATTTTATCCAATTCAACCTCTTTCTGTATGTTTTAATGACCCGAACCCGGCCAGCCACCAGAATAGTGCCCAATGGGTCGGGTGTCACTACCTTTGGCGCACCTCCCCTAGACGCCAAAGGCTGCCGACTAGCAGCAAGGGTCTGAATAGGTATAGTGGGGAGTCTATACCCTCTCGGAGGAATAAAAATGGCACTAGTCCAAGTATAAAACTAAAAAGTGCAGCAAAATATAAACGACTCAGCAGACTCGAACTAGACCCGCATAGCAGAAGCATATCAAATATCAATAAACTAGCGGAAGCAATATTGAAACAAAAGCAGCGGAAGGTAAACCGAACAACATGCTAAAGTATACAAGAAACTACTGAACAGTAAAACATGTATCCAAAACAGGTCATACTCAACTGAATATATAAAGGGTGCCAATGGCTAACCAACAGTAACTACAACAAGTAAGCAAGCCGATACATAAAAGTAAAAAAAATAAAGTAAACCCAGATAGGTATGACCTGAAGGGCCCGTGAAGCGTGTGAGACAAATATCAGTAGGATACCACCCAACGGTGCGTACCAAATATATGTTTTTAAGCAGTCATGCATTACAAGGAAAACAGTAAATAGTACTATGCAGAAGTAAACACAAACTTTACTGGTGCTCAATATCCACCATAGAGTATCACCTTCTTCGGCCAACACTGGAATCTCTGTCGTGTAACCCGACACTATGCGCCACCTGACCCCTCGTGCCTCATGTATTGATGTCCCGAAGGCATGCCCAAGAATAGTAAACTGGCACTGTGTGCCTCCTAACACCTCGTGTCTCACGTATCGACATCCCGAAGGCATGCCCAAGAATAGTAACCCAGCACCATGTGCCTCGTGACACCTCGTGTCTCAATTACCGATGTCCTGAAGGCACGAACATCCCCTGAAGGCTCCTCGCCTCCCATGTGGCTTTCTATGGCAAGAACCCCCAACCAAAATACCAAACCGCAACAGCGAGGGCCTCTACCCACCCGAGTGGTCAAAACCACCTCATCATAGAGTATATCTGTGTGCACACTACTCAAAGTTTCGGGTGAGCGGTAATTACCAAAACAATTCCTAATCCACCAAACCATCTGACACCTCGTGTCCCTGCGACCTTTCCGCTCATGTCTGATGGAATCTCCATCCTAGTAAGCCAAGCCATGCCCAACCTGACAGTCGTACTGCCTCAAGACGACGTCCATGACGCCCAATCCCGCGGTCAAAACCACCCAATGAAACCCGACCAAAGCCCCAACCAGTGATTAGCATCACCCAAGCATAACCGGGCCCAGCCCAACATAACCCACAAGGGTCCAGCATACACAATTCAGCAATTACACATATAACATATTTACACAAAAAAAAACCCAGAGAAACAACTAAACAGTGGAATTGCACTATGAAAGGTGTTGTCCCATACCTGCACTGAGGTCTTAAATTCCTCTAGAAATTTATATCAGGCTCTAATAAATTAATCTAACAGTTTAACAAAATAATATTTAAATTAAAACCATACTGGAATTCCCTGGACAAAATACCCCAATGAGCAACGACCCCTCACCTGGCCCCGCTCACGCAAACTTGTAACATGGACTACCCAAAGGCATCACATATGTCCAACAAGCAATTCAATATGAAATAGCAGATAAAATAGGTCCCTCTCAAGATACCCGAAAATACGCTGAAGGCCACGTCACCCAAACATCCACGAAAACACAAAATCAAGTATGCACCTTTTACCTGAGACTCGTACGATGCTACTCCTCCAGTAATAGCCTTCAAGTCGGTCTAAAACACGACAGATTTACAAAAGAATCCAAACTTCCCAAACACCTACAACTCATTATAAACAAAAAATCAAACAAAATGGATCAAGGGTAATTGAGGCCTTACTGAGGGGGTTCCAACGCATCCAACTGCGATCGAATCTGACTTCAGACAGAGAACTAGGAAGGGTTTGAAGATCCGGTCGACTCTCCCCGCTCAACCCGAAAGAGGTATTGAGGTTCTGCCTCAAAATGTGGCTACTGCCCGTTTTAGAGAAAAAAAGAAAATACACGGTGTGTAATTTAAGTACATGGAGTATATCATTTTATTGTTCATATGATGGCTGAATTTCCACCGACATACATTCCAAACCTTCCGACATGAGTACACGGCGTGTACCTGTGTGTACACGGCTTGTACTTGGTTTCTCTTCTCTTCCTCACCGACTTACCCACACGCCATGTATATCCCTTATACATGGATAGACGGCACGAAAAGTCCAAGGGGAACACAGAGTACACTCGGTTCTACCCAGCCAACCGGCCTACACGCCATGTATGGCCCCCACATGGTTGGGGTTACATGGCGTTTTCAAAACTACACGCCGTGTAGTAAGAAATTTCTACACGGTCACCACACGTCATGTGCTTGGCGAGCACATGTCCGACACTCAATTTTCATATACACGACGTGTAATTAAGGTACACAGTGGGTATTCTGGATTTTTTTAGAAAAGTCTCATTTTCTCCAGTTTCCTCAGAAACTAGTCCAGAATTCAAACAGGATCATGATTTTGACCCGTTTCCAAAAACACAGGTTCTTACAAACTCCCCACCTTAACATAGATCTTCCCTGAGCTACCGAACGTAACTCGGAGTTGGAACCATACATAACGTTCTGATTAAACAACCTGGACTTCCCCGGTCCCAAGGTTCTAGCTAAATTCCTCAAGGGGGCTCCCCACCTTAGGAATTTCCTACTCAGTCTCAACCAAACAAAACACAGAAGAAGCAAAGGTTCGCAAACCTGTGTTCCGGACTCAAGATCCTCCCGTGACGCATTGTCACCCCTTCCCCTCATTGGATCTCCCGTGTTATTTTTTGACACCCAAACGTATCCCACACCGCATCGGTGTCCGCCTCCACGAGGGCCTGATGCTTAGCACCTCAAGTAACCTGCATCCACGATGCCCCGATGCCCACGACACCTCAATTAACATGCCTCCTCGATGTTTTGATGCCGAAGGCACCTCAAGTATCCTGAATCCTCGATGCCCTACTTCTACGTATATCATATATATATATATATCACACACCCGATATGGTGGCAATCCCACTGACTAGCCTCTAGTCAGTCCACATAGATCATGTGCACCACGTGCACACAAAATAGAAATGCCTCAACAGGTCATGCCAAAAAGGAAACATTGAGATCACGGTCACACCACGGTGTACTTCTAAACGTCATCAGCTCACCAGCCTACTCAGCCTCTGACAGCTCCACGACATGCACCTGGCCTGAAACACGGCTTCCTGATGCCTGACCTCCCTACGATGTTGCTCCCGTCACCGGCCACTGACCCCTCAGTTGGGTCCCACTATCTCTTTCACGACCTCCGTGCATAGATGAACCTCGACTACCCTCTCCAGGTACCGAACCTGAACCAACTCTAGACGTTGTAGTCTGTCCTGGTCCCTGCCTGCCGGCTATCTGAGAAGGCTGTCTGCAAAACCTTTTTAGATTCCTGTCCTATCCACATGACTCGCACTCCATCAGAGGCCTATAACACTACGCCCGAACATGTCCCGACTGTCCACACTGGAAGAAAAACACCGAAGAACTACCATGAGGTGGTCTAGAAAAATCTCTAGTCTAACTGCCCGGTTGGAACTCGTCATGTCCTCTTTTCCTACTGTCTGAACCATCACATGTAGTTCTCACCTTGCCAAAATGAGATTTTTCTCTCTCGTTTCCCTCAGCTATGAGACCCTGATTCACCTCCTCAGAGAAAGAACCTAGCCTGAAGATGTTTACCTGGACCCAAATGGCATGTCGTAAGCCATCCTCGAAGCACCTCACCCTAGTTGCATCATCGCTCACCATGCCAGGTGCAAAACGAGACAACTCTGTGAAGGTATCCGCATAGTACACGACAAACATATCTCCCTGCTGAAGACTCAAGAACTCCCAAGCTCTCTCTGCCCTTAGTGTCTTCGGATAAAAGTGCTCGAAGAACCTATCCTCAAATTCCTTCCATGCCAGTCCCTCGTGCCTACGAGCCTGAATCTGTACGTCCCACCAACGCTTCTATGGTCCTCTAAACATGTACGTCGCCAGCTTGACCCTCCGCCCTGGAGGTGTCTCAAGCTGGTCGAAGATCATCTCCATACACTCTATCCACTTATCTACCACCTGTGGACCACCCTCACCCTGAAAAAGCGGTTGGTGCTGCGATTGGAACTCCATCGTCAGATATTCCATAGAAGGCTCTGTACCCTGTGCGCCTCTGTCAATACCCTGCAAGACACGTACCATTCTTGCTCGGAGCTGCCCGTCGAGCCATGGGCCAAACAATGCCAAACCTGGATGCCTTCCTGACTGTACTAGATCCTGAACCTGATCATGTCCCGGAGCCTGTACCTGCGGCTCTTGCTATGCCTATACATTATCCTAATCCTGATCCTGCACCTGCGACACTGTACCATCTCCTGCCTGACGCTCCATCGAGTCGTGAAGGAGTAACCCACTAAATACCATAAATGGTCATACAACCAATAAATATATATATAACAATATATATTCAACACATATAAGAAAGTAGTAAAAGGAAGCACACAACTACCACGCTTACCCTCTCCCACTACAACCATGCCCCACGACATCCTAACCTCATGACCTCTTTACTCGCCCCTATCAGGACCGAGTATCAAAAGTACCTCGGGCCATTCCCATCCTAACAACTCACTTTTCCTCAAACTGACAACCGAGTCTCCCAATCCTGGTTATAAAAATCACCTCAACCGATAGTACCTACCTGCTCTCATAAGAGTCAGACACAAAAATCCTAACACGTGCAATTGAACAATATAAAGCATGGAATACACATATCAACAATATAAAATTATATCAGGGATTTCAAATTTTACATTTCAAAGCATATAAAACATGGAATTTGATTTTTTATTCACGTGGTACTATCACTTCATAGAGCATACGTGCAATTATGAAATTGAAATACCCTAAAAAATGTGCCTATAAAAAGCCAAGAAAACAAGCCTTGCCATACCGGTCCAATGTCCAATTCTCCCTTACGGCACTTGGTCAAGGGTCACATCTCACAATCAAGAACATCACACACCAAGTGAGCCACCGAGGTGGAAATCATATACACCGTAATCAGAGAAGAAGAAAAACAGTAATTCCTACCCATGGAAACTTGGTCCATCCCTCGTACCTGGGGCTGCAGGCACCCAAGTACAAGCTAGAAACCCAGTTCCAGTAACAACCTATCTCCAGTCTACCATATCCCAAATAGTAAAACCAGCAGAAATAGAAAGAGAAGTCTCAATATCAATAGTAGCCAGAAGAACACTGCCACTAAATCATTGTCAAGAACTCCATTGATACTACTTTGTAACGACCCGGACCTGGCCAGCAACCCGAAAATGCCGAACATGTCGGGTGTCACTACCTTAGGTGCACCTCCCCTGGATGCCAATGTATGCCGACTATCAGTGAGGGTCTGAATAGTTATAGTGGGGAGTCTATACCCTCTCAGAGGAATAAAAATGGTACTAGTCCGAGTATAATACTAAAAAGTGCAGCAGGATATAAACAACTCAGCAGACTCGAACCAGACCTGTATAGAGGAAACATATCAAATATCAATAAACAAGTGGATGAAATATAGAAACAACACTAGCAGAAGGTAAACAAAAAAAATGCTAAAGAATACAAGAAACTACTGAAGAATATAACATGCAACCAAAATAGGTCACCCTCAACTGATTATAAAAATGGCACCAATGGATAAACAAGAGTAGATACAACAAGTAAGCATGCTGATACAAAATATTAAACAAAACAAAGTAAACCCAGCTAGGTATGACCTCAAGGTCCATACAATTTCCATGCAATAACTAATGCAACCCACGTCCTGAAGCTGGCCTCTCTCCTGCACATAAATCTATAAAGGTTGTACGCATCCCGAAGGGTCTGTGCATGGTGTGAGAAAAATCTCAGTAGGATACCACCCAACGGTACGTTCCAAATATATGTGTTTAAGCATTCATGTATTACAAGGAATACAGTAAACAATACTTTGCACAATTAAACACAAACTCCACTGGTGCTCAACAGCCACCATGGAGTATCACCTGCTTCAACCAACACCGGAATCTCTGTCGTGTAACCCGGCACCATGTGCCACCTGACACCTCGTTCCTCAAGTACCGAAGTCCCGAGGTCACGCCCAAGAATAGTAACCCGACACCGTATGCCTCCTGATACCTCGTGTCTCACGTAACGACGTTCTGAAGGCATGCTCAAGAATGGTAACCCAGCACCGTGTGCCTCCTGACACCTTGTGTCTCAAGTACCGACGTCCCGAAGGCACGCCAATCCATTAAAGGCTCCTCACCTCCCATGTGAATTTCTATGACAAGCACCCACATCCAAAATACCTAACCGTAACCACGGGGGCCTCTACCCACACGAGTGGTCAAAACAACCTCATCACGAAGTATCTCTGTGTGCACACTACTCAATGTTCCGGGTGAGCAGTAATCACCAAAAAAAATTCCTAATCCACCAAACCATCTGACACCTCGTGTCCCTGTGACCTTTCCGCTCAAGTCCGATGGCATCGCCATCCTAGTAACCCGGGCCATGCCCAACCTAACAGTCGTACTGCCTCAAGCTGACATCAATGACTCCCAATCCTATGGTCAAAACCACCCAATGAAACCCGGGAAAATCCCCAACCTGTGATCAGCATCACGCAAGAGTAACAGGGCCAAGCCCAACATAACCCACAAGGGTCCAGAAGATGCAATTTAGCAATGGCATATATAACATATTTAAACAGAAAACAAAACCTGGATAAACAACTAAACAGTTGAATTGCACTATGCATGGTGTTGTCCCATACCAGCACCGTGGTCTTAAATTCCTCTAGCAATTTATATCAGGCTCTAATAAATTAAACTAATAGTTTAACACATTAATATTAATATTAAAATTATTCTGGCATTCCCCGGCCAAAATGCCTGGATGAGCAAGGACCCCTAACCCGGCCCCACTCACACAAACTGGTAATAGGGACTACCCAAAGGCTTCCCATAGGTCCAACAAGTAATTCAATATGAAATAGTAGATAAAATAGGTCCCACTCATGATACCCGAAAATGCACTGAGGGCCGCATCTCCCAAACAACCGCGAAAACACAAAATGAAGTATACAACACCTACCTGAGACTCGTACGATGCTAATCCTCTGGTAACATCCTTCAATTCATTCTAAAATGTGTTAGATCTACAAAAGAATCCAATCCTCTCAAACCCCTATAACTCGTTCATGAAAAAAATCGAACTAAACGGCTCAAGGGGAATCGAGGCCTTATCGATGGGGTTCCAACGCATCCAACCGTGATCAAATCCGACTTCGGATGGAGAACCAAGAAGGGTTTGAAGATCCGTCTGGCTCTCCCCACTCAACCCAAAGTTGGTATTGAGGTTCTGCCTCAAAACGAGGCTACTACCCATTTTAGCGAAAAAAAAAGAAAATATATGACGTGTAATTTAAGTACACGGTGTGTACCATTTAACTATTCATATGATGGCTGAAATTCCGCTGACTTACTTTCCGATCCTGCGGACATGAGTACACGACCAGTACCTTTGGGTACACGGTGTGTACATGGTTTCACTTGTCTTACTCGCCGACTTACCCACACACCATATATATCCCTTATACACGGCTAGACTACACGGAGTGTCTAAGGGTAACACGTCGTGTCCTCGGTTCTACCCGGCCAACCGGCCTTCACGCCATGTATGGCCACCACATGGTCGGGGTTACCCAGAATGTTCAAAACTACACACCGTATAGTAAGAAATTTCTACACAGTCACCACACATCATGTGCTTGGTGATTACACGACCGACACTCACATTCCATATACAAGGAATGTACTTAAGGTACACGGCGTGTAGTCTAGAAATTTCCAGAAACATTCCATTTTCTCCAGTTTCCTCAGAAACCAGTCAAAAATTCAAATAGGTTCTGGATTTTGACTCGTTTCCAAAAACCCAGGTTCTTACATAAGTCACCATCTTCATTTCTTGTCTTCTTAATTCAATCTAGTAGATAAAATTACACTAACACCTGAAATGAAATAGAGGAACTCCCTACACCAAGAACATTCAAGAAAAATATCATCAAATAATTAACCAAATATTAAGAGTTCTAAAAGTAATATGTTTAATGTAGCATTACTTTTTCGATTCAAAGCATTGACCACATTATTTTTTTTCAAAGAAGATAATGAATAGTGAGTTTATTATCCTGATTAATTAAATATATATCCACTATCTAATTTCAAATTATTTTTCATTGAATATATATATCCAAATTTTGTGATTAGAGTATATTTCAAACTTTACTCTATAAAAATGTTGCATCTAAATTCCTAATTATAATTAAAAATTGCTATTTCAGAATTATCAATAGTGAATTTAACTCATTATGTTTGAAATGAAATGATTCATAAGAAATTACCAAATTGTTTATCGTTCTATAACAAAAAATTCCTAATTATGAAGCATAAATATAGATAACAAAGTCACCGTTTCTATAAAGCATGGCCAAAACTAGAGCATTTACCAATGTTCTTGTTAGTTCATGGAAGCAATCTTCCCATTCTCTTTTCTAGATGGTATTTTATTCCTTGTATGTTAACATTGATAGTGGGAAAGATAATTGAGTATTATTTTCAAAACACCATCACTAATAACCAAAACATTCATGAAAACTATGAACCTCTATGATATTGGTACGTCATGGAAACTCATAAAAACATTGATTTTAGATGGGTCAATATTTACGCCATATATAGAAAAAATGTCTCCAAATAATGAAATTTTTTCCAATGAATCTTTACATAAAATAAACTCTCCATATAGATTATATTATTTTATAGTTATCAAATAAATCCCCAATTTCCATTCATGTTATTCTTATATTTTAGAATATAGAAAATATATTATCAGTAAATTAAACCAAAAACTGATCCAATACCTGAAGAAAGACACTACTCAGAACATTTATAAATACATATATTGAATTAGATAACCCAATGGGAATAAAAAAACACTTATTTCCCATATCTCATCTGAAATGATATCTTTGGAATTCCATGCTCTTTCACATTCAGCTAATAGTACACTCAACTCAAATCATTTTCTCCGAATACTATGCATCCATGAGCTGATAAAAAATCATTGATATGAGAAAAATAAACCTTGTTAATAATAGAGATGTTATTCAAGTCACTATAATCAATACAACGTCTCATGGAACCATCATTATTTTTCAAAAATAAAGCATGATCACCCAATGGTGAAGTGATAGGTCCAATGAAACCTCTATCATGTAATTCTTTTATGTGTTTTTTTAAATTCAACCAGTTATACTTGAACCATTTGATAATGGTGTTTATAAACTAGATTAGCATTAGGAACTATATCAATAGTAAATTCAACTTTCCGATCTAGAAAAAAACTAGGAAATTCAACTCTAAAAAATACTATAAATTCATTCTCTACTAGGATGTCACTAATAAAAAATGTTTCATTCTTTTCAATAACATGATATAAGAAACAATTCACAGCCCTATTTAATCAATACCTTAGCTTCTTGATATGTTATATTAGGAATTTAATCATTGAAAAAAAAATTTATTATCTTTTCAATATAATTTGTTTCTGATAAAATGAAATCAAATCCATACCCAAAATGATACCAAACACTACTAGGGGATGTTCATTAAGATTTGAAGGAATGGACATCCCATAAATTAAAATATAATTATTAATATAATTATTGGTTGGTTTAATACTTCCACCTAGTGTTTTTAAAAAGATGTTCTATATCATATTTATTAGGTGATATTTTCAATTCACTTGCAATCCTATCATAAATGAAAGAATGTTTACTTCCAGGGTAAAAAAATGTATTGGAATATTTTGAAAAAAACTTGTATCATACCTATCAACAATTTAATAAATGTTGTTATATGAAGTGTGGTAGTATAAAAATATTTTTTTATACACCATATTTCTTTTTATATCATAGGTTTCTACCCTGGGTAATCATATTTAGACAAAAATTGCCAAAATTGTCTAAGTCATTGAAATTAAAACATCTTAAAATTACCTTTTCATTGCTTGTTTGATTATTTCACTTTCATTCGTGAGCAATATGACCAATATTAACACATCAGAATCACTTACAAAACATTGAAATACATTCTCTATGAATCTTTTTACCTCACTTCTCACAAGATGGATATTCATATTTCTTACATCCAAACTTTATTGTTGAATACTTTCCCACTACCTTCCAAATGGAACTCTTCTTTTAATTGTTCTCATATGACACATGATGCTCAGAAAACTCCATTTATACATTCTTAGCACATCAAATAAGTTTCTCATATAATTTAAAATCTCAAGAAGCGAATTCCCTTGGACATATTGTCTTTAATCCTCATTAAAACCGATTGATCTTATAATCCATACCACATATAAAATTTGGGATATATATTCCTAAACAAGTGATTTTTTTTTGCATATAATGCCACCAAATCTCCCTCATATTGCCTCCATTCTAGGAATAGTTTTTCCATCCTATATCAAACATCCTTAGAAAAATATTTTTCAAGGAATAAATTCTAAAACTTATCCCATTTCAATGCATCAAGGACTTCAATTCCTATTATATTATTAACCATTGACAACCACTGATAGAATTCACCTTCAAAAAAATAAATCTAAAGATTTATCAATTTGTGGTTTTATCATCTCATGATGTAAAATATCATTACAAAAGACCATATCCATCATTCCACTATTATATGGTAAGATGATCTCCTAAATGATGGGGCCCCCTATCTCATAAATGGGGCAACTATCATCATGTTCAATTATAGTAGATCTTTTTTCTCTGTTGTATTGACACCACCACCATTTGTAACATGTTCTAATTGATCCATCAATTTAAATAACTACTCATTTCTGATTCCAATATTCTCGAGATGTTGATACATATAGTTATTTTCCACTCAGTTCCTCCCTCAAACGGCTTCCTTGCTTCTCTATGGAAAACCTTTACAAATAGACATAGTTTAGGTGAAGAAACATGGTAATTTTTAGTTCTATATAATTTTTAATTGATCATAATATACCTAAATCAATGTAATGTTACACTACAAGAAAACCGCCGTGAAATGCATTTCGGGCTGGCATTTCGCGGTGGTTTTTAAAACGGCCGTGAAAAAACCGCCGCTAAACGGCAAAAAAATTATTTTTTTTAAATTATTATTATTTTTAAAATTTTATTCAAGGATTAGCGGCGGTTTTTTAAAAAACCGCCGTGAAATAGCGGCGGTTTCGGTAAAACCGCCGTGAAATAAAATGAAAAAAATAAAAAAAACATGAGAAACCCCGAAAACACTAAAACGATCATAACTTTTGATCCGGGCGTCCGTTGAAGCGCAACGAATAGTCAAATCGAAGCTCATGAAGAGATATAGAGGCACATATAATCAAAACCGTGAGACGTTCTAAGGTGTGGACGATATTAGAGTTATAAAAAAGTTAAAAAAAGTTCTCCAACTTCAAATGGCCATAACTTTCGCTCCGGGTGTCCGTTTGGGCTCTACCAAATATCAAATCGAAGCCAGCAAAGAGAGCTACGCACCGGTTTGACACAAGGAAGCTTCTGTCGGGGTTTTCGACCCCAAAAACCCCTCCGAAGGTCTCCAAAACCCCGTTTCTGTCACCGGTGTCCCGTCGAACTTGTCTTCAAACGGACCTAACCTTTGATCCGCGTGTCAATTCGGCCTCCTCCACCTGCCAGATCATATCTCGTTCCATTAGCTTCATTTTGACTGGTTGCGGCGCCCACATGCACTCATAGATCATATGTTATGGCCTTTTTAGTGGGTATCAGGTTTGTTATGTTTTTCAATGCCTCGTTTCTAGCACCCGTTCCCCGTCAGCTTTTTTTTAAATGGTCGTAACTTCCGATCCGCCTGTCCATTCAGACTCTTTCACCTTTCAGGTTGAAGATCGTTTCGGGATCTTTGATTTGACAGGTCTCGGATCTAAAACGGACTCTCGGATCTTAAGTTATCTCTGTTAATGTGAGTCCAATGTTTTTGTCTCTTTATGATTGT